>JANHMN010000021.1:5319324-5357225 GCA_030674055.1 Rhabdomys pumilio
TGTCTGTTGCCATGGAGTCAGGACATGCAGGGGCTTTGTCTGTTGCCATGGAGTCAGGAACTGCAGGGCTTTGTCTGTTGCCATGGAGTCAGGAACTGCAGGGGCTTTGTTGCCAGCAATTTGTATCATAGTCTGAAGACAGTGGGAATCCCCGAGTGACTTGGGAGTGACAGGAGAGTGATGAGGACTCATTTCTGAGTTACCAGACCTCTGAAGCAACCCTGTGGAGGCATGACCTGGCCCCAAGGAGGCATGCCTCTTGTGCTTAGAAATCGAGCAGACAGTGAAAATAACAGCTGATGTCATAGCTGGCTATTGTATATTCCTAGGATGTATTTGGAGTGTGCAAAGGCCCAGGTCTGGTGTTTCAAGCTCTCACCTGAATAGGAGCCGAATGTCATGCTTTGCAGAGAGATGGAGCTATGGGAGATTTGCAGATGCCATCAAGAGTGACAAGCTTGTGCAACTCGGTTTCCTGTCATTCCATGAGGAAGGGATTCATGTCAATTGTCATGCTGATTTTCCCTCAGTAACTAGGGGCCAAAGCTGAGTCACTGTGGGTGTCAGACCAGAGGTCTGCCAGTAGCCTAGCCCTCATTGCTTTTTAAAATGCTTTTCAAGCTGGTCATGGCACAAAGCTTTAATCTCAGCCCTCTTGATGCAGAGGCAGGTGGATCTCTGTGAGTTCAAGGCCAGCCTGGTCTACAAAGCAAGTTCCAGAACAGCCAGGGCTACACAGGAAACCCTGTCTCGAAATACAAAAAAAAAAAAAAAAAAAAAAAAAAAAACTCCCCCAAAAGCAAAACCCAAACCAAGCCTTTTAAAGATTCATCATTTGTATGTTACTAGTGTGTGTGTGTGTGTGTGTGTGTGTGTGTGTGTGTCTGCAGTTTATGCCATGAGTGTCTGATGGCCTCGGAGGCCAGAAAGCAGTGTTGGACTTACAGGTGCTGATGAGCTACCCAACGTGGATGTTTGTAGAGGCCCCAAAGGTCCTTGGACACACAGAGGCGCACTGGAGAAGCCAGGAAAGTTAAACACAGGACTCATTTCTCAATGGAACGAGGGGCTTAGCTGTTTTCCTAGATTGCTGGGAAGGGGAGCGGGGAGTAGTTTACCATCTTTGGTACATGTTAGCCAGGCTCTGCCTGTATCCCCCAGAAGATTATGTTTGTTCATCCCAGACTCCCCCAGCCCAATAGAACCGTGAGCATTACTTCAATGTCACAGAACTCATCCTTACGAGTGATGTCACGTGTGCTTTATAACAGCCTAAGTGACCCCTGTGCTATCTTAGGGCCAGGCCAATCCCGACACCCACGGGCATAGAGTCAGTCTCCCTAGCCCCTGATCTTGAGTATTGTTTCTAGGTCAATGGTTGAACTTTTGGAGCTGAGTTACTTGTTCTCTGAAAACTTTCTTCCAAAATTGAGCCATACTTAAGTATGGCTAAAGTAAAGTGATCTGGGTGAGACTCTAGAAGTCTTGGCCCAGCACCAGTTACCAAAACCAGGCTGAACCAGCTTTCATTCTTCTTTCTCCATGATGGTTTCTTTCTGCTTGCTGTAAAGGCTGCAGGACCCATCCACAGATGCAGGAACCTGAACTCATATCCTCTGCAGGAACTCTAAGCCAGCTTTCCAAGCACCTCTCAAACATGCATATGTATGTGTATGTATGTGTATGTAATATATATGTAATGTATATGATGTATATGTATGTATATACTTTTTTAAGGAAAAAAAGAATTAAAAAATTTTTTAAAAGAGGAGGTCTATTAGGAGGTGAGGCTTAAAGAGGGATGTGTAGCCAAGTGACTAGAGAGAGCTCCTGGCACGAAACTGGTGACCACACAACATCTCAAAGCCTTTAAAGAAAGGGGCAGACACCATCTTTGCTCTCCAATGTGTCCCCATCACTGCAATGTGATCTCTCCAAGGCTTTTCCAGAGCGAAGCAGATACGGGTACCATGCTCATAACCCTCCAGAACTGAGAGCTAACAAAATCTCCTATCGGTTCTCAGCCTCCTGCATTTTGTAATAGCCACAGAAAATAGATTAACATGAAGTATAATTCGGACACAATCAAGCACACCTTTTCTTGTGTGTGTATGCCTTGAGCTTAGGCTGTGTGAGTGTGACTACAATAGCAGCAGTCTTGTGTGTGTGCCTTGAGTCCTGGGACCAACAAGAAGGAAGGCAAGAACCTAAAACTTGCCCTCTCACTCCTACACGTGTGCTGTGGCACCCCATCCCCCATATCCTCGACTCCAAATAAAATGTGATTTAAAATTTTTACAAAAAAAAAAAAAAACCCTGCCAGACAGTTTTCCAAAGTGGTTGTACCATTTTATAGTCTCATTAGCCATGTATGTGTCCATTTTACGGTACTTTTACAGAGCTCAGTGCAAAGGATGTGCTTTACATTATCTGTCCTGGTTCTTCACTATTTTCCTTTTAACTGTGAAGAACTATGACCACGACCCAGCTCTGTCTGTGGCTACCGTCCCACATGTATTCCTGGGGACAGAGGGCCTCTGGGACAGCCTGCTGCTTTGCCCAGCCATGTTTCTATTCCTGGTATCTGTCACTTGGCTTGTTCAGTCTTTTTTTTTTTTTTTTAACTGAAAACTCCTGTAATCCCAGCATAGAAATCTCCTCATCCTTCAAAACTCCTTCCTTTCAGCTTTCCAACGGTTCACTGACAAGGTGGTGGCAAAGACCAGGGTAGTAGACACAGCTCCTTGCTGTCTGTGCCCCAGAACCAGATCCCACGGCCAGAGTGGTTAAACAACCTAAGAAAGGGTTCGAGGTTTACCCAGCAGAACGGTCAAAATCCCAGGGCAGACAGGTCTCTTATAAACTATGACTGTGCCCCAAAGGCACTAGCATTGATTGTACAGAGCAAAATAAATCCTGACCATTTATTTGGATTCTGCCTTCAACTTTTTACATATGGCATTGTAAGAGAAAAAAAAAAAAAACAACGGAGAGTAAATCTTTTATAACACAGCTAGGACGTGCTGACTACAAAAGAGATTATGTGCACAGGACAGATGCTTGCCTTAACCGAAGCAGCCTGTATTTTCTATCCCCAGACACACCGAAGTGCTGAAAGCCGAGCCACTTGCAACGTGTCGGCTCCCGTTCCATTTCTAGAAGCGATCTGATGCAATCCCACGTCTGCGGGCTGGGCTGGGGCCCGGTTCTTGCTCTACAGTTTTACAGCGTTCCACCGTGGCTACTCCTGCTGCGCTGGGTGATCCTGGAAATCTGGCCGCAGCCACGACTCCACTCGATACTTTACTCGGTGGGAAGCACCAGGCTGTCCCAGCTCGCAACACTTAGCTTGCCTGGGTCCCAGTCACATCTGGTAGACCTTGCAAGGCAGTCTCACTCACACTTATCCACAGCCCCATTCCTAAACCGCTCACGTCGGGGCCATGAAATAGAAAAAGGAAGAAAACAGACTGGCTCTTGTCCCTTTACTCATTGTCAGTCCCCAGCTTGTCATCCCAGCCAGATCTGACAACCACGTCTGCAGCTGACTCCCCGCAGCAGACAAAGGCTCACTTGACAATTCCCATCCCGGATACTGCCGCAGGCTTCTCTGGAGTCCCCCAGTCTGAATGTTGTCCCTTCTAGCAAGGTCTATGCATCTCTGCCCACCCCGTCCTCGCCGTCCCGGCCCTGAAAGCCCCGAAGTCTGGAAAGCAAGACCAGGATGTGGATGCTCGCCTTGACAGGACTCACCCGGCTGGTGGAGAAGTGCCTTAGCACCTGGCTGCCCCGCCACAGCATGATGCAGAGGAGTGAGCAATTGCCAGGCAGGGGCGCGAGTGAGTACCGGGGCCTCTGAGGATTGAGTTGAGTGTCCCCCTGCAGCTCAGTAGGAGCTCCACTGACGCCCTGAACCTTCGAATGGCAAGTCCCGCCCCTCACCGCTGGCCGAGCTCCTGCCCTTAAGCACACGTGACCTGTGCTAGTATGGAGAACGAACCGGTGCCTAACCCCAGGGGCAGCTCTTGGAAGCTACCCGGACTCCGCCTCTGCTCCATTGATAG
Organism: Rhabdomys pumilio; assembly: GCA_030674055.1. NCBI lineage: Eukaryota > Metazoa > Chordata > Mammalia > Rodentia > Muridae > Rhabdomys > Rhabdomys pumilio. The sequence continues at coordinate 5,323,389 of JANHMN010000021.1, forward strand.
CCTGAGTATTCGCTAGAGGTGAGACCTTCCACAAGTTACTCAAACCCTCGGAATCAGGCAGAGAGATGTGCCTTATAATTTAATCGAACACCCTGTAAGGATTACTTTTTATTATCAATTTGGCCCAAAGTAGAATGACTTGGGAAAGGGATTACCTAGACCAGGCATGCCCTATTTCTTGGGTTAACTGAGGTAAGAAGATACGTCCTGGTTGTGGGTGGCACCATTTCATGTGCTAGACCCTGAACTACATAAAAGGGGGAGGGGGGGGAACCCGTTCTGAGCAGTAAGTACACATGACTAGCTGCCTCGAGTTCCCGCCTTGACTTCCGGACACTGATGGATAGTAACCTGGACTCCTAAATTGAATAAACCCTTTCTCCTCTAAGGTGCTTTTTTGTCATGGTGTTTCACAACAGAAATGAATTAGAACACTTCCCAAGTTACCGGCCTAACAGTCTCCAGAAAGCGACAGACACATCTGTACAGCTCAGGCTTGAGCTGGGAAAATAAGGCGCTGGCACCCTTGCCTTAGGCATAGCCTGATTCTGCGATCATCGGAGGATGAGAAAGTCTGTAAGATACTGTCCACTGGGCTTGTCGTCCAGTTCTAGTCCCCAGTAGATAACTCATACCTGCATTTGTCCCTTGCCTCTATGAAGAAACTCTCACACATGCTGTAGTGGAACCCTTGTTCCAAAATGATTCCTTAGTTCCGGGCTGCGTGGAGCTTCGTTCACTCTTTTTTTTTTTTTTTTTTTTTTTTCCTTTTTTAAAAAGGATTTATTTATAAGAATACACTGTAGCTGTCTTCAGACACACCAGAAGAGGGCATCAGATGGTTGTGAGCCACCATGTGGTTGCTGGGAACTGAACTCAGGACCTCTGGAAGAGCAGTCAGTGCTCTTAACCACTGAGCCATCTCCTCAGCCCACTTCGTTCACTCTTGTTTCTTGATACTCTTCTGCCGTGTGATTATTGTTTCCCAACTGCTTGTTATGAGCTTATTAATTGAACAGAGGAACAGCTTACTCTGTCACATCCATACAGATGAGTTACTTGTTGGACTCTCACTATCCTTAACCCCCTTAAACAAGTCACTCGATTTATTTAGATACTCAAGCGAGGCAACAGATGGCACTGGATACCTAAAGAAGCTGTTAAAGCCAGATCTGAAAGAGCGTTAGGTTTTTTACCCCCACCTAACTTCATGAACCATATACTCTTTTTAACCCAAAGATGTAACAAACATTTGGTGAAATGTGTCTATTCTCATTGAAGTCTCTGAGAGCACTGGGGTGATTCTGGTATTTTCTTTGTAACGATATGAAGCAAATGTTACTGAATTCTTGCTTAAATCCCTTTCACTTCTGAGCACTCAGAGTTCATGCACATTGGTTAGGGAGCATCTTTCCATTTATTTATTTATATATTTTAAGATTTACTTCTGCTGGAGAGATGGCTCAGTGGTTAAGAACACTGACTGCTCTTCCAGAAGTCCTGAGTTCAATTTCCAGCAACCACATGGTGGCTCACAACCATCTGTAATGAGATCCAATGCCCTCCTCTGGTGTGTCTGAAGAGAGGATACTCATATACACAAAATAAATAAATAAATAAATAAATAAATAAATAAACAAACAAATCTTTGGAAAAATATTTACTTCATTTTTAATTAGTACAAAGTGTTATCTGTGTTTGAGAGCTTGTGGCCTCAGAGAGGAGTTACAGGAAGCTGTAAGTCACCTGAAGTGGATGGTGGTAACTGAGCCCTGATCCTCTGTACCTGAAGTGGATGGTGGTAACTGAGCCCTGATCCTCTGTACCTGAAGTGGATGGTGGTAACTGAGCCCTTATCCTCTGTAAGATCAGTATGAGCTCTTAACCACTGCTCTGGTCCAAGACTTTACCTGTAATCCTACCAATATCTCAAGACTAGATTGTTGTTTCAGCTTTACTGACATGTATATCAGCTTGTGGAAATTGTGAGGCTTGAGCTAAACCTCAAATGGTCAAATGGATGTCCAACCCAGATCATTTTACTTAAGATTCCGCCTTCAGGGAGCGGGAGAGATGGCCCAGCTGTTAACAGCACTCACTGCTCTCTGAAGTTCCTGAGTTCAATTCCCAGCATCCACATGGCAGCTCACAAGTGTCTGATGCCATCTTCTAGTATGCAGATGTACGTGCAGATAAAGAACGCATCTACATAAAACATGCAAATGAATCTATCTATCTAGCTGTATCTATATCCGAATCTGCCTTCAGTATCTGAGGAATAAAGCAGACTAAGTATTTTCTATGCTGAAATATCTTTTGATTTTGACATTCTCATACTTCATAAATAAAAAGTAAATTTTAGTTCAGGTAGTAGAATAATGTCGTTGAGAAAGAATGTATAAAGATTGATAAAATGGAATTGTAAATAAGATGCATTGGAAGTTTGGTAAGCATTTGCACATTTATCAAGATAATAATGTACTGAGCACTATGATACAGAAGAAATGAAAAAATAAACAAAACACAGTCTGTTTCCTCAGTTTGTTTTATAATCTAAAGCAACTGACAAATGATAACTTGGGAGGAAGGAGATTCTGGAGGAGAAGTGAGTTTGGGGTCACAAGACCTCTGAGTCCTGACTTGAAACACGATAAGTGATCCATGCGTCTGGGAATGAAAAGACAAGGGGATCTGAGGCGCCTGCAGCTGTGACGTGACCTTGGATTGATGCTCACAGTTATGACATGGCAGAGGCCACAGGTGCACTAAATAACCAACACAGCAATCTGCAGCAGCTCAGGTTGGTTGTGGGTCTCAGCATCACAAACAGGGGGTACAAAGGCTGTGGGATCCAGAAGTAGTGGATGTCTGCCTTGAACCAGTACCTGCTGGATGTGACAGCACACATGAGCTCACACACTTGTGCCCGCATTCACAAGATCTGCAGAAGATCAAGACAGCCAACGTCCTAGCATGGACATGGGAGTCTTGGAGTCCTGTTCCTAGCTGAAAAGCTACTGGCAATTGACAGCTGCTGAAGGAGAAGAGTAAGTCTTCAGGCATAAGGGTGCTGAAAGGCTGCCCATGCCCCAGTAGCTGGTCCTGCAGCCATGTGCACACAGGTCCACTAGGTGCACTCAGCAAGCTTTTGAGAGAAAGGGAGGGAAGTGGACAGCATATGAAGCTGAAAGGGGAAAGTTGCCTGGCACAGAGGGGAGTGAGTAGGGATGGATTTGATCAAAACACGTTAGTCATGTATGAAATCCTCAACAATGAAAACTAAAACAGACCAAGAATATATTTTTCCTAATTCACAGGAAAAAAGTACTAAAATGACTGTACCCTCACATTTTCTTGCCGTTATTTATTCTCTTATCAATCACAGCATCACCTTAATCACGAAGTTACCTTATTCCAATGTTGTATTCAAGAAGAGGTTTATGTTAGGCGAATTCTAAAGTGTTCATGGGACCTTTTAAAATCCCAGTTTGCCTTTGAAACAGAGGCAGCACTATGAGTTGTGCACTTCAGCTGAGGAATTAAAGAAGTAAGGAATTAAGAAGTAAGGATGGCCAGATTCAGCTTTGTGCCAAAGGTGAGGGTGTGGAGGTCAGAAGGCAAGAGTCAGAGTTCTCTTGGGTCTGAGGCACTGAACTGTCAGGCTCAGTGGACACTTTTACTCACTGAGCAATCTTGATGAGCCAGTTACAGGCTTTCTGAAGTACAGAAAATATGTGCTCTCACAATCACTTTAGGGATTTTAGTGTAGCTGCCTATGGCCACAGACCAACTTGGTTCACCTGAAAGTGGGGCTGGAAATGAAGGAAGGGATGGAACGGTGAAAGAAACATGAAGCCAAGACAAAGTTTTCTGATCAAGGCTCGAAGTTTAATATTCAGCTCTTCTCATTTAAAGGGAAAGCCCCACCAAACCCAGAGATGGGTGGGGGAACCCATCCTAAGTCTCAAGGCAAGCTCAGTGGGCAGTCTATTCTCCTAAATTCCTGTAGCAGGTTGTACGTGCAGCCAAGGTGGGTAACTCCACCTAGGTCATATTATTTGGTCTATTGTGGTGAACAAGGTCTTTCAGGCCAGCTCAAGGCTGGGTGTGGGGCACATTTTGGAATGAAGTTGTTTGTGTCATATTGTTCTCATTCAATAGGCTTATTTTGATTGATTAACTTTTGACCACTTTGCCTATGTTCCTAGTTTTAAAATAAATTATGCTGAATATTCCATTTTATTGTACATGAGAATTATGTAACCCTTATGAATCTCATTGCTATTAATTGCTTTTTAACTTGTACTTGCATATAACCTGCATATATATATATATATGTATATGTATATACATATACATATACATATATATATATATGCAGTTATTACTGCTTAAAATTGCTCAATAGATAATGTTATAGGCGGTTAAAGAAATGACTCAAGCAGTTAAGAGCACTGGCTATTTGTCTTAGAGTTTTATTGCTGTGAAGAGACACCATGACCAAGGAAACTCTTAAAACAACAACATTTAATTGGGGCTGGCTTACAGGCTCAGAGGTTTAGTCCATTATCATCACGGTAGGAAGGATGGCAGTGTGCAAGCAGACATGGGACTGGAGGAGCTGAGAGTTCTGCATCTTGTTCTGAAGGCAAACAGGAGAAGACTGGCTTCCAGGCAGCTAGGAGAAGGGTCTCAAAGCCCATCCCCACAGTGACACACTTCCTCCAACAAGGCCACACCTCCTAATAGTGCCATTTCCTGGACCAAGCATATTCAAATCACCACACTGCTCTTCCAGAGGGCCTGGGTTTATTCCCAAAATCCACATGGTGGCTCACAACTGTCTTTAACTCCAGTTTCAGGGGATCCAATGCTCTTTCTGGCTTCTGTGGGAATAAAGTAGGGGCAAGTGGTAACATACATACATGCAGGCGAAAACCACATAAACATAAAATAAAAAATATTTTAAAAGAAATGTTATGTACCTAATAGGGAGAACTGAAATTTATTAAACAAGTTTAATGGTGATTAAAAAAAAAAAAAGCTTGAAGCTGGGCATGAATAAATTGTAATCCCAGAACTAAAGAGACAGAAATAAAGGACTGTAAACTTCAGGCCAGTCTAGTGAGATCCTATCTTAAAAATCTGAGGTGAGGCACTCTCCAGCCTTATTTTGGCCCCAGCCTGAAGTGGGGGTGTGTAGAGAAAGAGAGAAAGAGAGAGAGGGAGAGGAAGGGAGAGAGAGAGAGAGAGAGACTGAAGCTCAATATAGTCAGATCACTCAGTGCTAATACAATATTTACAATATTTTTTCTCTGTAAATTATGAGGCTGTGTACTTGCTTTTCAAAAGATTATATTTTTAAAATTCATGTCTCTGTGTGCAGGTGCCTGTGGAGGCTGGAAGAGGGCATTTCACCCCCTGAACCAGAGTTAGGGCTGAACTGCTGGACATAGGTGCTGGGAATTGAGCTCAGAATCTGGCAGAATAGTTTGTGATGATTATTATTGGGCAATCATAGGTATAGGACCCTTCCTTATGACCTCCTGTCTTTATTAATGTTTTTTTTTTGGGGATGACATTAGACCCTGTTTTGTTTTAACATTTTACTTATCTATGTACAACTCAGGGTGTGCATGTGAAGGTAAGAAGGCAACCTTTAGGAGTCAGTCCCAGGGATTGAACTCAGATTATCAGGCTTGGCGGTAAATATCTTTACCTGCGAGGCCATCCTACCCTTGTGAGACTCCATTTTGATCCTGACAACTTTTGCATCTTATTTACAACTTGAAAGTCGTTTAAAAATAAGATCAACCTTTGACTGATTTAGAACAAGAAGATGAGAAACAGAAGACAGTGCCATGGTACCCAGCCTGGCGTAAGTGGTCATATCACTATTTACTAAGCCATGGATCTCATACAGGATGGGAAGTAGGTTTTGGAGTGAAGTACCCAGAATTCAGTTGTGAATTCAGTGATGTTTATTAGCTGCCCGTGTAAAGTTCTTATGTGGAGAGATTTTGGGGCCACCTTCTAGGAATTTGGCAGGAATTTGACATTGGGCTAGGACAGGGAAGTAGGCTCAAGATGATTACAGCTAAGGAATGTTTTCTTTGTATCCTGATGGACCTTTGTCTCTTGCTAAGACCCTGAATACAGTAATCATTGACCTTTGTTTATGCTTTGCTTGTTCCTTAACTACTCTGTTTATGCCTTATTTGTTCTGTGACTACTTTTACTTAGGACTGACCATATTCTTTGTATGTACTTAGAATAATATAAAGGCAGACTAGAAAAGAAATAAACCTGCTTCGGCTTCAGCACTGGTTGGAGTCATGTTACAATGTTCTCTCTAATTGTCTTTTCTTTCTTTCATCCTCTCTCCCTCCCTCCATCGAGACCCTTTTGACTGACTGAGCTGGCTTGGTCATTTCTGTAGAAATGTCCAGTTGACATAGCATGAAATTATAGAGTTACATTTAAAGGCCATATCAGGGCCGGGTGGTGGTGGCGCACGCCTTTAATCCCAGCAACTTGGGAGGCAGAGGCAAGTGGATTTCTGAGTTCAGAGTGAGTTCCAGGACAGCCAGGACTACACAGGGAAACCCTGTCTCAAAAAATAAATAAATAAATAAATAAATAAATAAAAATAAAGGCCATATCAGACTTTGGTGATCAAGAAATGTTCTCTCCTGCTCTTGGCTTTCCCCCAAATATATTTTTGCCAAGCCTTTTCTTTTTACAAATCATCATGTTCTGAATTGTCTACTTTTCAACTTTTCCCCAGATTTTTGTTTCTGTTTGGATTTTGTTAGAAAAAAAAAAAAGCATTTTCTAATTTCTTTACAGTGCTAGGCATGGATCATTTAGGGTGGGTTCCTCTGGAATGTTTCGCTATTTTTATGTTATGTATCCTTGACAACCCCTCACCCCCTCCTCACTCCCCTGGTTTGTGGTTTTCCTCTTTAAAAGGCCTCTTAGCCTGCTATTCTGAGTCAAACTCTGCACCTGAGAGAGCTCGTAGTTTGACCTTGGCCAGTCAACGTCCCCTAATAAAGCCCCTGCTGATTGCATTCCAGTACGGTGTCTTGCAAGTTTGTGGGTGGCCGAGACTTCCCAGGCCTTGAGAGAGGGTCTCCCTACTTTGGGGGTCGTCATGGGGCACATGCCTGTAACCCCTGCACTTAGTAAGTGGAGACAGGAAGATCAGGAGTTCAAGGCCAGCTTAAGCTAGATAGTGAGGTTAGTTTGGGCCACCACAACAAAAAATTCTCTTGTTATATATAGATTATGCAATGAGTACAAAATTCATGCTAGCTATTAACAAAGTATTAGTTCTTTTATTTAGAATTCTAAATGTAAGCATCTAAGTCATAAATTATTACAAAAGGACTTTTGAAACAATCTTTAAAAAAAAACACACATTTTGCTGTAATAATTAATTGCTAACTCGAAGTCACTGTGAGATGCTTGCCTGCTAATGACCAAGTGTCTCAGTGACGCAACCGCCATCAGAGCTGTTCCCTTTGCCACATAAATCCGCTTCTTGTGATAACAGCTGCTGGGTTGTTAGTTGTTTCCTCCACTCCCAGGCTAATTGATCCTTAGAGAGTAGCTTCTTCCTTTGCACGCTGCAACCGTGGAGCACGTGACCTACGCTAAGCCAATGAGTCCACTCCTCCCGATATTTGGATTTCTGAGATTGGCTGGAAAGTGTGCTCAAGTAAAGAAAGGCTAATCGCTGCTGGCAAGACTTGATTCTAAGACTGTTGTTCAAGTTATCAGTGTGCTCTTTTTCTCTCATGGGTTGGATTTAGTCTTGTGATAATGTGAGACTGGAGCTGCCAACAGCTACCATATGGGACCTAGAGAAGGGTGCCAGAACAGTGCTCGCTCCGAAACTGAAAATTCCAGCAGGCCACCCTGAAGCCAGAGGCACAAGAAGTCCATTTGTGTTTGTCAGCTGTCACTGTAACAAACACTTTTGTTAGGAAAAAAAAAAAAAAGCATTTTCCAATTTCTTTACAATGTCCGGTATGATGGCACAAGCCTGTAATCCCAGCACTTAGCAAAGATATTCATTTGTGGCTCAGATCTGTAGAGGTTTCCCTCCATAGCCTTGTCACAGGCCCAGGAACAGCAGGGATGCTCTCAGCTATGATAATGAGATCTTGTCTCAAAATAAAACCAAGTCCAACCCTCAACATCTCAGAACACGTTCTTCAAGAGAACATCCTATATTGATTTTTTGGTATCTTATAATGCAAATAATTTAAAAACTCTGCTTGAAAAAGATTCAGCTAATAGACACAAGAAAATTTTAAGAGCTACTTTGTATTTTTGAGCACCTTCTCTCTTCCAAGTAATCTAGTCTTATTTAATGAGATTTGAATTCTTTGTATGCATTTGCAAAAACATGAGCATATATACACACATATACATGTATATATGTATGTATTTACATCGATAATAGATGTAACTGCAAATATGCATTGTTCTAAACTTGCCTCCTATCCGTTTTATTTTGTTGTTGTTTTTTGTTTTTGTTTTGTTTTATGCCATTTGAGACCTATTTCATTTTGTAGCTCTAGGAGTTCAGAGTATGGACGTCTTAAATTTTATATTATTATTTTTTAATGATATTTAGACTGCTTCACAGCAGTACTTACTAAGAACCTGATATAAAGCTTTTTGTGTAAACATTAGGATAAATGTAGAACTCGGGCTAACACAGTTCCCACCCCACCTTCTTAAAAGCAAGGAAAGGAAGAACAGTGATATATGCAAAGTAAGCCCAGTAGTGAGATTGCTTGATGGCGATCTTAAAGTCATTATCTTTTACACACACAGGTCTCTTTCCCAACAAATAATCAGCACAGGGAGTGCAGTGGGATCAAGGAATGGCGAAGGTAAAGACAGAGAGGGAGCTGGTGAAACAGACTGAGGGAGTAACTCCATAGGGTATAAAAAAAAAAAAGAGCCTGGAGAAACGGAATGTGCCCTGAGAAGAGCCGCAAATGGCAGCGGGGCCGAAGTAAGGATGCAGAATGCCTGCAGCAGCCGTCGCTATGGCGGCCGCTTCGGGAGCAGGCGTACAACTCGCTTTCCCAGAGGCTCCCGCGGTCCGCAGGCCGAAAGTCCACTGGCTATGGCGCGCGGGGGCGGGGCCGAGGCCGGAAGTCACGTGCAGTGACAGCGGCTGGGGTGAGGCCCACGGCGCGGCGGCGGTGGCTTCTCTGAGCAGTGTCTGTGGGAGGTGTCGCGGTGATGGCCGTGGACACCCTGTCGCCCGACTGGGACTTCGACCGCGTGGACGACGGCTCTCAGAGTAAGCCCAGGCGTCGGGCGAGGCGGGCCGGGCGGCGCTACGGACAGAGGACGGCGCGGTGCGGCGCCGCGCTGCGCAGCCGCCCTCTCGGGACGCTCCCACCGGGTGGGACTGGGGCGGGCTGCATGATCGTGGGGTCGCGTCTGGCCCCGCACTCGCACCCGGCGTCCCTCCGGGTAGTGGTGACTGGCCAGCGGCTCCGCTCCGTGGGGCGCCCCGCGTGAGGCCAGCCTCCCCGGTTGCCCATCCCGTCCCAGGGTTTGCGCCAGATGCTCAGCCTTCAGTTCTAGAAGAGTCTTGGTTCCCGTTTCGGTTTCCTGTTATTCTTTGCTTCTCAAGCCAACTTTTGAAGTTTGGGTTCATGTTCTTAGAACCACAGAAGACAGCAAAAAAACAGCTTTCCCTGGTCTTAAAAAAAAAATCAATCAACACTGGAATATCTTATCCCTTCTTGGCCCTTTATTGATTTTTATATAGTTTTAAAAACCCTGTAATTGTCATTGCAGCTGAAATGGTTTTTAAATCTGTTTTATCTTTTTATTTTTTAATCAGATCTGCTTCATGAAGTCAAGTCCGATTTTATGTTTAAAATCACTTCCAACCCCAAAAGCCTCATAGTTTGTTTCAGCAAAATGTACAAGCCAAACTAATTAGAGAGACTCTGGAGGTTGATTTCTTTCTTTATTTATTTATTTATTTTTTCTGTGTAATAGAAGAGAAATTGGGGCGAGTTGTTTGAGAATTTTTAAAAGGCAAACCTTTCCCTAAAGTAGGAATGCCTTTAAAAATAAATTAGAGCTGCATTATGAATTATTTTACAGAGACTAGAACATGTACAGATTTCCATGTAATCGGGTTTTACTTTGTTCAAGGTGCTGAGCAGTTTTTAGGAAACATTTCTTAAGGTATAGGTCTTACTCAGTCAGCATAAAGAAAAATCTAGATGGAAGGATAATAACCCCCCCCCCTTTTTTTTGTATTTTTGGTTTTAAAGTGAACTGCTTCTAGTCAGGTGTTCACCCCACACCTCCTTTGTGCGCTGAGGTTCCTCGTTAGTATCTGACCAAAGTTGGAATGAAGGTATACTGGGTTCCAGCTTTAAGTTAGTGAGCATTTTTAAGATACTGAGGACTGGGGAAAGGAGTGGATACAGGACACGAGTGAGGACACAATATAAAAACCATGTATGTATGAAAATGTCATGATGAAACTCATAACTTTGTATACTAACTTTAAAAAGAAATAAGAAAACAGCACCAAGAAATGCAGTATGTTGGGAGGGAGTGTGGTCCTCAGAGAAGGCCATTGGTTCTTAGACTCCTTGTACTTTAACTTTGATGAGTTCACAGCTATTTGTTATCTAACTGGCGCGGAATTTAGTGTTTCCTTATCGTGTTTTTCTAGTGCAGTCTTTAAGAACCCATTTGCTGGTCAAAGGATGCTTTGGTCATTTCCCATGTTACAGAGTAAGACATTAACACGGGGTTGTTAGCAATAGGTAAGAGATCTCTCTGTGCCTGGTTTTCATTAATTTTGTGGCTGTGAATTGTAACTAGACTAATTGTTTTTCCACAATTCCCTAAGTGAGTGCTATAATGAGACAGGTGTCTTAGTGAACTGGATTGATGCCCCTGATTCACAGCCTCAGTGCAGAATAAAGGACAGATGTCTATATTTCATACAACATGAGTCAGAACATACTTTATTTCATAAGGGCTCCACACTGCAAATATGAAGGAAAAGCATTTTGTTTAAAGATTTATTTATTTTTATGTATATGAATGTACTGTAGCTGTCTTCAGACACACCAGAAGAAGGTATCAGATCTTATTACAGATGGTTGTGAGCCACCATGTGGTTGCTGGGAATTGAACTCAGTACCTTTGGAAGAGCAGTCAGTGCTCTTAACCACTGAGCCATCTCTCCAGCCCGAAAAGCATTTTTTTTTTTTTTTTAAGAAGACAAAGACTGAGTAAAGTTACACACGTTGGTAAAAGAAATGAATTGGAATTGAATTTCTAGAGTAAGTAACAATTCTTAGGTATAAAATGAAATATTTTTAATTTTAGTGAATAGGTATATGAAAAATCGAGCTTTTTCCAGTGGCTCTAAGCTTAAAGTTACCTATTAGTATATAAATTCTGTAAATCTCAGCTGTTTTTTTTTTTTTTAATATTGTTTTATTTTACATGTGTGCACAGTGTCTACAGAGGCCAGAGGGTGATGTAGGAGCCCTGTATTTAGAGTTATCTACCACATGGGTGCTGGGAACTGAACCCCAGTCCTCTGGAAGAGCAGCCAGTCCTCTTAGTGGATAAGCCCTCTCTCCAGCCCCCCTCAACAGCCAGTATGTTTTATCAGGTTTTTATATCTTGATTATAATAGCTAAATAATTGAACAAGTAAAGCATTTGGTAAGCTTGGCATTACTGAAATGATAATATGATGTAGAAGGTCAAAAACCTCCACGTAAAAGGATTTGGATGTATTCCCAACATTTTACTGTGTATAGGATTAGCCAGCCTTTTAAAGTTTGCTCTGTAACAACACAGTTTGTACCTGCTCCCATAGTAGATTGTCTTTGCAGTAGAGGTGTGTGTGACTCAAAATGACAGTGTGGTATCCTGACCCAGAGTTCTCTGAGACGTGGTTAGAAGCTCCAGACCCTATGGTAAGGGGCTGCAGCCTTTCAAGTACTTGTACATATTTGGAGAAAATTCAAACCTGAATGACTTTAACTTTGGAACCTAGTTTCTAAGAAGTGAGGCATTCCATAGTAATAATTAACAGTGGTTTACTGCAGTTGTTGAGATTACTTGAGAGTAGTATTCTGCCATTCGTTACTTGTAATGTTCTGTTTTCAAATTTAGAAATTCATGCTGAAGTCCAGCTTAAGAACTACGGGAAATTCCTTGAGGAGTATACATCTCAGTTGAGAAGAATTGAGGACGCCCTAGATGATCTGATTGGCGATGTTTGGGACTTCAATCTTGATCCTATAGCATTAAAGGTCTGAGTTTATTTCATTAAAAAAATGTATATGTATGTTTACTTATTTTAGAGCATACTACCTCTTGTGTTAAAAGTAGACAATACGTTTTTATTTAAAATCTAAGAGTGAATAAAATTGGTAACCAATAAAGCTACACAATTTTAAAAATTTGTTTTCTGAAAGAATGATAAAAACTCAAAATATAATAACAAAAACTCCAGTCATTTGAGCTATCCATTGGTTTTTATCTTCAAGAAAAGACAAACAGCTAGATGGAGCACACAGGCTTTGTTTCTCTTTATTGTGGTTATTTTACACATAGTCAAATATATGGATTTTTAAGGATATCTCATTGAATTTTGCTGAATTACAGAGCTCATCTACCTTATATTCAGATGAAGATAGAAAACATTTTTTTCATTCACCAAAAGTACCCTTGAGTGCCTTGCATGATCTTGGGGGTCCTAATATGGGAATTTTTTTTTTTCTCAAGATAGGGTTATTTTGTGTAGCCTTGGCTGTCCTGGAACTCACTCTGTAGACCAGGCTGGCCTCAAACTCAGAGATCTGCCTGCGTCTGCCTCCCAAGCACTGGGACTTTTTTTTGTTTGTTTTTTGTTTTTTGAGACAGGGTTTCTCTGTGTAGTCCTGGCTGTCCTGGAACTCACTCTGTAGACCAGGCTGGCCTCGAACTCAGAAATCCGCCTGCCTCTGCCTCCTAAGTGCTGGGATTAAAGGTGCGCCACCACTGCCCGGCAGCACTGGGACTTTTTAAAGGTATGTGCCACCATTGCCTGGAGTGGGAATGCCTTTTTATTTTATTTATTTATTTATTTATTTATTTTGGTTTTTTTTTTGTTTGTTTTTTTTTTTGTTGTTGTTTTTTTTTTTTTTTTTTTTGAGACAGGGTTTCTCTGTGTAGCCCTGGCTGTCCTGGAACTCACTCTGTAGACCAGGCTGGCCTCGAGCTCAGAAATCCACCTGCCTCTGCCTCCCAAGTGCTGGGATTAAAGGCATGTGCCACCACTGCCCAGCGGGAATGCCTTTTTAAATCCACAGTAACCCTTGAGCTTCTTGAATGCCAGAGTTACAGGCGTGCATCAAGACGCTTGGCTTTAGTTCACCCTTGTGTATTATACAGCTTGATGGTTTTTAAAAGTACATTCATGGAACTCATTGTCCATGAATCATCATCATCCATTTTTGAACATTTTTCCCTAAAAAGGATGTCCAGTACCTAAAACAAATCACTGCCCTCCTCACCCCGCCACAAGCATCCCCTAGTCACTGGCCACCCATCAGCTGCTGTGTGTCTCTGGGGATTTGTCTCCATTAGATGTTTTGTCTGAGTGAGATTGTATGGTATGTCAGCATCCTGCTAGTGTTTGACTTCACCATGTTTTCAGAGCTCATCTGTGGTATAGCCAGTGTTAATACATGCATAGTTTTAAATTGATAAAAGTGTTTTATTCTGTGGAACCCTCATACCACATAGTTATCTGTTCACTGGTGGATAGACATTGAGATTTTCCACTTTTGGCTGTTGGAAATTATGCTACTTATGTGTCTTAAGTTTTTATGTAGACACGCTGTCATGTTGCACGCACACACACATTCAGAAGTAAAATTATTGAGTGCTCTGGTAACTATGCATAACTTTCTGAGGATTTTATTTTACACATACTTTGGCATGATGTGTGTGGAGAGAGTACAACCTGTTGGAGTCAGTTCTTTTCTTCTGTATGGGTTCTGGGCATTGAACTTAGATCATCTGGCTTGGTGGCAAGTGCCTTTTTTGATTGAACCATTTTGCTGGCCCCTTTCTCACCTTCCAGACTATTTCCTGATGTGGCTGCACTATCCCTAACAGTGATATATAGGAGTTTGAGTTTCTCTACATTATTGCCAACATTCAAGATTATAACCATCCTCGTGAATGTGACATGATACCTCTTGGTTTTATGAAAGGATGACATTGTCTCAGCTTTTCTCTTCTACCAATAGAAGCTTTCAAAGCTCTCTCTATTTTATCTTCATATACAGCCCTTTTCCTCCCCACTTACTCTGGGACCTGTCCTTAGTCCCTTGATTGGGCAATTATTTTGTGTTTCTGTTCTGAAAGAGTCATAGACTCAGATAAGATCTCTATAGAAATTACAAAGTGAGAGAAGTTATTTTTAATTTACATATATACTTTATTGTTAATATGTAACTAAAAGAAAGGTCCATTTTCACATAATAAAAATTAATTTTAGGTGATAATCAGGAAAGCTTTATGTACAAGATAAAAATCAATCTGATTTAGATGATAAAAATGCCCACACTGTGTTTTGTTTCTGAGCGTTGGGTTCATTCTTTTCTTCAGTGTTCTGCTTCATAATAACTCCAGTTTGGCTCTTTCAGTTACGATAGTTTATTAAATGTATGTTTGCATAACAACTTCCCAAATGATTGTGCTCACTGTCAGTGTGTTATGTTGTAGTGTGTTCACACCTTTAGGCACCTTGTACCCTGGAGCATGGCTAGAGCCATTCAGAGCACTGTGCTGTGCTGCAGGCGTCTTTCGAGACTGTATTGTACTCTCCTTACTGTTTTGTGATTATCTTAAACGAATAGTTGAGCTGATGGTAATGCTGAGTAGAGTCTAACACAAGTTAAATGGCATTCATTTAATCCCCTGTATTGAGAATTTTCAGTGTTTTTTTTTTTCTTTTCAAGTTAAGAACTGTTCTTTCTCATTGTTTCTGTAGCTTCTGCCATATGAGCAGTCCTCCCTTTTGGAACTCATAAAGACTGAAAACAAGGTATGATAAAGACTGAAAACAAGGTATGTGACCCTGAACCTAAGGTGTGTTAGAAAATGCACTCACTGGTTACAATGTACTCTTTCCTGTTTTCACTTACCAAACCAGGTCCTAAACAAAGTCATCACTGTTTATGCAGCCCTGTGTTGCGAGATCAAGAAATTAAAATATGAGGTAATTGTTTACATTCTTTAAGATCATTTAAAAGTAAGTGTAGGCTTAAATGTGTGTAGTGTGCAATAAATACTGACCACTGAATGATCCACTTAAAATGCTAGTAATGCAATCCTAATAGTAAGGGCTCTGTACAGTGACCCCAGCATTCGCTGAGTACTTACGAGCACTGGTAACGCTGAGATGACAAGGCAGGTGAGGAAGAGGTGAAGAGATGGGTGCTTCAGCAGGTGTCACTGATCCTCTGCACGCCCAGAGTGGTGCATGGAACTTTTTGTATGGGTTTGGAACCACTGAACTTCAGTGGACATTAGTAGACTTCACCATTTCTCCTCTCTCTTTTAATATTCTCTGGCTGCCCCGACTGGACTAGTGGGAAGATGTGGGTAATGAGGGTGGTCAGATGACCAAGTAAAGGCTGAAGCAGGAGGCTGAGCTTTTCAGCGTCAGCACTCGTCTTTGTTACTTTAAAGAGAAGCTGAATTTATTTGAAAGCTGTTGTTTTTAAATTTTGAAGAAATGTATCTGTAAATGATGTTGTGACATGTTTTTAGAGAATTAGAGCATAAGAATTTAAAAGCAACCTTTTAAATTATCTTAATTTCCTTTAAAACAGGCTGAAACTAAGTTTTACAATGGTCTTCTGTTTTATGGTGAAGGAGGTAAGTCAAAATTTTAGAATTGAATTTGTTGCTCCCTTTTAAGAAACGGAAGTGACCAGAAGGTTAACAGACTATTCAAGAACTCACGTGACTGTAGAGTGTATAGAGAGCAGCAACACACTTAGTTTATTTATGTGTGTGTGTTCACAGAGCCTTTGTGTGTATGTGTCTGTGTGTGCCTGTGTGTGCAATGTGTGTTCACAGAGCCACCCTGTGGGTGCTATGAACCTAATTTTGGTCCTCTGGAAGAGCAGCCAAGCGGAGTGCTCTTAGCTGCTGAGCCATCTCCAGGTGATAACATTCTTTGTTGTTCACTGATTTGGTTAAACAAGTGAGGAATGGAATGGTGAGTCAGCAGCACATTCTCTATGATGATAGATAGTGCGTCAGTGATCTTGGCCTGTGTGGACCAGATCTTTGGGTCCTTTTGGCAGTGAGGTGTGCCTGGTTGAAGGTGTATATCATTCATGACATGTCATTTTTTTCTTCAGTGTAAAAGTCCAGTGTTTTCAGTACTGTGCGCGAGTGAAAAAATATTATTACCCTTTGTCTTTGTTGCTGAATTTAAAAAAAAAACTCTGAAGTAAAATTGATGCTGCTTTTAAAGCTACAGATTCCAGCATGGTGGAAGGTGACTGCCAGATTCAGATGGGGAGATTCGTTTCATTCTTACAGGTAACTCCTTCTTTTTGTTGATCTCTTTAAGGTGACTGATTTTTACCATCTCTCAAACTATTTACTTACTTATTTGAGACGGTCCTACTAGGTAGCCTTGGCTGTCACTGTAGACTAGGCTGGCCTCAAACTTATAAGAGATTCACTTGCCTCAGGCCCTTCACATCCTGGGATTAAAGGTGTGTACCACTATTCATGGCTGAGCCTTTTAAAGTTTTTCATCAAAATTACACATAATTCAATTACTGAGGACTTGTGCATTCTGAGAGTGAACCATTTAAGGAGTGTAGGAGATCATACTCCTAAATGATTTATAAGGAATTTTAGGTGAATAAGGTATCAAGAGATCTGAACAATTCAAAAATTGTTTTAATATATTATCTTTTTATATGTAATTTGTATGATTTCATTTATAGAAAAATCTGTAATTTTTTTTTAACTTAAACATGTTTTTTGGAGGTACTGGAGAAATGGCTCAGTCATTAAGAACACTTGCAGCTCTTCCAGAGAACTGGGGTTTAATTCTCAGAACTCACCACGTGGTGGCTCACAAGTGTCTATAACTATGTGTAGGTAATAAATGGCTGGGGAACCACAGGGTTCCTCAGGCCACGCTGTGTGTAGTTGGCTGGGAATGCTCTGGGTTCCTCCAGCTGGAAGTTAGACCCGGCTGCTCACTAAAGGCCTCTTCACAGCTCCTCAGGACATGGCCCCAACACATGAGGAAGTCTTTGTGTTTCCAAAACGGGTTTATTGGCATGACGGATGGTGGATGGATCTGGATGTGTGCCCCCTAAAACCTGGGCAGACCTGAGTTAAATAGGGAGGGGAAGATGGGGGAGGGGCTGGGGAGGAATGCTTAATTGGCTCCACCCTCTGGCCTTCAGGTACCTTATTAGTATGTAAATCTCTCTAGGGCCTGGGGCCTGTTTATCACACCCACCCATGTATGTGACTGAAGGGTGCAGGTTGAATGGAGATCAGACCTCCTGTCCACGGCCGGACATGTTTGCAAGAGATCCATCCAGCACTCTCTTTTGGTTTGGGCACCAGGCACTCTTTTGGTGTACAGTCATACATGCAAACAAGACTCATATACATAAAAGGAAAATAACAATTTTTAAAATTTGTTCTTGTGTGGTAGAGGTGGCTCATTGGTTTTTGGAGAGGACCCTCGTTCAGTTACTTGCACCTTTATTGGTGGCTCATAACTACATGGAACTTCATCTCTAGGGACCCAATGTCTGGTCTCCATGGGCACCTGCACACATACATATACACAAGCTCGCTCTCTCTCTCTCTCTCTCTCTCTCTCTCTCTCTCTCTCTCTCTCTCTCTCACACACACACACACACACACACACACACACGATTGATCACACAGGAATTGGAAAGCTGAAGAACAAAATAGTGAAGACTTCAGAAGCAGCAGGTCACATTTCCTCACCTAGGGACAAAAGAGAAAAGTTATGTTTGTGAGATGACATCTGGCATCTTAGGGAGATAGTCTTCATGTGGCTGGTGCTCATACCTCTGAGGGGCTGCCCTGGTTGAATGCAGCTACCTCTGAAAAGCAGTTTGAGGTTAGGTTTAGAGTACTGAAAGAAGCGGTCTAGCTCTCTAATGAGAGCTGCCGCTGTGGGGCTGAACTAGTAGATTATCTGAAGGAAACATCGAGAGACTGGGAACGACAGCCTTTGCTGCTTTCCTGTCACATTGTCAGAACTTGATGGGAGGTCTGCTGCATAGAAAGGCTGCTGCAGAAATGTGGTTTAAAGGGTCAGTGAATGTGAGTTTTTCCTTTTAGTTTTACTAAATTTTGTATTTCTGTTGTAAGGAGACTGTATTTAGTATGTATAATAAATTGAGCACTCAGCCATTGTGCTGTAATCAGAGGATTCAAGCTCCCAGAGTCTAGCAAACATGACCTTTTCCTGTCTGTTTTTTGGTGTAGGAGTGGAGTCCACTTCCTCTGGCTTGCCTCTCTGTTTTGTTTGTTTAGCCTTCCAGCTTCTCTGTACCAAATTACCTATGTGAAATACCCCCTTTTAAGGAAAAGTACTGATAACATATTTACATATATAACTCATGGTGGAATACAGTTAGATACTAAGAAGGTTACTACAATAAAACAAGTTAACATGCCCACCTTGTCACATAGATGCTTATTTTACTTGTGTTGGCAAAAGCTTTGATGATATGAAGCTGTGATACTATGTATATAATACATAATTGTGTACAAATGACTATTATATACATAGATGAAGAATCACTAGTGTGAAATGCTACAAGACTTAAAATCGTTTGAACACTGATAAAACATCACCAATGGAAAAATTCTATACCCCAAGGAAATAATTACCTCTGGACTATATGTATAAGTGAGTTTTGTGTTTAGATTTCTTTCTATTCCCTGGCTAAGGTATCTTATCCCATGTGCAGATGCTCTTGATGGAGAAAACTCTGCAGTACTTGTGGTCTGGGGCATTTAGACCGGGTGTTTAGCTTACATAGGATAGCAGTGCCATGCCGTCTTTTCTGTCTGACAGTAACATGGCTACCACATCTGTTTCAGCTCACTTTCTCAATGTATCTTTGCCCATTCTTTCAGGCTTTCAGTGCTGTCGGTTTCCTTGCATTCCTTTAAGACCTCAAGTAGCCATATTCCGTATACAGTGTTGGTACCGTGTGTGTGTGTGTGTGTGTGTGTGTGTGTGTGTGTGTGTGTTTGCCTTATATGCTGATTGTCCAAGAGTGCCGTGTCTTTACAACAGCACTGTAAGCTATGATGCTCCTCCGGCACAGATGGGAAAGGAGCAAATGGCTATATCTGGGTTCTGCTGGGGTTTTAACCATCTGACAATCTTTTAATTGATTTTTTTCTGTTTTATGGAGTCTTTCTGTTTCTGCTCTGATTTCTGCTTTTTTGTCATGCTTTCTATTTTTTATTTTCCTGTTATCATTTAACCTTCAGAAGTTAGTAACAAATGTAAAACTAGCTGTTTGAAATTACAGTCTGTTATTTAGCACATTCAAGATTTTTGTGTCACAGCACTCCCAGTTGAGTTAGGATCATGAGTTCAAGACTAGTCTGGTCTATGTAGCAAAAACCTGTATAAAAAAAAAAAAAAACCTTTAAAGTTCAAAGACTTCAAATTGTGTTTAGGTCTCACTAATAGCTGTGTAAAAAGTTCACTGTCCAGACATCATCTGATGTATTCCACAAAGTAAACGTGTGTGTGTGTGTATATGTGTGTGTGTGTGTTACAAACTGCTCTTGTTGGTAGGGGAGACCAACATATAAAAAGCAATGATTGTTTAGGGCTTACAGTTTAGAATAGATGCAGGTTTAATAAGGTTTTAAGTATTTTAGATGGGAATTTGTTCTATAAGGTTAAAAGTTGAGAACTTTAAAAAAACATTATCAGAAAGTCTAGGTATGGTAGATCTGAATTAATAATTATTGATAAACATTCTTGGGGTAACTGATTTGCATTCGGTGTGTGCCAAGCTATATATATGTTTGGTATTTTTAAAGAATTATTTATTTTCTGTATATGAGTAGTACATTGTAGCTGTCCTCAGACACACCAGAAGAGGGCATCGGATCCCCTTACAGATGGTTGTGAGCCACCATGTGGTTGCTGAGAATTGAACTCAGGGCCTCTGGAAGAGCAGTCAGTGCTCTTAATCACTGAGCCATCTCTCCAGCCCCATATATATGTAATTAAAGATAACAAGTGAGCAAGGTGATGGTGGCTAAGTATGAGGGAGGCAGAGGCACATTGGATCTCTGAGTTTGAGGCTAGCCTGGACTACAGAGCAAGTTCCAGGACAGCCATGGCTACATAGAGAAACGCTGTTTTGAAAAAACACAACAAAAGATGACAAGGGAAGTGATTTAGAGTAACTTGTGGAGATTGTCTTTGTTACCCTTGTAGGTTGGCAGCCATTTTCACTCTTTAGATCTTATTCTCTTACTGGGAAGGGATGATTGTCCCTGCTGCTTAGGAGCTGTATGAGTGACTGAAACAGTAGACTCAGTATAAAATCGGGAAATTGCGAAATGCAGGGGTAGCAGAGAGAGGAATGACCTGGCCTGCAGGAAGAGAGAGAAGTGTTACTTGCTTGGGATTCTGAGCTCTGGCTGCTGGGTAACTGGAGCTTTGCTTGTGTTACAGCATCCAGTCCACATATCCTGACATTGAAAAAGCAGCCTCGTAATGTGTACCCACCCTGTCATTTCAGGAACTGTCCTGCTTTGTGACGAGATGCTACGAAGTGGTGATGAATGTAATCCATCAGCTGGCTGTCCTGTATATCAGCAACAAGTAATGCACTGTAAACGTCGTCTGACTTTTATAAGAGCAGCAAGGACTTTTTGGAAAATAGTTAATAGAAGTAACTTATTATTTATTTACTCAGTATACATGCTTAGGATGTTCAGACACTATGGAGGTGTGTTCCTTTTTTAAAGTGTGTATTTATAGATAAGTGAGATTCCGTTCTCACCAAGTTTATGAACCTGATTTTGTCTGAATTTTTTTCCTTCTGCTTTTATGCCTAGGCACATTCTCTAGGTTTAAAAAAAGTAAGGTTACTCATTGGCCCATTGTCAGATCTTTAACCCATGAATGGAGCATAGCAAGGGCTCTGTTCTGGCTGTGCCTGCAAGTTTAAGACAAATACATGCTACAATTCTAAGAGCTTATGCTCCTGTATTTATTTCTTGAGCTTAGAATGAACTGTGACCAAAAATGATTTTTTTTAAACTTGGATATTATTTTATTATAGGATAGGACCTAAAATTATAGAGACAACTGGAGTTCATTTTCAGGTAAAAGTTCATTTTTCTATTTTACATAGGGATTTGACCAATTAGGACATATACTAATGCTAGCATGCCACCTCTGTCTCTGTGTCCCCATTGCTGTGTAGTTGATGAGCCCTCACTTGCTATGATCTGTCACTTGTACTTTTTCCCAGTATGCTCCACTGCAGATTTTCTGTTGTCAATAAACAAATCTTTAGCATCACAATTAAGGAGGAAATATTAGGCAAAATATCCTCGATTTAGGCTGGTGGTACCATTTGAGGCTCAGACCTGTATCGTTATAAGCCAATTGATGCCTCCTTTCACTAATTCAATAATTAGCCCAAAGTGTTTTACTTTAAAAGTTCACATGAGACTTCTAACTAGTGACTAAATGATAATCATTAAAGGTTTTTTGACAGACTATGTATGAGCACTTGGGAGAGCTGCTAACCGTTTTACTTACCCTGGATGAGATCATTGATAACCATGTGACGCTGAAAGACCACTGGACTATGTACAAAAGGTATGCTGACCAAATGTTTTTTAATAGTTTTACTTTGTACAGCTGATTTGCTAATTTTGGTAAAAATTAAAATACTAATTATTCCGATTCTTTAAAAGACCTAGAGATGTACACTGAAAAGGAATTCATGCCCAATATTTATTTTTATTTTCGTGTATGTGTATATGCTTGTGTCTGTCTGTCTTCATGGGTGTCTGCACATGGGTATGGGTACTTAGGCCAGAAGAGGAGGTTGGATTTCCTGGAACCAGAGTCATAGGCTTTTGTGAGCCACCTGATGTGGGTGCTGGGAACCAGACTCAGGTTTCCTCTGTGGTCACTGAAGTATTTCTCTGGCCCTGTCATGTCCAGGGTTTTCATGAACACAGTCAGCCCCATTTATAGACAGACTTTTGTTCTTAAAGTGTTGCAGAATGGTTATGATTTGTTCTTTTCACTGCATTCTGTTCAAGTGCCTCACATTTTATTAAACACCCTGGAACAGTTATTTACATTTTTATTCAGTTTACGAATAGTCTTTAAATGTTTGTTATATAAAACAACAGGCAATTGAATTTAAGGGAGTAAAAAGAAAGATAAACATTTTAGGATTGTTCCATTTACATTTTCCATGTGAAGAGTCAAGTAAGAATAATACAAACTTTTTTTCTTGGAATATTTTTACGTTTTAAAAATTTGTTGGATAGATTTAAGATCTTTCTTTAAATCTTATACAAGGTTGCTGAAATCTGTTCATCACAACCCTTCAAAATTTGGGATTCAGGAGGAAAAATTAAAGCCCTTTGAGAAGTTCTTGCTGAAACTGGAAGGGCAGTTACTTGATGGAATGATATTTCAGGTAGGTGGAGCTATATCAGGGCAGTGTCTGCGCTCTTAGAGGTTGGCACAGCTCAGCTGCAGGAGGGCATTTTGGTAAAATACTTCTGAATTTCTTTTCTTTAGAAAGTGCTTTGGCTTTTAAAAAATCATCACTATTAGTATATTAAAGCATAACTCAATATCTAAAACAAAATGAAAAGTTACTTAAAGTGAGGGCTTTAAAATTAAACTGTGCAAATCTATAAAATTGAAACAGGCATGGTGATGTATACCCTTATAACCCCATCACAGGAGGCTGTGCATGAGTAAGACCAGCCTCGGGTACAAGCCTAGGCCACCTTGGGATACATAATGAGAACCCATCTCCAAAGAAAAGAAAGACAAAAATCTAAGGATTTTAAAGTCTAGGCTGTAGTCATTTGCATTAAATATTGTTTGTTACTAGCTTCTAGATTTAGGTTTTTAAGATTGCCTTTAAAAAGTCTGGAGGGCTGGGGCTGCAGTTTAGTGGTAGAGCACGCACTTCTTAGCATGCTCAGGGTCCTAAACCTAAAAAGGAACAAATCAGAACCCAAAGCAAACAACAGAAGGGCTCAGTTGCCTCTTCCTGCACCAGTGGATGTGACTTGGATGTACACAGAGAAGGTGCCTTCTAAGTGACAGTGGACTGAAACCAGCTAAAACATGCCCCTTCCTTGTTCTACAGATAGACCCTCACCGTGCTGCCAGAAAATCCATTCCATTCTACCCTGTCTGCTTCACTTTATGTTTGGTTTTATATTACCATAGTTTTAACAGATTGGCCCCAGCTCTTTGTTTTTAAAATCAGTTTATCTCTTAGATGTAAACATTAGTAATCTCTTAGATACAAAATGTAGTTATTATAGCTCTTTTTTTCCTGGGACAGTTCTCACACACAGTATGTGAGGCGCTGGGCACTGCGACTGTGCCCGCTGTCTCCTCGAACTTGGAAAGGCTAACAGGATATAAATATCAGGACAGTTGGGCTACAGAGTGAGACCCAGCACACACACAGGCACACGCACACGCACACGCATGCACGCACCCCTCCTAAAGGGCGGCACTCTTTAAAGAAGATGTTGCGTGTGGAGAGATGACTCAGCAGTCAGCAGTGCTGGCTTGATAAGGACCTAGGTTTGATCCCTAGGACCTACTTGGTGGATCACACCCAGCAGCAACTCCAGTTTCAAGGTATCTGGCACCCTCTTTTGACCTTTGTAGACAGCACATGCCTGTAAGTGCAGAGACATACATGTAGGCAAAACACTTAAACATGTAAAAGTTTAAAAATGATTTCAGCTGGGAGTGGTAGAACACAATGTTAGTCCCAGCATTTGCAAGGCAGAGGCAGGCAGATCTCTGAGTTTGAGGTCATCCTGGTCTACGTAGTGGGCTACATGGACCCTTTCTCAAAAACAAAAACCTGCTTTCCAGTGTGTCAGCAGTGATTTCTTCCACTCGTCTCTGAGCTCCACTCTGTGTCTTTTCATGTGGGGTTTGAGTGCCTTATAACTGGCACTCCTATAAGAACATGCACGTGTTCCGGCAAAGGACAGGAGAGCCAGATTTGGTAATTAAACTGAAGTGTTTGACCTTACCAAGGTGTTTGATAGCTTGTTACTGAGAGTCTGCGTTTCTGTTCAAATGTTTCCTGTGTAGGCCTGTATTGAACAGCAGTTTGATTCTCTCAATGGAGGAATATCTGTGTCGAAAAATAGCACTTTTGCAGAAGAGTTTGCACATAGCATTCGCTCAATCTTTGCAAACGTGGAAGCCAAGCTTGGTAATACAAATTTCTTGTTTGATTTATTTATCAAGTTTATATTTCCTGAAGGATTCAACTATTATCTGTTCTATTTTTATGTTGTTCCTTTATCAGGTGAACCTTCTGAAATTGACCAGAGAGACAAGTATGTTGGAGTTTGTGGGCTCTTTGTACTGCACTTTCAGATTTTTCGAACTGTTGATAAAAAGTTTTTTAAGTCTTTATTGGACATTTGTAAGAAGGTAAGAACTTGAAACTTCTTATTTTCAGTTTGCAATATAAGTTTTAATAAGGCTAAGATATTTAAAAGTACTGACAAAAAGTTTATTTAAAAAAAATAAATTACTTTTTATGAAATGTAAAAGAGAAAATATAAAAAAGAAAATTCGGCTGGGAAGGTAGCTCACGGATTAGTGCTTGCCATCTGTTGTGAGGACTGGAAACCAGCTTCCCAGAACTCACAGAATGTCGTGTGAGCATGGCAGCCTGCCTTTAATTCCAGCAGTGCTGGGTAAGGCTGACTTCTGATACTAGCAAGCATGTGTCAGAGAACAATGGAAGACACCTAGTGTCAACCATGGGCTTCAATGCCCATGTGTGTACATATACGTGACATGTACCCACACACGAAAGGCATACATGCACACAACACACATACACTTGGAAAAGTAAAAGCAATGGTAGTGTTGTTTTAAAGTATAAACATTCTTGAAATGAGCAAATATGGGAAACGAAATAACTATTTCATATCAAGGTGTATATATATGGTGGGTGTTCTGTGTGTGTGTGTGTGTGTGTGTGTGTGTGTGTGTGTGTGTGTGTGCGCGCACGCACGTTAACTTTGTTTTATTTCTGAGACAGGGTCTTGCTGTGTAGTGCAGACTGGCCTCAGTCTCAGTCATCCTTCTGCCTCAGCTTCCTGAGTGCTGGCATTGCAGGAATGTGCCCATACCATGTCAGCACTGTTACCATGGCTTTGCCTCCTCCTTCCTTTGGCTTATTCCCTTTGCCTTCATTCTTACTAGTAAAGGAGAACAGATTAAATTGTTATTTTCATCTTTGCTATTTCCATGATAGGACACCCAGTTTCAGAATTGAAACTTAGTTTGTGTCTGATACTATCAAATAATAACAGACTATGAGGCGTTAGCTATCTTTGTTTTGTTTTATTTTGTTTTGTTTTGTTTTTTTCTAGTGTTTTATTAATATGCCCTGGCAGCAAAGTTATGAAGGGTTGAATTTCATTTTGCCTCTTGTATATTATTATTGTGAAATCTGTTGTGTGTATGTCTCTTGGTCTGTTAATATTTAGGCAGAATAAAGTTGCTGTGCTCACCACCCACTGGGAATGCTTTGTTCTTTCTACAGTAAACATGAGGGGAAGACACACCTTGTAATACACTGAGATTTTGGTAGTTGTGTTTTCTGAGCTGCCTTCCCTGTGTGTTGTAGCACCGTTCAGCACACCACCTATGTTTTATGATGTTCCCCTCTTCCCTGCAGGTACCAGCCATCACTTTAACTGCCAATATTATTTGGTTTCCTGATAATTTTCTGATCCATAAAATGCCAGCAGCTGCCAAACTTCTAGACAGAAAAAGTCTTCAAGCCATTAAAATACACAGGGACACCTTCCTACAGCAGAAGGCTCAGTCACTTACCAAGTAAGTTTTACCAAACAACTGTAAGGAAATGTTCAGATATTTGATGCTGAAAGTACTTGAGTCACAAGATATATGTACTGACAGACAGTGTTTACAGTTTCTGTATTGATTGTCTTTTACACGTATTTATTAATTTAGTGTATCTAGGTGTGCTTGTGTAAAAGAGGACAGCTAGCAGAAGCTGGTTCTCTCCTACCATGTGGTGCCTGGATCCAGATTCTGGTCCTTAGGCTTGCAAGGCAAGTTCTATTTCTAATCGTCTCTCCAGTCCCCAGATTGATTTTTCAAGAACTTTGCTTTTTTTTTTTTTTTTTTTTTTTTGGTTTTCTTAAAACCCACCCAAACAAATAAGAAAAAGCTATTTTGTGTGTGTATATGTGTGTGGTATGTGTAATGTGTGTGTCATGTGATTGTGTGTGTGTGTCTGTTGTGTGTATGTGTTGCTAGAGATAGAACCCAGAAGGTGTCACCTTTTAAGAGAGCCACAAACTGTAGTGTCTTGAGATGAGCTGGATGATGGCATTAGAGGACTGGGAAACATGCCTTTTCTGCTGAAGTCATTAGTGGAATCTGAGGAAAAATATACTGGTGTCTCTGAATGTGTATGAGGCATTCAGATTCAGGAGGGAGCAGATTTGACCTCTCTGGCTCTACCTAGAAGGTAACACTAGACTTTGAAGGGACAATGACAGGTAACAGTGGACCTTTGGAAATGTGGCAAGCTTTGGACAAAAGACTGTAAGGTTGCATCATGGCCCCACCCCATCTTCACAGGGAATGAAATGAGCATAACTAAGTTCACTGTTATGTCCCAGGAATCTCCAGAGACTTCACTGGTCTCATCTATGAGACACAGTAAGTAGGAACACCCTGTGAAGCAGACACTCCAGCTCCAGGTGTTGCCATTTTCTGATTAAACTGGAATACAGAGATTAAACCTGAAATTTTAACAGTAGGTGGCCAGCCAGGCACTCTACTCTCAAGTCTTAAGTGTCATGTGCTTCTCTCAGCTGTTTGCCATGACTTCAGATGAGGAGAGGGAGGCTTCGAGAAGTGACCTTGGTGAGCCCACACTCCAGTGTCTTGCCGTGTGGCTGGGGCCAGAGTGCATGGCTGTGTGCCCAGGAGGCTGTTGGAAGGAAGTTTCAGTAGGTGAAGATTGAATGTTCTCTTTTCCAAGACCCTTTATCTGATAGAATTTTACCCCAAAGCTTTTTTATTTACTTGTTTGTTTGTTTGTTTGTTTGTTCGTTTTTAAGAGACAAGAGACTCTGCATAGCCCTGGCTATCCTGAAATTCACTGGGTACACCAGGCTGGCCTGGAACTCAGAGAGTTGAACTTGGAGATCCACAGTCTCTGGCTCTCTAGTGCTGGGTGCCACTACCCCCAGGATTTTTAGGTGTAAATACATTCCTGTAAAGTCAGTATAGAGCTCCATGATCTGAAAGAATGGTGGTTTGTTTTGTTTTGTTTTGTTTTTCTTCGTTTCCTTGCAGTTATGCCTAAGAACTCTGCTGTTGTAAAACGTCAGGGTGGGTGATTGTCCTGCTTGAGAGAAAGCTGCAGGTGACAGCTGTCTGCAGGCAGCTCTGTTGCTACAGGTGGAAAGGGAGCTGGGGCTGTCCTCTGCTTCCTGCTGTCAGTGCCCTGACCTCTCGGGCAGAGTTGGTGCACAGCTGCATTTTACTATCGGTGGATCCCATGGTTGGATACCAGGCAAGCTGCCTTTAGGGGTGGAAGGAGTCTGAGCTTTTCCAGAGACCATCAAGTTCCTATGAAAATACTGACACTACTTTTTACCAGGGCAGGGGATTATTTTTCCCTTAGTATTTCTCACATTTATACTTTAAAATGGAGCAAATAAATTGATGATTGAATTCCTCCTGTTTCCCCCCCATCCCCCGTCTAACAACAAAATAAGTTGGAACTGCCTTGAAACGCAGTGATGATCTACCATCTGGCTGTAAGAGTTGCAGCAGGACTGACAGAAAGTTCTGCTTTGTCCACAGTGTCTGTGGACACTGTGACTGATTGAGCGCTTTTTATTATGTGCTACTGTGGTCAGAATTGGGTTCTCCTCCCTCAGTTTCCTGAGTGCTGGGGATTACATGTCACCTGCCTGCCATACACTGTACAATGAGTCCTCTCCTCTCCTCTCCTCTTTTCTCCTCTCCTCTCTCATTTCTTTAGCTCTTCCCTCCCTCCTGCCCTGCCCCTCTTTCCTTGTTCCCTCCTCCCTCCCTCCCGTCCTCTCTTGCTGTTTTTGTTTGCTGCTGGGGCTTATCCTGACTTAGAGACAAGTGTCAGCATGTGTTGTTGGTTGACACATGTTCCTCCTCTTCCTCCTCACCCTCCTTCTCCTCCTCCTTGTGTTCTAGCCATCTTGGGATTTTGTTATTACTGAGCAAGCTGGTATAGTTGTGAAAACCTCGGGCTTTTGCACTTGTTAGTCACACTCCTTAAACTCTGTTTTTACATGTTTGCACATCTTATTAATCTGGTCAAATCATGGCTCAGAATCACCCACACGATGAGCCTACTCTGATCATCTTACTTAAAATTAACGAACTACCTCAGGCCCTGGCCTGTGTCCCTGTCCGCTTCTCCCGTCCTCGGGATATATCACCAGACATTTAAAGATTGTTTTGACTTTGGTTATTGCTTTATTCTACAACTCTGCTTCCTAGTATCTGAGCTTCATGGTGCCAGGGATTTTCATCTGCTGTGTTCTCAGCTAGAATTAATGCCTGGTTTGAGTAGGTACTCAGTACATAGTTGTAAGTTCAGTAACTTACATGTGCATGCAGGCTTCCTTTTGAAGGTACAATCACTGCTGGAAGGAATATTTTACTCTTGTCAGTGTGAGACATGGATGTATATTTTTGTCTGTGTTCCTTTGCTAGAGATGTGCAGTCTTACTATGTTTTTGTGAGCTCGTGGATGATGAAGATGGAGTCTATGTTGTCTAAAGAGCAGAGGATGGACATGTTTGCTGAAGACCTCACCAACAGATGTAATGTTTTCATACAGGTAGTTGCATGTTCTTACTTAGAATATTTTGGGTGCAATTTCAAATTTATGACTTTAATTTATAGAAGTTACACTTGCCCACAACCGTGAAAAGGAGGGGTTATGTTTTATATTTAAACAAATTGAGGACGGCAGAGACAGCTGGGATGAGAGCACTTGCTCTTGGAAAGATCTGAGTTTGATTCCCTGGGCTTCAGAGGATTCAGTGCCTCTGGCTTCTTGGACAAGCGCATTTATGTTTATGAAAGAAGGGGTCCTGAAGAGCGCACTTGGGCCCTCAAGCGTGGCCATGAGTGCCCTCACCTGCTTGCCAGGGCTCCTTTGGGGATTCTTGAAAGATACTTTTTTATTTCCAGATATATGACTATTTCTTTAATCTTTAATTTAAAAAGTGACATGTATTTAGTGTGTGTGCAACTATGTTATTAGACACAAATGATCTCCAACAAAAAGCATCACTAGAGATCAACACATCCCAGGAAGTAGCTATACTGAGAGGCTTTTTGTTGGAGATCATTAGTGTCTGATATTGACACAGCTGCATAGTGTTTCTTTTTAGCTAATGTCTACATAATGTGTCTTTACTGAACCTTATATGCAGTCTTTGTAGCTTCTTACATGGAATATGTGTCTTCTGTAAACAGTGTATATTTTCCCTCAGTCTGGTTTTGTTCTATCTGTGAGAGAGTACATGTGTGGATGCTCTTGATTCTGTGGATATGCACGGAGGATGGAGCATAGTATTAGATGTCTTCCTCAATCATTCTTCACCTTATTTTTG
Source organism: Rhabdomys pumilio (assembly GCA_030674055.1). Taxonomy (NCBI): domain Eukaryota; kingdom Metazoa; phylum Chordata; class Mammalia; order Rodentia; family Muridae; genus Rhabdomys; species Rhabdomys pumilio. The sequence continues at coordinate 5,353,442 of JANHMN010000021.1, forward strand.
AGATTGTCTTTCACTGAACCTGGAGCTCACTGAATAGCAAGCCTTTAGGAGATGTCTGTCCCTCTGGGCTAGGTTTATAGACAAGTGCCCGGCTTTTTAAATGGGTCTAGCCACCTGAACTTGGGTCATTGTACTTGCACAGTAAACGTGACCATTGAGCCATTTCCTTAGCTGCCATCTTTGTCTTCTCATTGGGCCATGAGCTGGTTTCTGCCCTTGTTCCCTGTTTGTGACAGCCTCTGAGGCAGAGGCTGTGGAGAGGCAGCTTCAGTGTCAGCCTCACTGCTCTAGGTCTCCCCAGATCTTGACCGCTCACTTCCTCGTGTTCTTGTGAGCGTTTTGATGCCTTCCTCGAGAGTTTTGAGAACTGTTACTTCTAATGGTTCTTCATAAGAAAAGCTGGCTGTGTTATGTATTCTGTCCTTAACAGTAAAGATGAACAGGTTGTTAATGGCACGAGCAGTTCCATACTTGAAGGCTGCCACCAAAGGCTTCTCTTTCTTGCCTGCCTTAGATGCTTGCTGTTTCTTGTTCTGCTTTCAGCTTTCCCCAGTGGTGCATAAAGTGCAGTCTAATGTGATAATCCTCTAGCTGACAAGGTAAAACTAGGGTATGCCACAAGCCTCAGTCTTGTACCACTGTCTCAGGACACTGTCCTCCGTTGCGTTCCTTCATTCTCTAAGTTGAGCTCTTCAACACAGAGCTAGTAAGGTTCAGGGAAACTGGCTTTGCCACCGTGTGTATACTCTCTAGTCAGAAATAGTCAATCTTAGGATGGTGCTTTCTTACATGTGGTAGCAAGCAAGCTAGCAGTCACTTAGCCAAATTAGCCAAAAGACAGACAGAGAAGAGCCAAGTTAATAAAATTAGACACGAAGAGGAGGTTACAACAGACACTGGGGAATTCAGAGAATCATAAGACATACTTAACCTGCAAAGTGGTAGGTTATAAAGTTAGCCCACAGAAGCCAGCCATCTTCCTGTATACAAATGACAGAGAGTGAGTCAGGAAACAGTATGTTTTAATAGCTTCAAAAATATGTGTGTCTTGGCATAACTCTAACCAAACAAGTGAAAGACTTATACAGTAAAAACTTTGAGAGTGAAGAAAAGAAATTGAGGATACCAGAAGATGGAAAGACCACCCACTCTTTGGACTAATATATGAAAATGCCCATTCTACCAAAAGTAATCCTTAGATTCAATCCAATCCCCATCAAAATACCAACACAGTTCTAAGTACAAATTGAGCAAAACAATCTTCAACTGCATATGGAAATGCAAAAAACTTAGGATGATTAAAACAGTCCTGAGTAATAAAAGAACTGCCAGATGTATGATCATCCTAGATGTCTTCCTGTTGTGGTGACCCCCGATGGTAGAAGTACTCTGTTGCTAGTGCCTAACCCGATTTTGGCACTGTTATGAAGCATACTGTAAATCTCTGACCCACAGGTTGAGAGCTAGTATAGGCAGAGAGGATGGGTGTGATTAGCTTGGTGCTCAGAAGTTCCTGTGGGTGTCTGCATTCCTCAGGGAAGCAACACTTCCCAGTTGTCAGTTTCCTCAGTCTGTGCGTCCCTGCTCAGTGTCAGCAGGTGGGGTCTCTTGTCTCCTCAGCAGTTAAGATGAGGGTGAATTATTAGGTATTTCCCTGACACACCATTTTACTGAAGGGGGTTTCATTTTCTTTACATGAACAGCTTTTTAAAAGCCAGTAAATGTCTAAATGTCTGGTATTTGATAGTTCAGGAAATTAAAGGCTGCTTCAAAACTCACAGGAATTGTTGTCAGGAATAGTATTTCTAACTCTTTTAGAATTGACTTATTGACTTGAAAGGGGACATTGAGTGTTTGAAGAGGTGACCCAGAGGTTAAGAGCACTGGGTACTCTTCCAGAGGACCCATGTTTAATGCAGTGGCACATAACTGCCTAGAAGGCCAGTTCCAAGAGATCCAACACCTGCTTCTGACCTTAGGCACTGCATTCATGTGTTGGGCAGACATACGGGTAGATACAATGCCCATACATATAAAAATAATAACTAAGAGACTTTAGAAATACTGGCTGTATGCTTATGGAGAACAAAGTCTGAATGAAATCTGTGATTATTTTCTTTTGTAGGGTTTCTTATATGCATATAGTATTAGTACCATTATTAAGACCACAATGAATCTCTACATGTCCATGCAAAAGCCTATGACCAAAACCTCAGTGAAGGCATTATGCAGGCTTATTGAACTTCTCAAGGTAAGTTAGTGCTGTTTTACTTTGTCACCAGGACTGGGGACATGACTTCAGCTACAGTAGAATGCTCTGGGGCTTTCACTTTCTGGTCACATCAGAACACAAACTTAGGAGAAAGTGAACTTAAAATTGAAAAAAAAAAAAAATCTCTGGAAAGCTGTACTTGACTAATACAGGCGCTACTTTATGCAGCCGTGTACGTTGACAGTCTCCGCTCACATCTGCCTCACCTTAAATATGCTCGGATTGGTTCTCTGCTCTAACTCAGAGCCGAGCTTGTCGTGAAGCCCTGGGTGCCCTTTGTACGTGACTGAAAGTGAAGCTGTGTGGGCCTACATTTACATCCCTGAAAAGTTGAAAGTGTGAGATAGTTTAAACTCCATGAGCAGCTAAGCTCCTGAGAAGGAAGCGAGAGTTAGATTTAGTGTTGTTAATAATCGTTTTATTCACGGAAGTGAATAAAGTACACCAGTATTTAAAAGTGTTCACATGCAGATGAGGTCAGTTTACCTGGCACTGTTGTCTGTAATTTAGAGAAAGCACTGGGGTCTTGTGGGTAAACCATGGATTGCTAGAATCAGGTGACTTGACAGTGAGTACACTTAATGGAATGTAAAGTGGTTTTTAGCATAACTCCTTGTAGACTGAAGAGCCCAGCTATGAAATTAAGACAGATTTGCTGGTAAGTTTCCAGTAATTATGGACTTTAGATTTGGACTTTCTTAGAACTGGACTTAAGAACAAATGAACTTAACTTTCTTTCTTCTCCCCCCCCCTCTTTCTCTCTCTCTCTCTCTCTTTCCTTCCCTCCCTCCCTCCCTCCCTCTCTCCTTCCTTCCCTCTCTCTTTCTCTTTTCTTTCTTTCTTTCAAGCTGTATCACCGGGTATTTGTTTGTTTGTTTTTCTTTGAGACAGGGCCTCACTAGATATCATTGCCTTGATGAGGGTTCCTATTGCTGTGACAAAACACCATAACCCAAAGCAACCTGGGGAGGAAAGGGTTTATTTTGTTCATGTTTCCGTATCACAGTTCATCATTAAAAATGGTGAAGGTAGAAAACCATACAAGGGGGAATCTGGAACAGGAGCTGATGCAGAGGCCTTGGAGGAGTGTTGCTTACTGGCTTACTCAGCCTGCGTATAGAAGCCAGGACCACCATCCGAGGGATTGGCACCACCCACAGTGGACTAGGTCCTCCCCATCCATCACAAGTTAAGAAAATGCCTTACAGCTGGATCTTTTGGAGGCATCTTTTCAGTTAAGGCTCCCTTCTTTCAGCTGACTCTGACTTCAGTCAGGGTGACAAAACGGGCCAGCACCCTAGGTTTCATAGCCGTTCTCCTACCTCTTCTGCAGGCAGGGTTTATAGGCCTATTGTTGTGTACTGTCATTAAGTCAGTCAGTGAGCACAAGTTGTTTTGACCATTTATAATAATTAGCACTTAAGTGTTAGTGATAGTGATCTTTTTATTTTTACTTAATTTATTTCTGTTTGAAAAAAAAAAAACTATTTTAGATGCTTTGGGGGGGGGGGG
>JANHMN010000021.1:5364646-5400977 GCA_030674055.1 Rhabdomys pumilio
TATATATATATATATATATATATATATATATATATATATATATATATTTACATATGTTAATAAATATGTATGTATATTTATTTAAAAACTTGTCTGGGGGCTGAAGTGGTGGCTCAGAAGTTGAGACCGTGCAGTGCTCTTGTAGAGGACCCAAGTTTAGTCTCCAGCACTTTCATCAAAAGGCTCACAACTGCCTGTAAGTCCAGTGGCAGATGATCTGATACCCTCGTATGCACACAGACACACACTTTTGTATAATTAAAAAAATAAAACCAGGGATTTGGTATAGTCAAAAGAAGCCTAAATCCTTTGAAATTAGAGTTTCTGAAATTCCAGTGATCTGTCTGTGCCTAGTTGTTTGACCTTAGAAAACTCTGTTAACTTCATTTTCTTTACTTCGAGTGTTTACAAGAATAATACTTAATGTTTTTGAGAATTACATATGAAGGATAGTTCTTGTTTAATTTTTTAAAAGTAGTAGTATGCAGTGTTGCAAATGTTCTTGTAATGTCTTTTAAGTACCTTTTGGAGTATAGTCATTAGTTTACTTTGTTAAAAAAAAAATGAAGAGAAGTTGAAAGATGGTTAGAAAACAGTTGTGACTCTGGGTCTTGTATTTAAGTTTGTTTCTGTATAGGTAGGAGGGATAAATACAAAGTAGGCAGACTTCCTCAAGGAGGTGATTCTGGCTGTGTAAGTGGGGAGGGTCTTGGACTTCAGTGGTACTTTTTACGTAGTTTTTAAAGATGATATAAACCGTTGCCCCGCAGTGTAATCAGTAGGGTGTTGTATTGTACACATGTCATGCTCAGCTAATGGTCATGGTTTCTGTGTGAATTGTGTTGTAGGGACTTGACGTTCTGGAAATTATGAGAAACATTCACATATTTGTCTCTCGATACCTCTATAATCTCAATAATCAGGTGAGTGGATTTAGGAGGAGATTTTATATATTGTTCTGTGTTTTTAAGGAAGGATTTTACTCTGTAGTCCTGACTGTCCTAGAACATGTAGCCTAGGCTGCCTTTGGGCCTCCAGAGTGTTGGGATTGCAGTGATATACTACCATGCCCAACTCGAGTAAAGCTTTAAAATGGGGATGGCTTTATTAATAGGACAGCCAAAAGACCAGGAATTGATTTTTCAAAGGTGAAAATTAATAAAATGTGTAAAACAAAATAATTGTTTAGAGATTTTTTTTTTCCCTCGAGATAGGGTCTTACAGTGTAGCTTTGGCTAGCCTGGAACACGCTGCATAGACCAGGCTGGCCGTGAACTCACAGGGATTTGCTTGCCAAGTGTTGAGATTAAAGGAGTGCACCACAAGAGCTACAGTTGTTTAGATACCTGGTTATTGTTTGCTGCAGTGTAGTGGTGTCATCTTCTTAAATGGGTTTTTAATAAATTATCTTTAATGAAACATACTAAACTTCTGGGTTACTCAACAGTGTTTGGAATGGGGTCTGTTCTTATTGTTTATAAATGTGTTTGCATTGCAGATTTTTATTGAACGGACAAGCAACAATAAACATTTGAATACTATTAATATTCGACATATTGCTAATTCGATTCGAACACATGGGACAGGGATCATGAATACTACAGTAAGCATCTTTTTGTAGGTTTGGTGGATAATAGACTCTTGTCAAATTTAGTAATTTAGATGAGTTTTTATAGACTATTTTGGTAAGCACACATTGCTTCCTGTTTATATCATACCTGAATTCTATTTTTCCTGATGGCATAAATAAAAATATCTCTTGTTAACATTGTGTTGGATGAGGTAGTGGGCACTACGGTGGAAAAGGCAGTGTACAACCTCTTAGCATCTGGACCATAGTTGTTAGCAGTGGAAGTCAGTACAGTGTATCTGCCTGTTGGTCTCTTATGCTCTCTGAAAAGTACTTTGGAAACGACTCATTGGGTCGGTTTATAAACTGTATTTATAAGCTATGTAATACTTGAATCTCAGCTCATATTTCACTCTTCTGAAGATTTGTGAATCTGGGTTGGGCCTTTATATAGTCATTCTCAAAGTACCTGCACTCTTCACTTTTAGAAATGATGGCGGCTGAGATTTAATAATTTGATAGCACGTGTTTAAGTTGTCTGCCCCTCTGCTGGAAAACAGAAGACAAAGACCTCTAGCACTGGAACAGCCACACTGCCTTATGCAAGCGAAAGACTCCAGGGCCATATAGATAGATGAGTAATTGTTCATGCCTTCCTCTGGCACCCTGTTCTTTACACAATGTCCTTCCAGTCTTCAGATTAGTCATAAGGCGTCTTACTGTGGATGGATGAGCAGGGCAGACAAGTAGTTAAGCCATTTAAAAAGTGTGTAAGAGAAGTCTAGAAAGTTCTATGATTTGGGGCAGCAAAGAAACTATTTAAACATTTCAGCTCCAATATTAATTGAACTTTATAAATAGAACTTTTAGGTCACTTACTCTGTAACACTTATTTGAAATTTCATGTTAACTTTTCATTTTTTTAATTTTATAGGTTAATTTCACTTACCAGTTTTTGAAAAAGAAGTTCTATATTTTTAGCCAATTTATGTATGATGAACATATCAAATCCAGATTGATTAAAGATATTCGGTTTTTCAGGGAGATCAAGGACCAAAATGATCACAAGGTATGCTATGTATTCTTAGGAGCCTGAATTCTGACTACGGCCTTGAAATGACAGATGTTTATGCTGGGCTTTGGTACTTAATGTCTCTGCAGGTGTAGTGTTTGCATGTGTCTCCTGTGTCTGGCCACCTTCTTTTGTATATTTCTTATGTTCTCTGTAGCCTTAAGCATACTGGAATATGAAATGATGGTTGTAGCTTAGATTATTTTATTTTACAACAACACATACCACAGCATGCTCACCTTGAAGCACGCACACAGTGTCAGGTACATCTGCCATCCCGTCATGTCTTCTCCCAGCTCCTTTTCTGGAGGCAGGTGCTTTAGTGGTGTAGTATAGGGCCCTTCCTAACTCTTCACAGTAAAGTGTGTGTCTTCACACATTACACAGTGCTGTTTTTTATTGTAAAATAGAGCTTTCTTGTAATGGTTTGCATTGTGTGCTTAATGTTTCCACCTATCCCTGCCTAGCTGTTTTTTTAAGAGTTAATCATAAAGGGTACTTATTTAACCCCCAACTCATGGGTATTTTAGTTTTCTCATCTGTTCTTATGAACAGAGCTACAGATAACATATCTAATTGGAGAATATTTCTGAAAGAAAATATTCCTGAAAAGAAATTTCTAGAAGAATGAAGGAGAATGAGTACTTCAGATTTCTGGCGCATACTGTCTTAACACCCCAGAAATATTACACAATTGTTTCCTACCACTAGTTTTTAGGAATGCTGGTTTTTTTGTGGGGGAGGTGGCTGGAGATATAGCTTCTTGGAAGTGGGCTTGTATGTTGTGCCAAAGGCCCCGGGTTCAATCACTAGTACCATAAGGAAAACAACAGTAACCTTGAAATAAAAGCAGCAGATGCTGCCTTCATAAAGAGAATTCCATTTCCCTTTGCCCTCCATGTGCAATTTGCCATCGTGAGGTAGAGACTGTGGGGCTGTAGGAAGTTACTAGAGCAGAGGCGATGACCATGAAGATAAAGAGCACACATATTCACATGGTTCTGGATCTGTTTGCTGGTTATAGAACTGCTTGGATTACACTGCAGACTCAGCTAGCCGTAGCCTCAGTGTGCTACACTGCAGAGTACAGTCATCAGTAGAGAGCGTACTCCATGACTTTTTACTGGGATGAAAATTATGAGTAAGCATGCTGTTATAGAGAACTGCTGTCCTCACTACAGATGAACAGTTCCCTAATTCCATTAGCCAGAATGTGAAAAAAGCTTTTTCTTGTCTTTAAACTGATGATGTTGACTAGAAAATTTTGTTGTGTTCTGTGTTGTTGAAATAGGGTCTCCTGTGAGGCTAGCCTCACATTTGCTGTGTAGCCACAGTGGGTCTTGAACTTTTGTTCTTCCTGATTTCACCTCCCAAATGCTGGGATCATAGGTTTGTGCCAATAAGCTGAACATTTTAAGCAGCTTATCTATTTGTAAGGAAGGGATGTATTTATAAATTCTTTGTCAACAAGCCTACATATCAGGAGCAAGCACATCTAGGGGCTTAGTTCTGTTTTCAGTCTTATAGGGTGGTTAGGTGATGAGAGGTAAGAATGGTGGTGGAGGATTAAACTGAGTTTCCCCTCTAGCTAGTACCAAAATGACAGCAACAAAAGCATTGACCTGGAGTACCAGTGGGTTTGTTGTTGTTGTTAAACAGATGGCTCATTAATTGACCTTGAATACCAATGAGGCTTTATTATATAGATTTGTCATTGGACTTGATTTTTTTAAATAATAATGAGGTACAAAAACTGAAAGGACAGTGATACTGGCATCAATTTAGTAAGAATTTTGTGTTTTTAAGGGCCTAAAAATAGTCTTGAATTTATCTCTTTAGTATCCTTTTGATAGAGCAGAAAAATTCAATCGTGGCATAAGAAAACTTGGAATCACACCAGAGGGACAGAGCTACCTTGACCAGTTCAGGCAGCTCATCAGCCAGATTGGTAAGTCACTTAAAAGTAGCAGGAAGTACAAGTGCCAGAATCTCATGCCCCATGTATATGAGACAGCTCATGGAGTGTGTGTGTGAGTATGTCTAATTGACTTCAGCCCACTTACTGAGCTGCTGTATAGAAACAAGATAAGTGCTTAAGTAAAACTAATTAAAACAAATTAGACATTCACTTAATAACTACCCCTCAGAATTAACATTCACAATTAAGAGTCAACTGGTAAGTTCATGTTAGTAATTTAATAGGTTTCATGTAAATTTCATTTCAGTTTAGATACTGAATGATGTCATTTTGTATGTTTGTAGGATTTGTTGTGTGTTGGAAGCAGAGTTGACTTCTGAAACACAGTACATAATTTTTACAGGAAGAATTGCTCTGAAGCTCAGTGCTCTGAGCTGTTCACATGTGCTATCCCTGCTGATGCCGTCACAGTAAGCATTCCCGTGACATAGGCACACAACCACCTTTTGAAGGTTCCAAAGAGAACCTGAGAAACAAGATTTCTGTTTTCTTTTTCTTGTTTTAAATTTATTTATTCTATGGATGAGTGTACTGGTGTGTCAGACACACCAGAAGATGGTATCAGATCCCATTACAGATGGTTGTGAGCTACCATGTTGCTGGGAATTGAACTCAGGACCTCTGGAAGAGCAGTAAGTACTCTTAAACACTGAGCCATCTCTCCAGTCCCAAATCTGAGAAACAAATGGTGCTGTTGACACTCCAGCCACTAGACCAGCATACGACAAGTCTTTTCGATTTATACCTGTCTGCTGAAGTAGAAACTACTGACGTTTACTGAGCATGCTCTCAGGTATGACTTTGTATATGCATATACATATATATGTACATACACAGTATGTAAAGTATGATTTCCATTCACTTATCCTGGAGGATTTAATTATGACCAATAAAAGTTTTAGATGCTGGTGATATGACAGTAAATGGAGCCTGTCTTTTAGAGTTTAATTTAATGATGAGGAGGTTGACATAGAAGTAGTGTATCTAATTTGATCTAGATCAAAGCTAACAGGTGGCCAAAAATCTAGAGTTGAACTTCAGTAGCCTGACTAGAGTTTTTGCTTTTAACTGTTGTATTAATTATTTAAAAAAATGGACACCTGTGAAGTGAAGCCTAGCTCAACCACCTGGCCAGAGGCCAAGTGCGTGCCACAGCTAGAAACGGCCAGCCAGAAACACCAGCCCTGCCACCCAGGAGACGCCAGCATGGGAGATTGGCAGAGCCATCTCCCATGCTGTTTCTGCAAGGCTGGGCATTGCCCAGATTGTCTCGCTAGCCATGCAGGCCCAGTAGAAAAATGAGACTCTAATGCTTAAAGATTAATCATAAGCTTATATATTTGGTAATGATCAATAACAAGATGCCCTTACAATCAGAGGTGTGACCCAATACCCAACCTAGATATACCAGCTACCCTTGACTGGCAGAGACACGTGAACATCTGCCTCCATGTCCCCCTCTCTCGTTCTCATTCTCATCCTTAGCTCCTCCTCTTCCTTCTCCTCCTCCTCCTCTTCCTCTCCTTACTCTTCTCCCCTTAGCTCCTCCTGAATTTAACCATTATTCTCAGCTAACCTCTTAAATTTTTTGTTTGTTTGTTTGTTTGTTTTTTGTTTTTTTGTGACAGGGTTTCTCTGTGTAGCCCTGGCTGTCCTGGAACTCACTCTGTAGAGCAGGCTGGCCTTGATTAAATTTTCATTAGTCAGCATTAATTGTTGAAACAGTCAAACTAGGTATTTAATTTTCAAAAGATGCATGTTACATATTTTTTAAAAGCCTGAACAATTGGCAGAGTCTTTAAAGAGGTCATGAATAACCCTTGCTATGCAGCTTTAATATCAGTGTAATGCTTGTGAAAAATTACTGTTACCTTTTTACTTGGCCTATTGTTTTCTTCCAATTAATTTTAGTTCCGTTATATATCAAATTCCTATTGTGATCCAAGATGTGTTAGCTCTAGGGATGGGATAGTGAAGAAGTCAGATGTCATATTGCAGCGGATCCTTATTCTACTGGGTGGGGAGAGAGGCAGACAAGCGTCCGTTAAGAAGTTCTGGATAAGTGTAATAAAGCTGAGCAGTCTGTGTAGTGATACTCAGGAAGACGTTCGGGAAGTGACGTTGAATGTGAACGGGGACTTAAATAATGGGACAGAATAAACCTTGTGTGCAGCTGGGGAAAGAAAATCCTAGACAGACAACTGGAAGTGTGAAAACCCTGGGTCTCCTGGGCAGGGCCGTGCAGGGCCGTGCTGACAGATGGAGAATGAATGCCATCCTGAGATGGAGCTGTTTATAGTTTCAGGAAGGACATGACAGCCCAGCTGAATTTATGAGATCCAAATTGGATGAAATGGAGGGATACTGTGGGTTCTGAAGTTGGTAATGGGAAATCAGGTCAGCCATGGCATACACAGTGGTCTAGGCAAGAGACTTTGAATGTGGAATACAGCTGGTTTTGATCCTCTTTTTCTTATGCCAACTGCCCTGGGCATTGAACCCAGGTCCTCACACTAGATGCCACCAGATCTTCAGTCAGATTCTGGCTCTGTTTTCAAGGCAGAGCTGGTGTAATTGTCCACTGATTGAGTGTGAGATGTGAAAGAGAGGAAGGAACCAGGGTGAAGTGAGGGCTGAGGTCAGGGCATTGGACCCAAGCCACTGAAAGGACAGACCTGCTAGTGCTGGAGTAGGAATGTAGTTGGGGATAAAGATCCTTTGGCTTGGTATGGTTAAAATTTTAAATTTGTCTTTGATGTGTAGGTATGAGTACTGGATAAAAGTCTAGAGATCAGAGGAGTCCAGGCTAGAGAGACAAATTTGGGATGTACTAAGTAAGGAGTTCCTGATTCCACTTTAGAGTGAGTGGGTGAGAATGCGTGTGTGAGATTTTACTGTAATTTTAAAATGTTTGACCATTTTAATGAAGCAATGATTTTAATTTATCAATTGAATTACGTTTATCTTAAAATAATGTTTATATCTAAGTCTGACTTTTAAATGCATAAATCTGTAACAGTTTTTTTATGAAATAGAAACTAAAGATAGAGTAGAATATATTTTGGTATTTAGGAGTGGAGACTTGCCAGTTGACTGCTTGATGTAACTTGTTCTGATACTAGAATTGCTCATATAAAGATGTATTTTTTTGTGTGATTTTGAAGGTAATGCTATGGGCTATATACGCATGATAAGATCTGGTGGTCTTCACTGTAGCAGCAATGCCATTAGGTATGGATTCAAACATGATTTCTACCTTTTTCGTGTAATTTGATCTTTCATGGTATTATAGAGAAGGCATTTGTTCTTGTTCAATACAGTTTGAGGCTGTGGATCTCTGGTTATTACCCAGACCTCTGCCCCTTTATGTGGACTCAGTTAACCTCTTTTCTTCATAATGAAGAAGAAAATGTTAATCCCAACATCTGAGGAACTTTTTTCTCTTCTATTAACATAATAAATGGTTCAGCAGTTATTCCTTCAGAGTACTTGGGTCCATTCCCAGCACCCGTATGGATGCAAACAACTTGCTGTCATTCCAGTTCCAGGGGCTCGAGCTCCTTCTTTCAGCCTCCACAGGCAAAGACATACAAACAGGCAAGCACCCATACACATAAAATAGAAATAAATAAGTCCGTAAAAAAAACTTTTAAGAAAAAAAGGGTGTGTGTGTATGTGTGTACACACACACACACATATATATATATATATATAAATGTATACAAGACTATTTTTGAAACCATTTCTCTTAAGGTTACAGTAGATTGATATTTTATCAGAACAACTAATGAATGTAAAGATTGCATTTTGAATATCAGGATGTGATCACGTATAAAATTTTTTTTGGAACTAAAGTGATATTAACAGCATTACATGCTAAGATTTTCCTGACTTCATACACAGACTTTTGGTGTACATTCTGGTTACACACACAGACTTTTGGTGTGCTATAGGACTTTGATGTACGTCTGGTTACACACAGTTTACTTGCCCTGATGAATTTCTTCTCAAATTGTCACATAGATTTGTGCCTGATCTTGAAGACATTGTGAGTTTTGAAGAGCTCGTGAAGGAAGAAGGGCTTGCAGAGGAAACACTTAGAGCAGCCAGGTAACCTAACGAGTGGCCAAGACAGGGAAGTGAAAGCATACTTAGACCAGACAAGAGCAGAAGGCACTGAGAAGAAATACGGCGGTATTCTGTGGTCTCTGCTGAGCTAATGCATTGTTTTTAAAAAGACTACAGTATTCTAAGATCTTTCAAACTTGACCAAGAAGTGATTCTGAAACCTGCTGTCCACATGCAGCTACATATCATGTTCTGTCTAAAGTGACTGACCGTAGGTGATACCTAAAACCGCATTTGTAAAATAAGCCAGCGTTGAAGACTTGGCTCTCTGGTTAAGAGCACTTGTTGCTATTGTAGAGGACTTCAGTTCCCAGCAGCCATGTGGAGATTCCGGGGTGGTGGCTAAAATGTTACTTTTATGAAAGAGTTGAGTATAGTGATGGTCCCTGTTCTAAGTAAAATGATTTAACTTTAATCTTTATGATGTTATAAAAATGATAAGCACACAATTGAAACCATATTTTTTGATTTTTAATTTGGTTCTTTTTCCAAGCAAGCAGTGTACACTCTGATGATAATGATGCTGGGCAGGTGTAACTGGGAGCAGTTCCCAGCCAAGGAAACCACAGGGCACTCTGCTCTGTTGCTAGGCTGTGCTGTTCACATTGCCAGTTGCTTGGGATGTAAGTGTGTCCCGGGATGAAGAGCACTTGTAGTTGCATCATGTGAATCTTAAAGAACCTTCCTCCAGTGTAGGTTGAGAATAGTAGTGGTTGTGCTTAACTTCCCAGCCAGTGCAGCTGCTGGTTCTGAAGACTGTGAGAGAAGTTCCGCTCCTAACGGAGGACCAGATCAAGGGTAACAGATGCAGAGAAGCATTAGTGAGGAGGTTTAATTCAGCACAGTATAATTACAGAGAACATGAGTTCTCAAGAAGAAGAAACCCAGCTAACAACTTTATGGACCAGATGCTTACTGCCAAACTTGATGACCTAAATTAAAGCCTCAATCCACATGCTGAAAGGAGGAAACCAAGTCCTGCAAGTTGTTTTCTGATCTTTACATTTGCATACACAATCACGTGTTTGCACACCCAGCCTCCCACATGTATGCTCCCACACTAATGTTTTAATAAAGTGTCTCATGCCGTTTCTCAGCAGGTAACTTGGGCTTCATCCTCAGAACCTTATCTTCTGACTTAAACACAATAAATGCAAAAAAGAAATACAAGCTAAGCTTTGAGCCCTTAGGGTGCTCTGTTCTATTTTAGGGACTAAGTTCATTAAATAATACTGATTAGTTTCTGCTCATTCTCAAGTTCAAGGAAATTTTATGCTGTTTCCTGATTTAGAGTGGCATTACCCAACCTAATGAGAAACATGGATTTTTAAAACAGCCATACCTTTAAAACAGACCCAAAGTATGTTTTATTTTGATATTTTGTAGACATTTGGACTCAGTCCTCAGTGATCATACACGAAATTCTGCTGAAGGGACAGAATATTTCAAAATGCTGGTAGATGTTTTTGCTCCAGAATTTCGAAGGCCAAAGAATATACATCTCCGAAATTTCTATATCATTGTTCCTCCTCTTGTGAGTATTCTCAAAACTAGAAGGGAGCTTAGTGGGTGTTGATACAGATTTAGTTCCCATAAAGCAGGATGCGTATTCATGCCTTCTGACTGGCAGTGAAGGTGTACTGTCAGCTTTGACCTAGAACTTGGGCTTGCCGTCTGTGCTGTGCTTCAGGTTAGAGGTGGCAGAGATCCAGGGATTGTCAGGTCCTTGAGTGGATACTTTCATGTATGCCGTAGGACTGATACACAGAATTATGCCATATAATCATTTTAACTGTGGAATGTAGATTAATTTACTGTAACATTGTTTGTCCCAACATATCTTTTAAGAGCTTTTTTGTTTGTTTGTTTGTTTGATTTTTTTTTTAAGAGGTTGTTTTTTGGGATAACTTCTCTTTTCACTTGTAAATACTGGCACCTGAAATAAGTTTTGTAGTGCTTTCTCCTAAAATCTGTTTTCTTTACTAATTTCATAGTTGCTATCTTTAGCTCAAGTTATCAAAAGTTACATTATAAAAGCAGTTACAGCACAAATCTGTTTTTAGAAGATTTCTATACTATGTCTTTTAAATTTTTTAGTAGATATCTTTAAAATCTAAACACCCCACAGGCATATGTTAGCTTTTTATCACATCTGATTTGATCAAGAGTAGTTTTCCCAGTTTGGGATATGAGTTACCCCATGGAGGACTTGCCTGACATGCATGGGCTCTTCGGCTCTATCCAGCACTGTACACCCTGGATATGGTGTCCATTCTTGTAATCGCTGGAAGTTCAAAGTCATCCCTGGCTAGCCTGGACTATATAGGTGGTGTCTTAAAATAACAATAACAACAAAAGGTGCTGGAGAGATCGGTCAGTGGTTATGTTTACTGGCTGCTTTTCCAGAGGAGCCGGGTTTGATTTCTAGCACATGCATGGAGGCTCACAACTGTTTGTATCTACAGTCTCAGGGAATCTGACACCCTCTTCTTACTTCCGGGGGCACAGAATACATACGGTGTATACATACACACATATATACATACATATATACACACACACATAAGCAAATATGCATATACATAAAAACAAAAAAAATTTAAAATGCTCAAAATGAAAAAAACCTTTCCCTGATTCGCTAATAATAATAACATAGTCTACTGGTGTCAACACCTATTAGAGGTTGTTATCCGCTGTCAGCACCTTTCTCTTCACACATCTTCTATAGTGTACATCTATTATTTACTGTTAGCTTTGTAACTGATGTGGCAGAGATGCTCATGCATATCTGCCAAGTAGCAGGCTAACCATGTTTGTTGTTGGGTGATACTGCATGAACTTGAGTTCTCCCCACACATCTTTAATCTGGAGAGAATTCTATTCAGGCCATGGTGGGTACCGGGAAAGCATTGATGAGATTTGGGAAGAGTGGAGTTACAGAAAATTCAGTCACTTAATAGACTAAGTGCAGCACACACACAGGCATAGTGAGCTATTTTTTATGCTTTGTAGTCTAAATCTTGAGGGGTAGATATGAATGAGCTGCCAAAATAGATTGAATCGGATGTTGATAAAGATCTCACAGACTGTGGTGTCAGATATTTTATAGGTAGCCACTGCTCACTAGTGTTCTAGGGGCTCTGAAGGCAGAAGGAAAGATTGCTCTGTTACAAGCACACATTTTGAGGCAAAGTAAAGCCATTTCTGCTCCCCTTGTTCTTGGGTTTGACTTTTGGTTTGCCTCCTGGAAGACTCCGTGTTTCACTCTGAACTGTGCACAGTCACAGTGAGTACTGTGCCAGGAGTACCAGTTGAGGGGATTCTTGTACTTAAAGGACCTGTAAGAAGAGTCCGCAGGGGCTGGGCGGTGGTGGCGCACGCCTTTAATCCCAGCACTTGGGAGACAGAGGCAGGCGGATTTCTGAGTTCGAGGCCAGCCTGGTCTACCGAGTGAGTTCCAGGACAGCCAGGGCTACACAGAGAAACCCTGTCTCGAAAAACCAAAAAAAAAACAGAAGAGTCTGCAGGAGGCATATGTACAGGGACTTGTGTTCTTACCAAGAGACAGTTTACCTGAGGCAAATGTTGAGGAGCTGAGAAAAAATTCTCTTTGTAATTCTTGAAATGCCTGTTATAGCATCTAAATTTAACCAATTTTGTTAGCTCATTTGTTTTTCTGTATCTTATCTCTTTTTAGACTCTGAACTTTGTAGAACATTCTATAAGTTGCAAAGAGAAATTGAATAAAAAAAACAAAATAGGAGCTGCATTTACTGATGATGGTTTTGCCATGGGTAAGCTCAATAGAACTATTTTGCCATCAATTTGTGTTTACCTTAAAATGGGCTCTCAGAAAGACGGCTTGAAAACAGGTTTACGTGCCTTAGAGTAGATTGTTTTCCCAGCAGCACCTGCTTTTAAACAAGACCCTTTCTGTCGTCCAGGTTGTCATTTCCTACCACGTAGCTTACTGTTCATCTAATTTGCCCTGCTGTTTGGGCTTGCTTTGCATTGGTACCTCTGTAACGTCCTCTTTTCTGTCAGTCAGCTTCAGAAGTTCGTATCATGAACAAGCTTTTCTCCTCCTTCCCCCCTCTCTCCCTCCCCCCCTCTCTCTCTCTCTCTCTCTCTCTCTCTCTCTCTCTCTCTCTCTCTCGCACGCGCGGGCATGCTGGTTTCCTAATGATGTCTGTAATTGTGTTATTTTAATTTTTCTTAATATTTTTTAACACTTTCCACTTATTAAAGCAGAACCAGAAGAGGTTGTGATTAACTGCATTGTTTTTGTTGAGAATGTGACTTGAAAGTGTTGATTCGAGTGACTAGCTCAGTGTGGAGCTGTGGTGCGGGAGGAGGGAGCACCACACTCACGTCTGTGCTCACTATAATCTAAATGTTGGTTTTGCTAATGACTGTAGGTGTGGCTTATACCCTAAAGCTTTTGGATCAGTACCAGGAGTTTGATTCACTTCACTGGTTCCAGTCTGTTAGAGAAAAATACATAAAGGAGATAAGAGCAGTTGCTAAGCAACAGAACGTGCAGTCAGCTAGTCAAGATGAAAAACTACTCCAAACCATGAACCTCACTCAGAAGCGACTGGAGGTCTATCTTCAGGTAGTGGATCCAAATACCCTCTGACTAACTTCAATGTGTATTTCACTTGATAGCCAAAGCCATATGGCAAGTAAGATAGTAGCAATAAGAAGAACATGTGTTAGAATTGATAGTTGGAGTCCATTGGTCATAAGAAAATTAGATTGGGGTAGACAAGATGGTCACTGGATAAGGTGCCCTAGGACTGGATCAGATCCCCCAGACCCATGTAGAAGCTGGGGAGGTAGAGTTGCCTGTACTCCTGGTACCTAGAAGCCAAATGCAGGAAGTGCTTTCCAGCAAGCTGGCCAGCTAGTCTACCTAGAATCAGTGACAGACCATGCCTCAACACGGAAGTAGAGAGTGATCAAAGAGGACATACCTCCATACACACACCACATGCATGGATACCCAGCCACACGTAAACAGGCATGTACACACCAGACACACGTGCACAAGAGTGGTCAGGGTACTCACTTTAGAGACATTACTATTTTGCTCTTTTCCTGTAACTGTTTTAACTTTTTTATTTCTAATTTTCCCATGTAGGAATTTGAACTGCTGTATTTCTCCTTAAGCAGTGCAAGAATTTTCTTCAGAGCAGATAAGACTGCAGCTGAAGAGAACCAAGAAAAGAAAGAGAAGGAAGGTCAGTGAGTGGTGTCAGAGTACAAAGACCACTAAGTCTTGACAGTAAACATGTGCGCCCCACTTCCTTGTTAGGTTTCTCGTTTACTTAATCTTCTGGAAAAGAATACAGCCCTAGAAATGACTCTTACTAACACGTGTGTGGATCACATGAGCTATAGAAGAAAGGTTTACTTTATTTCTTAAGCCCATGTTCTAGTCCTTTAACAGAAGGAAGCTGCTCCACTGCAGCTGGAGACGGCTGTGCTGGACGGTGATTGGGGCGACAGTGGTGACTGAGGGGGAGTCTCCTCCCTGGGCTCCTGAGGGCCTGATAAACAGCATCCACTGTCTGCATGGTGCTGTCCTGGAGTGTCTGCGCAGCAGAGTGCTGTGCCTGATAGTTGTTCACCTGACCCCTGAGGACAGCCTTGTGCCCACTCTAGTGTGTGTGTTTTTGAGCCTCACACACGTCAGTCTTTGTAGAAGAGCCTTGCTCGGCGTCATAGTTAATATCTCCATTTCTCTCAGACTTGACATAGAAGAATGATTGATTGTCTTCTGAGGGATAGATGGTTCCTTTCTTTCTGCCATGGAAATTATGAAATTTAGTTACAGGAACTAAGTGATATTTAGTTTTATGGGGTTTTTTTTTTTTTTTCTTGTTTTTCCTCATCTCTATGTCATGTTTATTTTCATAAATTGAGATGTAAAATATTTTCAGAAAATAAGGTAGTTCTTAAAATGGTTTTGTTTTCTATTTTAAAGTACCCCCATCTTTTCCTCGAGTGGAGGGAGCAGTTCGTTTGGGTAGACACTTAAAGTGAAGTAGCATTCTTGTCAGTGGTGCATATGTTAAATGTCACTAGCCAGGGGTAGGTGTTAGAAGCATATCCAGGTATCTGGAAAAGCCACAACTTGTCCATACTATTTTTGGGTTCTTGTTCAGAACAACATATCCAGGCAAATGCATCTGAACTGTGAGCTGGGACCATTTAAACTGTGAAGAAAACAGCTGTTGCTTTGCTTTTTGCTAAGGCATTTCATGGCACACAGACTGAGCAGACGGCAAGTGGGTTATGGATTTGCTCTGAGGCTTGTATCATGAAGACTGCAGCAGCCGCCCTGACCTTCAGGCTCATGCTGTGGCCTTCATTGCTTCGTCTTGTTCTTCAGGAAGTTAGGGACCGCTTGATGTGACTCATGTGCCTGGTCAGGCATCTTTTTAAGACTGGTGGGCTACAGTTTGCTTAGTGATGAGAGTTGCTTAGTACATTAGTTAAATAACTGTCACCTGCTCATGTATAATATGGACACGTGACATTTTGCACAAAATACCAAGAATTTGTTGGCGTAAATAATAAAATGCTGTTTTAAAAATAAATTATAGCCAAGTAGTGGTGGCTCGCACCTTTAATCCCAACACTCAGGGGCAGAGGCAGGAGGATCTGAGTTCCAGGCCTGCCTGGGCTACAAAAAACAAAACAAGAAATAAATAAAAATAAATAAATAAATAATGAGCTGGGTGCAATGGCTCTTGCCTGTAATCTCAGTATTTCAGAGGCTGACACAGAAAGATCACTGAGTTCAAGGCTACTTTAGGCTACATATTGAGCTCTAGACGAGGCTGGCTTGCAGAGTCTTGAAAATAAAATAAGGAGCTGGGAGCCGATTCAGAAGGGAAATGCTTAGAGAACTTGAGTTTGGATCTCCAGCATGCATGTAAAATCCAGGCATGTGTCTGCAAGCCCAGCTCACCCGTGGGGGTTCACTGGCCAGCCCATGTAGCTAAGCAGAAAGTGCCAGGGTCTATTAGAGTCCCTGACCCATAAAACAAGGGGGGAAGGGTGCTCTGAGAAGTCTCCACAGTTAAAAGCACTGGCTGCTCTTCCAGATAACCTGGGTTGGGTTCACTTCCAAGCAACTGCATGGACAGTTCACAACCATCTAACTCCATTTCCAGCGGAACTCAGGCCCTTTTCTGGCCTCTGTGCATCTGGCATACATGTAGGCAAAGTACCTATACACATAAAATTTACAAATTAAATTTAAAAGATGAGGAGAATGATAAAGGTCCACAGCCAGTGTTTGTCATCTGGCTTCCATGTGTGAGTGTGTGCATGCATTCACACACACGCACGCGTGTACACATACACCTGTACCACACACACAAAGGAAGTAAAATAAGTACTCAGTACTGATGGCTAGACACTTACCTGGACTGTTGTGACCCACACATTCTAGCTGTGTTTCCATCAGTAATGGCAGTGTATCACAAAGGTGCTTCTTGTGTGACCCAGATGGATGGAAGATTTCTTAGCATACTTACAAGTAAACAAGTACAATTTGTGATGTTAGACAGATGTTTCACAGATACAACTTTGTGACATTTAGTAGTACAGCTTTTCTCATATAGTATCTTAAAGTTGACATAAACATTTCTGTTGATATTTGCATTCTTGCTTTCAGAAGAAACTAAAGCCAGCAATGGAGATGGACCCGAGAGCACTGTGTGTGCAGATCCTGTTGTGAAATGATGGTGTGCAGTCGACATGGGTGTCACGATGCTGTGACGTGCTTGATGAGCTGTCATTGCCCAGGTCACACCTGTGGAAACTGTTTGGCAGTGCTCTGGAGTCAAGCCCACTTTATTTCTGACGCTCTAGCTTTCGAGGGCCGAGAAGCAAATGCTGAGACTGGATCTTTGGAGTGTAGGCTGAAGATGCCCCTGTGAAACTCTGCCATGAAGCTGGCAAAGTTGCAGCAAGTCCAGACCCCTCACCCATCGCCTCCCTTTCCCTGTGCTCTGTGTTTAATTTGTCTGTGTCTTTGATTCATGTTGATCTCAAGTCATGGGGAAGTCAGTGCATATGTGGTACATGGCCAGTAAACACGCAGTTTAACTCGAGTTGTATCGGAGACTATGAGGATGCTAGAGATGGGCAGAGTGTCACTGCCTGTGCACAGCGTGGCCAACAGGTGACCCTTCTGTGTTGTTGAATTCCCCGTGACTCACATGAGCTGCTGATGTCTTTGGTAAGACATTTTATAATAGTTTACATTGCTTTGGGAACATTTATCCTCCAACAGTTGCTTTAAATTTAAAATGTAATACTCAAAGAAAACTCAGACTAAGCCATAGACGGGATCCCACTTGAAGTTTCACTAGGTTTGAAGGCACTCTGTGATACTAGGGAAGAAAAGAATGAACTATCTACATCCAAACTCAGGTTTCTTCATTGCATTAAGTTGAAATCTTGGTGGCAGTTTAGATAGATTTTTACTTTAAATCAAGTATAATCTAAGACATAAGATTAAATAATAACTGCACTATGATAGGCGTTCGGTAATATACCACTGTGAGAATGAAACTAGTGAGTCTTTTACTGATTTTAAAAGAATGAAAGATTTTGAGTAAATTTAGTTCCCAGCAAGCTACTAGCTTTATTTTTGTAAAGGTGTGCTAGTTAGTAGTTAAGTGGATTAACCATGGCCTTTTTTGAACGGATAATAAAATGATGCCTTTGGGATGAAAAGGAAGGTTTAAAACTTTAAATATAATACAGACTTTTCTCTCTTTTTTTTTTTTTGGAAATGCTTGGTTGTTTTTGCATTTACTTACTTAACCATTTCTTTGGATACATCTGACATTCTTCCTTGCTTCCCACTTTTGGGGTGGAGATACAGTGCCCAACCTGGACTCAGTGGTTATGGTCAGGGTAACTGTCTCAGCCCAAAGTAAATACTTTGACTGTTAAGTCAGAAGAAACAGAATAGATTGGAAATGGTTCTTATTATATAAACATGGCTTAGCGAATTATGAACAAAGGATGGATTAAGGCATTTAATGTTTGTAACTGATACTAACTGTAGAGATGGCCCTAAAGCATGCTGCATAATTATAATTTATATTTTCATTATTATAAATGTTTATATTAATGATACTGAATTTGATTATATCAGATTAGTCACCATTTTATAATACCAGTATTTTCTCTCTTTTTCTTAAAAATAGTACTTTGTTTAATTATTTCTGAACACGAGAGTTCACATACTGACTCCCTGGACACTTAAAATTGGGAAGTGACAGATAACTGTTTTACCTTTAGTTAAAAATAATGTCACTATAGACTGGATAAATTATAGTAAGTTTATGTATTTGAAATAAAGTCTCTGAAGAGAGAAGTATTTAAATGGTATTAAACTGCTGAGCAACAGGGCTTCATTATAGTCACACCTGGGTTACTATATATGTTGGATGATGGTTTTCCTTTGCTAACAATATTTTTTCAGAAATATTGTAATTTAAATGTTAACCTGAGTGTTTTGTTGTAAATTCACAGAAAACTTAATGATGTTCAAATTCTCAGGAATTAAGAACTAACCATAACATTGTCAGTTCTGATTAAATTTTGTAAAAGACAGCAAGTTTGTTATCACATGAGTGGGGTTTTCCTTTCCCCCAGCTCTAATAGAATACAATATGTGTAATAAAAGCATTAATAAATATAATTTCAAAACTGTCCTTCTGCTGGATGCTTATGGTCAGAATTTGAATGTCATCAGCCAGTGGGTTTTTAACGTGCTTTTGGTGGTGTGTGGAACTGCAGATTGGACTAGACGGCCGTGCGCTCCCCAACTCAGCAGCACTCAGTAGTGTCTCTTAGGGCCCCGCACATACATTATGCACCATCACTTTTAAAGAAATACACATTATCACCGGTGTGGTGGTACATGCCTTTAATGCCAGCACTAGGGAGGCAAAGACAGGTGCATCTCTGAGAGTCAAGGCCAGCCTGCTCTACAAAGTGAGTTCCAGGACAACCATGGCTGTTAAACAGTAAAACTCTGCCTCACAAAACCAAGAAACCCAAACCAAACACACAAACAAAAAGAAAATACGCATGCGCATAGGCAAAGACAAGTGTGAGTCGGGACTGAATGTCTGTCACAAATAGTTTTCTTGATCATTCACATGCAGTTACTCTTAACTAAGAGAGAGCCAGCCTGAACTTAATGTCCTTTTCTATTTCTGGAAAGGGAGCCTGAGTTTCTGTGACATGTTAGAATTAGCTGTTGTTCCTGTTTACAAACAGGGACTGGTTTGAAATTGTAATAAACAAGGTTTTTATTTTCCCCTTAGAGAGTCTTACTTTCCATAGCTCAGGCTGGCCTTAAACCTACAGTTGCTTTCTTGGCCTCTCAGCATGCTGGGGTTACAGTTATGTACCACTACATGCAGCTGTATAGAGACATGGAGATGGGATTGAATCCTGTCAAATTGCATGCTGAAGAAATAACTGCTATTTCTTATTTAGCATTACACTGATGAAACGAGTGGGAATGCTGCCACATGTGCTCCTCGGGCTGGATGAAGAACACTGAATTGTTAGCTTTAGTTTGGAATAATTCTCTTTACAGCATTTGTGATAGACATTTCAGACTGCAGCCCTGTGTTTAGGGACCCCTTTTTGCTGAATCTTTTTGTTTTGAAACCAAGGCCTTGCAACATTAGGAACAGTCTAATAGGACTGTAAACATTTCAAATGAAAGAATGCTAGACGAAGAAGATATCTGTAGGCATGAAGCAAAGTCATAGGACTATGTAGATGATGATACATGCTCAGCTTGAAGTAAACATGTAGTTAAATATATAAAAGGTAAATTGAGGGATTTTCCCCTCCGTTGCAGTGGTGTGGGTCTTCACCACTTTGCCTCCTGGGAATCTCCAGTTCCCATCAATGAAAGTATACCCAAGAATATAGATGAAATTTATCTTCCAGTTGATACAAATATGACATCATAATTTTGCATGTTTAAGAACTAGGAGTGTGTGAGTGTGGTTGTTACTAATCTCTGGTAGTGGCTCAGCTAGTTGTTGACAGTGTAGTTCTATCCCATTATCATTAAGGTGTTTGTGTGTTGGAAGGGGGAATTAAAACACCTATAGACACTATTTGTATATGAATTATTTAAAATATTTAATCCTTGTAGAATCTGTACAAAAGCTAACCTAAAGAAGGCAGTCAGGGGCTGGAGAGATGGCTTAGCGGTTAAGAGCCCTGACTGCTCTTCTAAAGGTCCTGAGTTCAAATCCCAGCAACCACGTGGTGGCTTGCAACCACATGATGGCTTACAACCATCTGTAATGGGATCTGGTGCCCTCTTATGGGGTGTCTGAAGACAGCTACAGGGTACTTACATATAAAAATAAAAGTCTGGGCCGAAGCAAGAGGGAGAAGAAAGGGGTACGGGGAAAGAAGTCTGTCAGAAGGTCAAGGCTAGCCCACACTGGAAATGGAAATTGGCAGCTAGCTGGCTTCTAATAAGGTCATTCTCATCTTTCAGTTGGACACATGGTAATCTTTCAGTGCTTTTCATGCATTAGAGTGAATGCGGCAAGTTGAGACAAAGGACCAAGCCACCACTGCTTCTGCCTTAGACAATATGTAAAGTACTTGGGAAGCCACCAGGTAGGGTGAGACCCAGTCCCACCACCTTAGAAGTCCCTAAAGCTGCTCTGCCTCCTGTAGGATCTGGTGGTAATCTGTTTCTGCTTCTAACAGTTATGTTTTCCCAAGTAATACAGTTCAGGTAATAGAAATGATCTATGATCTATTCTGATTTTATGCCTTTAAAAATTCAGTATTCTGAAGTTCTTTCATGTTGATTCATCGCTAGATTAAGCTTTCCTTCTCTCATAACTGGGTATATGTACACCAATGTCTTATTCCTCTGCTGATAACTGGATCTGTGTCTGGGACAGTGTGATCGTTTTCATTCATGTCCTGGGGCGTGGGTGGACTATAGCATGTGGAGCGGGTCCGTGCATGCTTTCTGTGGGCAAGATCCAGTGCTTTATTCCTGCCGTTTGCTATGTGTGTGTAGCTTTCCCTTCCTGGTTGAGACTGCGCATATTTGTTTCCAAGCCCTTGTAACCTATGAAATTCTTTCATGACTTTCTGTATCTTAACCAAGTCATCTCCATATTTAGGCACTTGGTCTTGTGTGTTTGGTTGTCTTTGCTCAGTTTCTGTTTTCATTCTGTCATGGTGTCATTGGATGGTGAGATTTACTACAGTCTCTTTATGTTTACATCAGGGCTTGCATGGCTTGTTTTATTTCACTGTGCGCCTCTGAGCCAAAGCCCTACTCTGGTATTTTACTTTTCAACTTAGTTATCACCAACTTCGTCTCTTAAGACCCCTCACTGAAAAGTTGTAAGCAAGAAAAGTTAGATGAGTATATCAAAGGGGCGGGTCCTTCTAACAGATCCCATGTGGTTATCCTATGTAGTCTGGGCGGTAAAAGGATTTTTTTGGTTGTGTCTTGTTTTGTGACATGCATGTGTAAGTGTTCATGTGTGGGCACATTGGCTTGCAGAGATTGATATTGGGTGTCTTCCTCTGTTGCTAACTAAAATGGACCTTGTTGATTACTGGACTTAGACTGGGTAGCTAGCAAGCTCATCTAAGGTCCTCTGATGTATGCAGCAAGCACGTTCCCACAGAGCCAGCTCTCCAGCCCCATGGTTTTCAAGACAAGATTTTGTTGTTTAGCCCACGCTGGCCTTGAACTCATCCTTCAGCCAAGTGTTGAAAATGTAGCTGTGTCACTGTCACTGATACAGTCCCAATGACCTGTGCCTCCAGCACTCAGTTAGAAGCAAGACTGCAAGGCCAGCCTGGGCCACATACCAAGACTTAAGTTTTCTTCTACACGTGGTCTATAAACTAACCACAGTAAGCAAAGAAAGAGATGAAATAGTTTTTATTGCTAAATTATTACAAAGACAGGTTGTTGAAGGTGGTTACAATTAATTTATGCTGCAGGATTTCAAGACCTTTATCTCTACTTCATAATTAGGGGTTGGAGACTGGTCTGGGACTCCAGGAACCAGAAACATCAAGGTAGGAAGCAGAACTTCACACACAGCCCCACAGCCAGCTGAGCCTCAAGTGAGTTTTAAAATTAACTGGTCCCTTTGAGGAAGGCCTGGCTCAGAGGAAACAGGAACCAGTAGGGCTGTCCCTTGCTCACAGCGAGAAAGCAGCCACATCTAAGAGGGCCTGAGGCTTCTGAATGAACGCTGGTTCAGAAAGGTTTCTGTTGTGAAGACTTGCTGTCTTGCTAGTGTTTGAGACCAAATTGCATAGCAATGCTATGAGGTCCAGGCATGAGACCAGCGGGTTATAAATATATAATCTTCAGAGTGACAGGCACTTAAAACTAAGTAAAGTACAAAAATAGATCATATTAACAGGAGCTATTTAGTAGTGAACAAGTTGTAAATCAAGGTTTTGCCATTTATAAAAGGATCCTAGGAACTGAAGTGATGCTATCCAAATAAAGTGAACAATGCATTTTTACAGCTCTCACTCTAGGTACCCAACAGTCTGAAGCAGAGACTTACCACAAAGCACCTAAAATAGCATTTGTAGATGGGTAGGCACGCTCTCACCCATTCCTTACTGTCTCCCTCCCAAGTTTCTGTGCCAGGGCATCCAAGGGTACATTCCGCACGTGATTGTCGGTGTTCTCAATTCAGGTCAGTGTGCCTGTACGTCAGAGAAGTTGAAAACCCCTTAAGGAGGTGGCTATCCTTCCCACGTGCTCTGACCCCCGATGCCCAAGTGAGTTATGCTTCAGATTCTGCGCCTCTGTTTTCACTTGGACTTCCGCCAGTATCATCTGCTTGATCGTTTAACAGTACATACTTTCCATCATTGGTTAGTGGTACAGACAGCATTAATCGAGCCAGTGCTTCTGGATCCTGAAGTTAAGAGAGTTTAAGAGAGAGGGGAGAAAGAAAAAGCTTAAGATGCACTTGAACCCCCGTGGCTTGGCTTTCACTGTTGTGTGCTGTAGCCCCATTCCTCTTAACTCTAGTCTGTGGGCTGTCATCTCAGGACTCAAGAGGCTTACGTCTAGATTCCGAGGGGCTTTCCTCTGGCAACCATATCACCTCCAGAGTCCACATGGCAGCACGGAGCTTCATGAACTTCCCTTGTCTATCTTTAAAACCACTTGGAGCTGGCAGCTGTGCAGAAGCCCACTCTGTACTGTCCTCGTCCTGCTCAGGGCTGCTCTTGCACAGCAGACTGTGACAAGCAGGTGTGCACTTCTGACCTAGACACTTGCCTTCTGTCTGCTCTGCAGCACTTCCTGTTCTCCTGGGACTGAAGCTTAGATCACCTAAAAGCTTTTTAGATGAATGGAATACTGTAATCTCTTGAGTAACATGGAGGTCCTGGTCTCTGCTTCATGTCTAGTAAGCCCCTGGCTGGTGGCTGTCAGAGCTGCTGCCTGTTGCCAGCCTCTGGGAGACGGGTGCTAGTGCAGATGAATTAAGTATTGTGTCTTAGTTTGAAAAGAAGAACTCTAGCCAGTTTGAATGCAGGCGAGAAGATTAGTCAAGAGAAGCAGTGCTGTTTAGTTAAGAGAAAGAGGTCCCAAGCTTGAACACAGCCTGGACAGCTAGCACGGGGGTTTGCTTGTTTTGTTTGTTCTTGGGTGGTTTGGTTTTTTCCCCTTTTCTGAATATTACTGTGTCTACAAATGTCTTGGTTAGTGAACCAGTCCTAGAATGCATCTTACCTTTTGAACCTCAATAATTTCTTTCCCCAAATTAATAGCATAACATATCTGTAAAAAAAAAATAAAACAAGAAAAATGATGTTTGGCAAAGGTGGAAAGAGGTAAACATTATAGAAAACGGTGTGTTCCACGGAGCACAGTGACCTTTGTCTGCTCACACCCAGATGGGAAGGCAGGGTTTGCTGCAGGAGCCTTGCTCAGTGGCGCTGTTATGGCAACAGAAATATCCCAGGTAAGTGGGAGACCCAAATTATCCCATGTTGGCAATTCTTAGCAGGACACTTTCCCTGCGTGTTCGTGCACACAGTGGGAAAACAAATGCTTGGTGACGACTGGCTTTGATGAATCCTGAGTACCAGGTGAGGTCAGTGTTCTTCATACAAAGCAACACTTGATGCTTGGATTTCTCTAAGACTATCTTTCTATTTTTCTTTTGCTTCAATTTCTTTAAAACTGGTTCTCAACCTGTGGGTCACAACCCCTTTGGGACTTAAGGAACCCCTTTGAGTCATCTAAGACTGTCAGAAAACAGATGTCTACATTAAAGCCACAACAGTAGCAAAATTATAGTGATGAAGTAGCAATGAAAGTACTTTCATGGTGGAAAGTCACCATAGTGTGAGACACTGAAATAAAGGGCTGCAGCATTAGGAAGGCTGAGAACCACTGCCTTAAAAGAGTAAATTAAAGTGCTTTTTAACATTTCATGATGCCAAGCATCTGTTATTGGGGTTGTTACCTTTCAGTGGGGCCTTCTTAGAAGGTATTACTGTCTGAATGTCTGGACGGAGGCATGAATAATTAACTGGGTATTTGCTTGGACAGTGAAAACCCCAAACCCATTAAAAATAGCTTTATTGAGGTGCAGACGAAATACCTTTTCGCCTTCTGAGTTGCTTTCAAAAATGTATGTGCTCAGAGACTCTTCTCCTGTAGAATCCGGCACCCGGATGACAAAGCCAACTAGTCTTTTGTTTTCTTGGTGAGCAGCAAACTGTGTGACACTCGTAAGCTCAAACTTTTGGGGGGAGAATGTCAAGAGAAGACAGGATGGGGGACAGAATGAATAATCGCAAAACTGGAATTTAACAACCAACAAAATTATTTTCTGTGGCAAAGTTGAAGATGTACTATGGGGGATGAGATGGCCATGGAACTTGGCAAGTTATCTTGTGCCTAGGTTGGTCTCCAGGGGCAGGGGAGAACTGAGGTATAATTATAAGCATTAAGATGTAGCAGGTACTTACACAGGCCCTTGACACTTGAGTCTGAGGATCTATCAACCTGAAATTGTAAGAGACTCATTACCATACACATGTTCATAGAAGTTAAGCCCCACAAATGTACCATGTATGAAGAGTAAGGCCTGCTTGAGAGAAAGTCCCTGTGCTGTGGTTTCTGTCCAAAGTACCTGGCATGGAAGATTGCACAGCAGATAGGAACAGTACATCCTACTGTGGTCTCTGTGGTTCTGACATATGCCACAGTGGACCGCGCCTCCTGTGACCTTCTTCCATATGGATACTCACTAGCAGCTTTAGTTGTCCTTAAGTGCAGAACAGCTTACCCTACGCATTTTACTCAGAAGAAAGGAGGAGTGCTGAGAACGGGGAGGCTTGACCAAACTGTACACGTGTGGTCGTGACACTAAAGAAGGCCACTGCAGGAGGGGTGGCTCATCGGGTAGACGTGACAGCCAAGTGTGGTGCATGCACCTGCCCCAGCCCTGAGCGGGGCTGGAGACAGGTTGATCCTGGGAGCTTGCTTCTAGCTCAGTGAGACTTAAGGACTAAGATGGCGAGCAACAGGAGCAGACACCTGACGTCTTTCTCTGTCCTCCACATGTGCCCAAAGGGCACATAACACATCCAAAATAATGAATAAATCTTTAATGCCTTTTTAAAAACTGTTTTAAGTTTTGTCTGATAAAGCTGATGTTTTTGGCACAGCATTATTGTATAGCTGGCTACTACTGTTAGCAGATACAGTTCTATTATATACTTCTGGCTTTAAAATTAGTTGTTAACATAGGCTGTCAAACTTTTTGAGGGATTGATGCAAATTTTACAGGTGAAAGCAAAATACATTTGTAAAATATACATTTGTAAAAAATGTCTAGAATAAGCAAATATGCAGAGATAATTTTAGATTTTAAGTGTGTGTCAATTTCTACAGAAGCTTTTTAAAGACAGGGATTAGTTGTAAATCTAAATTCTCGGGAATAGGTCCCTGACAAGTTTTTCTTTGTTTTTTTAAAAAGAGAGATTTAGCCGGGCGGTGGTGGCACACGCCTTTAATCCCAGCACTTGGGAGGCAGAGGCAGGCGGATTTCTGAGTTCGAGGCCAGCCTGGTCTACAGAGTGAGCTCCAGGATAGCCAAGACTACACAGAGAAACCCTGTCTCGAAAAACCAAAAAAAAAAAAGAGAGAGAGAGAGATTTAAATAATGAAGTAGACTGGCAAGATGGCTAAGGGAGCTCATTTCCTGTCTGATGAGTTTGATCCCTGGAACTGACTCACCAAAGTCGTCCCCTGGCCTCCTGCACATGTGTGCACACAGGTACTGAAGAAGGAAGCTAAGTCCTGGCTGCTGTTCTCCCGCTGGCACACATTCAGTATTGCCAGTGTGCTACTTCACAGCAGCAGGAGATGCCACAGCAGGAACAAGCCTGGACAGAGCATCTGAACTAGTGCGGGACATCTGATTCGGGAAGAAGCAGGTGGAACTGACTTGATCCGGAATCTGTTACCACATAGATGTGTAATGAACCTAAAACACCATGACTGCAGATAAAACATGTCTGCCCAACTAAGTAGGCAGCATGTGTTGTGTGCTGCAGACTGAACAGGTCACTGGTGACAGCCTGTGCTGAGAGCATGGCCTCCCTCCAGGCTCCTGCCCAGCTGCACATGGACGCTGCATGGCTTTGCTTTAGACAGATTCATGTTCTCAAAATGACTGCATAGCAATGACATCATTGGGACAGTCCAAGTTTGTACACCTCTAACCTGAGGTTAGAAATGTGCAGATAATGAAACACCATGTGAACATTCCACACCATGAAGCCTTGTTTCTGGTGAAAAATTGTTAAAAAATAATTTGTGTAATAACTGTGTATAAGGTACAAATAAAACAAATTTTATGTGTAAAATTGGGTCCCATCTCCAAGATATCTCATTTTATGTATATATATGTATATGTATATATGTGTGTATACATACATATGTATATGTATACACACATATATATGTAAAAAATATTTGAAAAAAGAGAAACACACACACACACACACACACAAAAAAAAAAAAAAAAAAAAAAAAAAAAAAAAAACCCAAGAGTCAGAAAGAGTGCTGGCCCCAAGCATTTCAGGTGAGGAATAGTCTATATCACTAATAACAGGAATCTGAAGACAGGTTCTTGCTGGCTTCAATCCTCTTGGCCTTATCTCCTGTGTGCTGGAATCACAGACATGCATTACCACAGCCATCTGGTTCTGTTGTCTTTTATTCTATATATCAAATGCAGAAGGATATGGTAAAAACACTAGCCCTAACATCCCAAATGGGTAAGCATCCTTGCCAGGGAGGAATGAGAGTCTGAAGTGAACTGGATGTACCTCAGAGTTTGGCTGGTGACCATCAGATGGGACTCGGTCATGCGGAAGATGTTGTGAATAGCTCGGGCAGCCAGTACTTGTCTCATTGCTTCATAAATCACTTCGG
This sequence comes from Rhabdomys pumilio, assembly GCA_030674055.1. Taxonomy (NCBI): domain Eukaryota; kingdom Metazoa; phylum Chordata; class Mammalia; order Rodentia; family Muridae; genus Rhabdomys; species Rhabdomys pumilio. The sequence continues at coordinate 5,391,936 of JANHMN010000021.1, forward strand.
TAGTGCTGTCCGTCTTAACTGCCATTGATCCCAGAAAGCGGACGATGAACATCTGCTGCAAAAGAGAGTCTGCAAGAGAACACGCTCCACTCAGGGTCCGTGAGCGCGGATGCACTGCCAGCATCAAGAGCCTGGGAACAACGTCCTAGGCAGGACCTTCTACCCACCTTTTCAACATGGCGTTAACAGGCCCAGCAGTGTGAATGCTCTGACCCCTTACTGTCTGTATGTGCTGTATTTCCCACTCGCAGAAATTCGTGGGCCATTGAATAGTTATGAAAATTGAGATGTAATACTGGGCCACACTTAATCCGTACATATTTTTATTAACACAGAGACAAAGTTACATCCCATAAACAAATGGAAACTGCAGTGTGCTCACTGTAAAGACGGCCAATTTGTACGTATGTGTCTTTGGCACCACCCTGCCCCCAAGTATTCAGAGTAGAGCCAGGGCTCTGTGCGCGTTAAGCAAGTGTTCTGCTCCTGGGCTACATCCCAGCTCTCAGAAGTTGCCCAGGCTGGCCTTGGACTTATGCTGTAGCCTAAGCAAGTCCCTAAGCTCAGGACATCTTTTTAAAGCTAATTTGTTATTGAGTGATTGATTGGTCAGGACATTTTCTTAAAGCTAACTTTTCTTCATTCCTCCATTCATTCATTCATTCATTCATTCATTCATTCATTCATTCATGATGGTGATTTGCCTTTATGTATGTCAGTGTACCACATGCATACTGTGCCCTTGGAAGCCAGAACAGGGTTATCTGTTCCCCTGGGACTAAATTATGGCTTGTTGTCAGCCACCATGTGAGTACTGAACCCAGGTCTTTTGCAAGAGCAACCAGTCCACTTAACCACTGCGCCATCTCTATATCCACTCACGAGCCCCCTGCCTGTCCCTAAATAGCTGGTACGACAGGCATGTGCCACAGGCCAGGCTCAGTACAGGCGTGTGCCACAGGCCAGGCTCAGTACAGACATGTGCCACAGGCCAGGCTCAGTGGCTGGCTGCACAGCCTGACAGTGCTGAGCAACAGCTGAAACACAGTGTGAAGACCCCATGTGTGTTCTAAAAACTGATGTGCTAAAAACATGCTACACATGGGACGTAGTGGATCCATCCATCCATCCATCCTCCCATCCTCCCTCCCTCTCTCCCTCTCTCCCTTTCTTTCTCTCTCTCTCTCTCTCTCTCTCTCTCTCTCTCTCTCTCTCTCTCTCCTCTCTCTCTCTCTCTCTCTCTTTGAAGACAAGGTTTGTCTTTGAAGACAGATGGCCCTGGCTATACTGGACTTGGTTTTGAACTCAGAGATCTGCCTACCTTTGCTTCCTGAGTGCTGGGATTAAAGGTGTGTGCCACCAAGCCCAGGTCTGGAGTTAGTTTTACATAGTTTTATTTGGGGCAGGATCCTGTTACATAAACTAGGTTGGTCTCGAAACTCAGTGACTCCTGTCTTAGTCCTTCCAGTTCTGGGATTATTAGGCACAGCCCAGCACACCCAGCTGAATCTGAAATACTTCTGTGTGAACTGTGAAGAGTCAGCTAGGTCCATGGCCCTATCCAGAGTCATTTCTAAAGCACAGACTGTTAATAAAACAAAAACTTTGTTTCGCTAAATCCTTTTTAAAGGTTTGTTTTGTTTTATGTGTATAAGGTTTGTCTTACATGTGTATGTGTGCACAGTGTGTGCCTGTGGAAGCCAAACTGTCAGATCTCTGAACTGGGACTGAGCAGCTCTGCAGCTACACAGGGCTGGTGACCAAACCCAACCTGGGGTCCTCTGCAGGACCTCTAAATGCCCTTAACTGCCAAGTCTTTTCCCCAGCAATGTTCAGGCAGACTTAAATCATGTTTTATGTGTGTGTACCTTGCATGCCTGGTGCATGTAGGCCAGAGGAGGGCGTTGCATCCTCTGGTGCTGGGGTTACAAACGGCTGTGAGTTGCCATGTGGACAATGGGAGTTGAAAGCAGCCCCAGGCCCCCTGTAAGAGCAGCAAATGACCCCTAAGCCATCTCTTGGCTCCTTCTGTAAATTCTTAAGTCTTATTACACTTGAGGAGCCATGAGACGGTGTGACACTCCCATCAGGAAACTGTGTTAGAGGTCTTGCAAGTGCCCCAGATCACTGAACGTGTCCTGGCTCGGATCTCAAAATCTGCTTTCTTGAATCCCGCGATCCTTCTGTCTCAGCCTCCCTACTGATGGCATTATAGATGTCTGCCATCACTCCAGCTACCAAGAGTCCACTTTAATTATGAACATTTTTTCCTCTTTGAAAAATCTGCTTGATAGGAATATAATAACAAATTAGATTTGATAGTGTTTCTGGGCAGGAACTTCAAAAAGGGCACAGTATGGCTAAAGGTAAGATAGCCTTCCTTCTTGTCCAAGCCTTCCTTCTTGTCCAAGCTTTCACAGAACATGCCGGAGGGTCAAGTCTGAATTCTTACACTATGCTTTAGCTTTAGGACATGACGTCTCACCTTTAGGACCCTCCTCATTTGTACAGGGCAGAGAGAACATGAGACTGGTCACTTACCTTCTGCTTCAGGGAATGAATCATCCTCCGTTTCACCAAAAGGGTTGGTGCGCCTAGGGGAAGAGCCAGAGGTCAGCAGTCCTGACAGCTGCAGCTGACAAGATGCTCAGCCCCTCAGCTCTTAGTCAGGAGGGTATCACAGTAGCAGTCTGGTGGTGAGTAAAGACACAGACAAACTGGCTTTCATTTTCCCAGGACAGACACAGGCATTACCTGCTCCCCCTGTTCTGGTCAAGGAACTCTGTTGCAGGAAGTACGATATCAAACTGAATGGGTGTCCCGGGTGCAATCAGCTCCTCTGTCTCAGGAATGCTGGCTGCTGCTTTGGGAACAATCTTGTCATTTCCTGTGTCTGATTTTTTTATGTTTTGACTAAAATATAAAAAGGAGAAGAAATTGATCAAATGTTGCCACTTGTTTAACGCTGCTGCGACTTTTGCATACTGAGACACAAAGGAGCCTCCAAGCGCTCTCAGTCCATCCTACAAATAACCCTTCCTCAGCTGCATGTCCTTGGCTGGAACTGGTCACTTCTCATGCCATAGTCGGTCTCGCTGTTTGTCACCATTCTGGGCAGTGTCTTAGGACTTACATTTCTCCCTTAGAGATGGTTTTGTTTCTTAGGAGTGAGGCTACAGCCAGCTCACACTGACACATAGTAGGTACTGAAGACATGTTAGCTGAAAGAACGAAACATCTGGACCTGACATTTCACTGCAACCCTGCTGTAATTTTCTGAAAATCCCCTTTCCACTAACTAGAGCCACCACTTGAGACACTAAACATGCCACCCATTCCTTGTTCCTGTATCATTCCACTCCAAGCTTAGCCAACTCTCCCTGCACAGGCCTACATTATACCATTGTGCAGGCCGGTCCTCTGTCCCTTCTCTGAATTCTGTGATACTTTTCAAGAAGTCATGGTATTTGGGGCCCTGTGCCTCCTGAGTGCTGCACTGTGGCCCACATGCAGCTAGAGACACCTGCCAGTAAAGGTGGTGTGCCTGCATGCTGAGCAGCCTGTCCTACACTGTCCTGCTGCTTCTCTCCAGGCTAGAATGCTGCCATTACTTTCACCCTCTAAAATCCTCTTAAAGGTACAGTGCAGACTCCTTCAAAGGGAATGGATGTCACAGCATTTCCATCCCTTACAGTCTGGACCACAAAAGTCCGTAAGCGTCTTCTCACTTGGTATTTTTATATCAACATTTTCTGGTTGCTCAAACATATTGTAACTGAGTACTTCATGGGGACTGCAATGACTACTTGACTTCTATGCAGTGAAATATGGATAGACATAATATCTCCAGCTTGGAGACAGTCCCTTCCCCACTAACCCTATTCAAGTCATTTTATGGTTGATCCACAACACGTTTTAAACCTGGTTCTGTCGCCTCTTTTCTCAGTCCTTCAGCCTTGTAGGGATGGAGTAGCCCACTGCTTGTAATCCCTGAGCAGGAATTACCAAGGCTTTTTACAAAGACTCAAATCTGTCTTATGGACCCAACCAACGCCAAGTGCCTGAGCCCCAAGAAGCTATACAGTTAAAGAGTTTTCTAAGGACTTCCTTCTAGGCCATTAATTATTTGTAGAACATCTGATGGAGTTCTACCATGCCACTAAAAGACACAAATAGTCTTCATTTTAATATGCCCCTTGATGCCATTAATACAACAAACAGACAAACCTCTACTACCTAACTGACCACTTGAAAACTCCCCCTGAGATAAAATGTAGGAGCTCTAGAATACATCCTTAGGCAGAGGAAAAGCTGTGTGCATGGAAACGTCATTAATGAAAATGGGGAAAACAGGTGTGGGGGAAGATACCCGTAACTCCAGCACTTGGAAGGCTGAGGCAAGGAGGGCTACAGTGAATCTGAGGGCAGCCCAGGTGATCTAATGAGACTCTTCCCATAACCCTGCTCCAACAAAACAGCAAACAGAAACCCCAAGTATTCAATGCTAATACATGGCTGAAGGACAAGAATTACAGAGACGTAGTAAGGTACGTGGGAGCGCAGATGCACAGATGAACCTGTGCGCGTGCAGAGAAGGCTCAGCTCCGACCAGGGACACACAGAAGGTGACGCGGCTACAGTACCATGATGCTAACACAAGGTGATGCATGGCTGTGGACCTGGGCAATCAGCTCTGAATACTGACCCCACTTCTCTCTGTGCTGTGAGTGTGGGCACATTACTAACTTCCAGCCATAACTGTTGCGTCTGTTGCACGGAGTGCAATGGACTCCGTGGAGGGATATGAGAATTAGGAACAACTCATTTCAAGTTTCCAATACAGTGGCTCCACAAAGGCTAATTTCTCCTCGTCCTTAGTTACCTGGAGCAGGAGCTTTCTTGTTTTTTCCCAAAGCTTGTGATTGGAGTCACCGCCTGAAGAGCCGTCTGATTCAACTTGATGGCTACTGCCTAAATGTAAGGCAAAGGACACATGCTCAGGCCAGGAAGGGATGCCTACCTGCAGGTTGAGTACAGGCAGTTGTTAATTACCTCTGGGTTGTCCGTCAGGTAGATCTGCCTGGAGATGTTGTTTATTGCACATATCCACTGTGGAGGAAATTAGAAAGAATACTGAATCCCAGTTACATACACACGGACACACACGCAGACACGGACAGACATGAGGCAGACAAAGCTTTACCTCTTCATATTCCTTCCTGCTCTCTGCTTGGAGAATTATTCCCCTGAAACAAACAAGATATAAGGAACACAGGACCTGGTAGAAGCAGAGTCCTTGGAAGAGGTGAGGCCAATGCGTCCCAGATCTCTCTCAGGACCTGAGGGATGTTCATATAACAGCTTGACACCAACAAAGCAGCATTTGGGGATGGAAGGAAAATGGGGTTGCAGGCTGGCTCTCCCAGCAGCGTACTACACCAGCTAGCCTCAGCTTCCTCCTGTGTGAGAAGGCTGGACTTAAACCATCTAGCCTACAACTGTACTGTGAACTGTCTCAATCCTCTTCTTAGATGACAGGACAGTATTAGCCCCTCTCAAAGACACAGCTTTGTATCTAAGAACTCGAAGTCTGGGTGCTGAAGGCATTCCACCTTCAAGATGGACATCTCTTTCAAGGACTCTGCCCCCTGCCAATTCCTTTGTTCCTTATAACTGTGGCAGAAGGAACACAGACACCATTTCTGTTTTGTATCTGGGGAGACCCAGGCCCAGGGATGCTCAGGAACCACATGGACCACTAGACTCTGGGCATGTTAGTTGTGAGCCACTGGCCACTGTTAGAGGAAGGACAGTGTCCAACTAACTGCTCTACCCATGTGGGGAAGGGATGGCCCACAGGTTCCTACTGTCTCACCACCACCCAGCGGTATTTCCTTGGATGTGGAACTCTGAACACAAACTGAAACCACTGGTGCACACAGGAGGGGAGCCACCAGGATAGAATCTACTGTGATAACTAGAGGCTACCACATTTTGAGGTCTGACTTCTTTCGATCCTAAGGTCCCAAGGTGTGGGGATCTCATGATTAAATGACATGTCTATAGCAGATGTGCTGCTCCCACTTCTTGTCCTGGATCTAAAAGGGTTCCTTGGGCAGTCGCCTGCCTGCTCTCCTTAGTCTTCCCCTAGGACACAGAAGTCCCTCTTCCATCTCTGCTGACAATCACTGCTTCTGCATTTACTGGATATACACAAATAGCTCTCCTCCCAAACCTCAGAGCTGGCTCCTCACTGGGGCATCTGAATAAGATGAGCTGGACCAGTGTCACCTGCATCTGTTTCCAGAGAACAGAAAACCATTCTCTGGAAGAACAAGACCTGGAATGTGGTCTCTCCAGTGGAGGACTGGCACATGAGAACTAGAGCTAGCGGCCTTCGATAAGGGGACTTCCCACACTGTCCTCCCAAATAAGATAGAGGCATACTGTTTGCCACTGGGCGTGGAGATCTGGAAGCAATATCGTCGGTCTTCACAATCCACCGCCATCACAGAGCAGTTGTCCAGGTCCTGAATCAAGCCTCCTGCCACAGCTCCCCTGGGCTGGCACATGAGGTTCCCGCCTTGGGTGAAGAAGTACAGCCTCTCCCACGTGGTGGTGACCAGTCCAGTCTTGCTGTGTGAATTGTATATAAAGGTCCATTAACACTAGGGTATGGGGGCAGCAACCCCATACCATCTGCCTGTTCTTAGGAACTGGCAGCCTTTTAGAAATGCCTTTGCATTAAAAGAAAACTTTGAAACTCACTTTGTGAATAGTGGCGGAAATACATTTTGCTTGAGTCCTGGGGACGACTAGATTCTGCTCCATGAGGAAAGACAGCATCAATGCCCGCTATGCAGGCACAGATGCTTTCCCCTCACCTCCAACTGTGGCCAGCTATGCAGGCACGGCTGCTTACCCTTAACCCCCAAGTGTGGCCAGCTATGCAAGCACGGCTACTTACCCCTCACCCCCGAGTGTGGCCAAACTTAGCTTCCAAACCCACCAGCCTTAACTAAAATCTGTCCTTCACAATTAGGAACTGAAATCCGGTGTCATTTCTCTTGGATGCAGAACTGAACTTTACTGTTTCTACCGGTCACCAGGGTCTCACTGCCTCTCCCCCAATCCTGGGGTTTCTAACTGAAGGGCATTCTCATTTGATGAACTATGTGTAAGAGAAAAATATAGCTTCTTGGCAAAAGCATCAAAATTTTGTGGAATTTTTCCCTACAGAACTAATGGAGACATTAGCTTACAGTCTCACACCGATAAGCCTGGGAGAGGTACCACCTGCAGAAAAGAGCCATTGTGTTAGATAAGCCGAATGGTAGAAACATTTGGCTTAATATTTACTAGATAGCAACTACATGCAAGGCACTATGAATCTTGTTACAATAATTTTTTTAATGGCAACTGTTAACCCTGGAGGGGTACCCACACACTAGAACCTCATCAACACAGCGAGGTAGGTGCCACAGATGGATGGAGATCACCTCCATCCCAGTCAGGTCAGACACCAGTCCCAACACTCTCCACAGGCAATAGCCATAGCCTCTTGGGTATGACTGTTGTATACACCTGACAATCTTTTATTCTACATGGACATTTAAAGACAAGACCATGACAGGTGGAATTCAATCTGGAGGGACTTAACTGACCCCAGTTCTGTGGCACTGCTCCTACCCTCCAGCCAGCAGGGAATGACCATAACGCCTAAACAGGGTGGCCGGCAACACGTGGAGTCCAGGGCACTGACCCCAGGTTTTTATGGCTTCATTTCTCAGCCATGGCTCAGTGCAGCTTAGAACTCAGACCCAGAAGCTTCCCGAGTCGGGCAGGAGTGGGAGTTCATTTTTTGTTGACCACTACTACACACAGGCCTTACTGGCCACATGAGAAATGGGTTCCGGAGCTACTTCCCAAGGAAAGCTGAGCTCAGCAAAGGGTGAATGGCATTCTTACTTTCTGAGATTGAGGTAGCCAGTCTTCTGGATGAGGTTCCTGTTGATCTGCGGTGTGGCTACATCAATGTCCGGAGTGTAAACAGATTCACTGACTGAAAGCAACTCTTGCTGGGACACCCGCATCTTGTCTGCCTCGGTTTCCAGTTCCACCTGAATGCTTGAGACGGAAGGTTTCAGGTCAGCCACTGTCCATAGGCCGACTCAGCACTCCTAGGCCAGGGTGGCAGGCCTGCTCCCCCACTGAAGCACCCTGCATCACAGACGGAGCCACCAACTCCCCTGCAGCCACGGCTCACTGCACTCTTTACTAATTGCCCAGAGAGCTGTATTACCAGAAGGGACGGAACCCGCCATTCTAGAACAACACTGGTTTGTGAGTACATTCATCTCTGCTGATACAGATATTACGAACTGCTCAGTGAGCACATCCTCACCGTCCACAGGCACAAGTAGCCATCAAAGTCCCTCCATCCCCTGAGGAAAGGAACAGAACAACACTGCCTAGCTCAGGCTTTGAGAAAGCTGTGAGAGACAGGAATGACCAGGAAATACCAAAGTACAAGAACAAGTCAGCGGCGAGGCATGTTCTCAGATAGTCATAATATGCCCTAAGATGGCACAGGCTCACTGGTCGAGGTCTGCCCACAGAGAGTACGAGAGTGAGCAGAGGTAGGTTGTAAAGTCTAGACAGAGACTCCCATGTGGCACAAGCATCGCAGAATGCACACTAGAGACAGGGAGACCCCCTGACATGAGGTTACACAAGACTGAGCCATGGCAGTCAGGAATGAGACAGATATGTGCAGCTAAGTCACAAGGACCAGTTGTTCAAGGTCAGAGCTCAGGATTTCCTCTTCTCTAAGCTTGGACATTCCACCCAGCGCTCAGTTTGTCTGGGTGAGTGTTCAGCTCTTCTGATATCTGAATGGACCAGGTACTCCTCTACTGAGATGGGAGGACTGGCACTATTGATCAAACCTCTCTGGCCTAACCTGCTACTCACTGCCAAGGTGAGGGTTTGTGTGTGTGTGTGTGTGTGTGTGTGTGTGTGTGTGTGTGTGTGTGTGTGTGT
>JANHMN010000021.1:5400987-5416709 GCA_030674055.1 Rhabdomys pumilio
TGTGTGTGTGTGTGTGTGTGTGTGTGTGTGTGTGTGTGTGTGTGTGTTTTAAGACAGGGTCTCGCTGTGTAGAGCAGGCTGGTCTCAAACTCACGGAGTCTGCCTCCCTCTGCCTCCCAAGTGCTGGGATTAAAGGTGTGCGCCACCATGCCTGGGTAAGTTGCAGACTGGAGTAGGACAACCACACACAGGATTCTAACAGAGGTAGTCAATGGACAGACACACCAAGGTTCTTTAGACTGTGTGGATAGAGTCGCCTCTTGAAAGAGGAGTGCATCCTCAGATGCTCCTGTGCTGCAGGTCCTGTGCAGCAAGCTCACATGCAGCAGTATGAGACTGGGCATACCATTCAGGTTTAGTAGCTGCTCTGCTCTCCCAAGCCCCATACAGAGAGAGACTCAAAATCTTACACCAATCAGAAGCTTCCAAGACCCCAAAAAGCACAGTAGGAAAGTAACTGCTTCAACTGCAACTCTTCAAAGCTCGCTGGATTTTCTGTTTGTTTCGTTTTTTAAATATTTTTCTACCATGCACACAGAAGTCTATCACCGTGGGGTTGAGGCCTTGAATTCTGGTCTTCCTGTCCCCTCCTCTACCGACTTGTGTCTTAAACTATAGCATTCCATCCCCAAACACAACCCACATATCAGCCTGGACAGATATTCAGTGACACATCCATGCTCTGATGAAACTAGCCTGCAGATGTGGTCCATGAGCCAGCCACCTCAGAGCTCTCGGCATAGGAGATGGAGGCAGAAGCAGGAGCCAGGAGCCAGGGCATCACTCCCAACCACCAAGCACAGATAAGACCATCTGAGGAAAGTGATGGGGGTTTGAAGAGTGTGCTCCATGGCTGCACCACAGCTCACTGAAGTAACTGCAAAGCTTGGGTAAACTCGTATGACAGCTAGAACGTCCTGAAAAGTCAAAGCACTTCTGGTTGTGATCCCATAATCCTAGAGGGAAAGGTAATCTCCACCTCTCACAGGCTCACAGCATGTGATACCCACATATCAACACAGGCGATTCTGATCCCAAAAGCGCCTGGACTCCACGGGAAGTACAAGTTTTCATGTTGGGAGAACCTGGCCTGCTACAGGGTGATGGGGCTCTGGTGACCCTCTGAAAGCAGAAGAAGCCTCCCGCATCTCCCAGAGAGGCTGACTCACTGGGAAGACAGTGCCTCACCTAAGAGCAGCATTACCTCTGAACCATGTCTGTAACGGATGATAAGAAACCGTCCATACTTTTGGAGAACATCTCTGCTCCTCTCTTGAAAAAGTTAATCTGAAAGATACAATTGCAGTACTCTGAACATCGACTGGGAAGGTAACTGGCCAGTTCCCTAACTAGGAGACCTGTGGGACAACTGTGGTCACCAGCCCCTCCTGCTGGCAATCAGGTAGCATCTCTCTGTCGCCTACCTCCATCATACTGGTTGAGAAGGCCCAAGTTTGTCAGTGGGGAAGGTGGAGTCTGGCGACCTTGTGGTATCTCCTTCAGGGGACACCAGAAAGGTAATGAATCTTTGTACATACCAACAGTTGCAGCAATCACAACTGGTCATCTTTGAGATTGCCACCAGGAGCTTTCTCTTCTAGGAGTTCTAAGCCAGTTTTCACCTCTTGCTCTAAGTGGAGGCGAGCCATGTGACATGCTCAGGCCCAGCAGGGCACGGACAAACATCTGATGGAGTACAGCATGAGATGTCCACCCTTACTGAGGGCTACCATCTGCCTGAGCACACTCACTGAGCCATCCACAGCAGAGCTGTGGACTTAGGCTACACAGACAGATGATGACTTGAACTACGGTGATTCCCACTTCCAGGTCTGGGTGCCAACACATGAAAGGTCAGACATGGACAAGAGAGCCAGCAAGGCTGCAGCTTCTGAGCCTAAAAGGCTCAGCCTCCTTCCCTTGTGAAGGCTTTCAGAGCTGTGAGATAAGACAGAAAGGCCTTGGCCTTGGCTCATCTAGAAGCTGAGTGTGGCCAGTGGGTGTTATCAGCAGTGTTCGGATATTCTTCCCTCTAATCTGAGAACACCGGGAATGTGTGAACCTGTCCTTAGGTCAGGGAGGGAACGGACAGCCGTGAGCAGGATTATCCCCGCTCGGTAATACACATGGGAGGCTCTGGCCCGCCGACCTTTACTTCAGATTAACATTGTAAATCCATTTCAATCCCTGCAACATCGAATACAAACGACGCTCGTGTTAGTTCTCATCTTTTAAGTCACCCTTCGGCAGTTCACATGGCTCAGCATCTGGGGCTCTCGGCCTTCCATGCTGACCTCCTTTGGGGCACTGCCTTAAGCCTCTGGCTTGCTCTCCAGTTACCCTGAGCTCTCTGGGACTACCCAATCCCGAGCACAGGATGAACAGAGGGGCTTTACAGCCCCACTACCTAGCACTTACCACAGGAAAGGCCATTTTATACACTCCAGGATTTCACAGGGCTGTTGAGATGGCTCAGTACACCTGTCCCCAAGTCTGATGGCCTGAGTTTGCACTGCAGGACTCACATGATAGAAGGAACTGATTCCTCAAGTTGTCCTCTTACTTCCACATGCATGCCATGGCATGTGCAAGCCCCCTCCCGTCCCCACCCCCACAGTGTGATTTTGGAAAACCTATGCAACTGATAAAACCCAGTACTGAGGCTACGGAACTGAAATTAATTTCAAGCCTATCTTCTGAGGACCAGAGAAGCCACAGCAGGTAGCAAGTAGGTGACAAAGCCTGGGTAGTCTCTATCCAATGGGCTGGCCAACAGCTGGAGTGCAGTGCTCACACACCGTCAGCTACCACAGGCCGTGCCATAGACACTAATACCCGAAAGCTGAGGCAAATCATATGCTTCTGAGTCACACAGCAACTCACAGCGTCAGACAACACTCAGCTGAGAGATCGCTAGCTCTGTGTCTTGTATGGGGAGTTGCCAGATGAAACATGAAATGCCCTTCCCCAGTCTTCTGCCATAAGCATCTGATGGTACAGCCCCACCCTCCCAGGCCGGGGCTGCATCTGTGACAGCACTGAACTCTCCTCCTCCCTCCTGTAGCCAATTTGCAATCATTTAAAAAGCCTGGCTAGGAGAGGCGGTATAGTCCTTGGCTGGGAGAAAGCATGGAATCTGCTGGCCATATCCCTTGGATCCTGTGAAACTGTCCACCAAGCAAGCAAGGGCTGCCAGGCCAGGGAGGGCACACAGGACGTAATCACAGAGAGCAAAGCACAGTTCTCTAACATGGCTAGGCTGGAGAGTCAGCACGGTGCTCACTGTGTGGGAGCTGGGTGGCTCTGCTGAGGGCTGAACGCCCCAACGAGACAGTGCTTAGTTTTGGATTATGCATCTTTATTCAGATGACAGAGAGGCTAGACTGCCTATTTAAATGAATGCCTCTGCAGGTGTAAGCTGACTTCAGTGAACTCCCTGTTCACCACGCAGCAACTCCATCAGGACAGCAGACAGTCGTGGCTGGCTGCTCAAAGACACACCCCTCCCTTAGTAAAGCTGATGAGATATTTCTTTTGAAACCTATGTGATTTAAAAGCCAGAGATGCTCAGGTGTGTTAAATTGGTAACTGGTCTTAGAAACATTTTGTCTCTTTATGTCATTTTTTGGTTCATAGATTATCAAATGACCTAAAGATTCTGGGTGTATTTGTCTTGTATGACATACGCGCTGAGAGTCACAGAGGGGTAAAGCAGGGAAAGCTCACGCTGGCGCTGCCACACCCTGTGCCATGGCAGTTGGGTCAACATCCTGAAACTGGAGCGTCTCTAAGGTAAGTATCAGTAGATCACTCACTAGGAGGGAAGACGGTGACTAAATCCCCCGAGACTTCAGAAAGCACAGGTACAATTTCCTATGCTCCAGGAGGGAGCACACATGCAGTAACTTCAGGGGCATACTGTCTGCAAATGAGCCAGCCTGGGTGAGCCTGACGGTGCAGAGTAGGAAAGGAACACGCATGCCCCAGCTCCAAGCTAGCTATCCAGCCAGGGTGGGGGTGGGGTGAGCCTGTGGTGCAGCTGTGAAAGTAATGTGTACACACAGGCTCAACACCAGCCGTGCGGCCTGAGCAGAAAGTAGAACCAGGACTCGATTTCTTGGAAGGCAGGCAGGTTCTTCCCTGAGAGAGGCTTGGGATGTGGCCATAGCTTCCTGAACAGATGGCCTCACAGGTAGAGTCCAGCTGGAAGCTCTGGTAAGAGCTGAGCCTTAGGAACTTCCCCAGGGTATTGTGTATCTGTTGCCATGACAATGCTTCCATTTCTCCTGATCACTGCTTTGGGGTTTCTTCTCATGGGAAGGGGTCTCCTACCTGTCCGTGGGCAAAGCCTATCAAGGGCTCCATCATGGCCGCCCGCTTGCGGTACTGCAGTGCATTGAGTGCACAGTAGTACTGAAGGGATGAGAGGTGCTGTTTCCGTCGGGCAGCCGCCACCTCTTTCACAACTTCTGTCTTCACCTGGGGAGAGGGAAAGGGAACTCCAAGTTGCTCGCAGGGTCTGGGGATTTTGCCAGAGCACACATCTTCAGACATAGTTAGTGGTTCACCATAAACATTTTCATGACTAGCATAATGGCACAGAGATAAGCGTCCACCTTAGCTTAAAAAGGAATCTCAATGAAATCACCAAGGTGACAGCACCTCAGTTCTCAAGACTCTACGAGGCAAAACCAATACCCTCCAAGTGGCAGTGCTCAATGATGCTGCTCTTTGGGAAATTGGCTCAGCAACAAGTAGCAAAGCCAAACACAGTCTGGTTCCTGCACAAGTCTATAGTCCCAGGAAATCATTCAGTTCAAGGAAATCCTGAGTGGAAGTAAGAAATGTATGCATGAACATAGGTTCAGTTGCCTGGGGTAGTGAAACGCCTAGAAAGTGGGGGTTGATATATCAGCCGACAGCTGAACAGGAGCTCAAGTGACTGAGCAGTACAGGAGTCAGGCAGCCTGACAGAGCACCACGCAGAAGCCAATCAGCACACGATTAGAATTTACAGTGGCTCTGAACCAGTGCTTAGAACTGTGATGAGATCTACATGAGGTACAGAAAAATATGAAAGTCCAGACTCAGGAAAGGGGAAGAGTTCCACCACACAGCAGCAATGCCACAAGTTCATGGAAGTCACAGAAGGAGCTGAGGTCAGAGACATGACTGAACGAACACTTACCCTCTCGTTCTCCTTCTTCTTAGGGAGCCTGCTGTATTTTGCCATTGACAGGTCATGCTCTAAAAATAAAAAACATTTGAGCATCAGGAAGGGTCAAAAGGCAAGAACATCTACCCTGCCCCCCCAAACTCATGTACAGCTGAAGCCCATGCACCAAAACTAGAAAGATGCCTACCATTGCTGGCAAGTCCAAAGAGATCCTTCAAAGTGCTGACTTCTGAACAAGGGAAAAGAAAAGACGTTAGAGCAGAGGAGCCAGGGCCATGTGAAGCCAAGGCTCTGCCTTCCTGAGAGGACCAGGGCACACGCTCTGTCCACAGCTCCCACAGACCCTGGCCTGGGAACCACAGTGACACTTCACACCCAGGGGTCTGTAAGGGAAATGGACTCCTGGGGGTAAGTAGACAGGACACAGTCGGGTACTTGTCCTATAAGCTCAGGCCCTCAAGTATAGGCCATCTTCCCTTACATGGGACCACACAGGAGTGCAGAGTTTCCTGATACCAGCACTGAAGAAATCTGATTTATTAATCACCACTGGGCATGGGGCTTGTTCTAGTGAAAAATGACACAAACTGGTATACTGCACAGCCACAAGCCAACACCAGTAACCATGACCCCACAGCAAGGCACCTCATCCGTCATGCACCAAGATGATGTAACAATCCCCAAACCAAAATGACGGTCACCAAGAGAATGACGATGGCCAGAGAGGAAACACTGAAGAACACAGAGCAGACCCTGAAGGAGTGACGAGTCCTACCTTCTAACAGAATCCATGCCAGTGTGCCAGACCACAGAACACTTTACAACCTCTACGCTGGTCTCAGTTCCCTGGTGCTGGGCTGCTCTCCTCTCCCAAAGGCTGCTCTCTGCCCTTCCCTCCCGCATTTCCGTTCTCTCTACTTTTACTCCAATGAGAGCAGAGCTGTCTTCCCACAGCCTGCTAGTGTCTCATGCTCTCCTCAGGTATACTTCCGCTGGGGCACAGATGAATGGAAGTGGGTTGTGGGGGATGCTGGTATGATGAGGTGGAGGCAGGAGGATCATGAGTTCAAGGCCAGCTTAACCTAAACATTTAAGGGACTAGAGAGACAGCTCAGTGGCTAAAAGCACTCGCTGCTCTTCTAGAGGGCTCGGCTTGGTTCCTAGCACTTAGACGGAGGCTCACAGGTATCTGTAACTCCAGTTCCAGGGCATCAGACGCCCTCTGCTGACCTCTAGAGACTCCAGGCACACATATGTACAGTCACGCAAAGCATCCATATATAAAAAAAATGTATGCTAAAGCACTGTGTAAGCAGACTGGGACCAGATTCACATTTGGCTGGGGTCAAATGCTTCAAGTTTCTGTCTTTGTGTCATGTGAACAGGGTAATTTGATTAGGTTTTTATTCTCCTTTGCAAAAGAATGGCCATTCTAAGCAACTGTAAACTCAGATTCTAGACCTCAGAAGTTGGTAAGGAAGGCCACCGTCACAAGGGCAGCTGGACATACTCAGTCTAGGCTAATGTACCCCGCCCCCTCTGCCCCCCAGACACAGGAGATAGACCTGCAGTCTGGCAGATACATTACTTTTTTCCTTTTAAAGCTTCTGAGGCAAGTTCTCATGTAATCTAGGTTGGCCTCTCACTTGGTCTGTAGCCGAAGACAACCATGAATGCCTGGTCTTCCTCAGTATGTCTCTCAGGCGCTGGGATCCCAGGTGTGTACCATCAAACCAGTTCCTTACTCTGTACTTTTTAATTAGGAAGTGTTAGGGCTGTCAAAGGAGCAATGGACAGAGCTTAGAGCAGTTCAATAACTGTCACAACCCCAAGTGACACAAGGATAGCTAGAGGAATTCCATTCTTAGTATTTGCCCTTGCATTTACTATAGCTTCTCTACCTAGAAGAGAGTGTAAGACTACATATATTTTAAATTACGGTTATCATTTTTTATGAACGTGGGTGTTTTGCCTAATGTATGCCTGTGTACCATGTGCATACCTACTGCCCATAGAGGCCAGCGGGCAGTGTTGGATCTCCTGGAACTAGAGTTATAGACTGTTGGAGGCCACCAAACCTGAGTCCTTTCCAAAAGCAGCAAGTGCTCTTAACCATAGAGCCATTTCTTCAGCCCCAATGCTGGCGTGCGTGCGTGCGTGCGTGCGTGCGTGCGTGCGTGCGTGTGTGTGAGTGTGTGTATTTTTCAAATTAGGGTTGTGTTTCTTTTAGGTTTCATTCGTTTGTTTTTAGTCAGTCTTCTCAAATATAATTCTTTGTGTGTTTGTATTTTTTTTTTTTTTTCTAATATGAAATGTTTCACAAATCCTTACTTCTCTGCACAGGGGCCAGGCTAATCTTCTCTGTTGTTTCAATAATACACAACTCTTTACTGCCTAAGTAATAAATGAAATTAAGGTCACCAACATTAAAGCACTTTGATTCACTTTTCTATTACAAATTTTTCTCCAGAATAATGAATTTTTACTCTTCATTTGGACTACTTTTGATTTAAAATACATCTAAAAATTATGGTACGGTTCTTCTTCAGTTTAAGAACTGAAATCTACTCAGAAGCTACTCAGGAGGGTGCCAGTTAGGTTTCATCACTCACCACTGAGCATGAGCTTCACGGAGTGTGCTCACAGGCGTACCCCAGGAGCACCCCTCCTTAGCCTCCATAGAGAGCGCCTGGCACCACCATCCTTCCCTCTCCAAGCATCTACCTCGTAGTCCTAGGTGTCCACGATTCTCAAGAACAGCCGCCTCCCCCCTGGCATCCCTATCTCCATGCAAACGTCTACAGCAGACTCAAGACTCCAGCTCAGACCACCCGCACCCAGGAGACCCAAGACCCTTGGCCCACGAAATGTCCAGGCCTCTGGAGTGCTTCCCAGTGCCTGGCCATCCCTGTGGCAGTCGCACTGCATGACATACAGCTATCTGCCTCCATGTCTGCCTTGTTTGCCTGTGGCCTCCCTCAGCTGAACCAGGAATGTACAGAACCAAGAATAGTTTGCTGAATGAAACTGCTTTAAAAGCATTCGCGAGAGCCATGTGTTACAAGGAAAGGATGCAGTAAGAATTACCAATAAATAAATTAACATTCAGAAGGTAACTGCACTGGGCCTGCTACTTTACCTGTGAGATCCTTCTCTCGAAATTGTATAACAGGGAGAACCATAGTGTCTGCCAGTTGCTTGGCCAGCTCTGTGTGCAGACCATTGAGCTGAAAGCAAAAGGACTTAGTTGAGAAAATATACACATGATTACCGATATAGCTGCACCACAGACAGTCCTGTGTGCCCAAGTGGCTCAGCTGGATGTCCTCAAATACAGGACCTAATACATGAAATGAGACAGGCCTAGAAGCATGATGACGAAAGGCAGGGCTCTCGACATCAGTGAAGCTTGCTAAAGGCATCTTTGCGCAAACCCTAGCTCTGCATTCTCAAAGCAGGCTGTACCCTCCTAGAGCCCACACACTGCACTGGCTGGCACTGACTGCAGGTTGCTAGCAGGACTCTGTGGCTTGCCACCTCATCAGGCCTGTCAACAACCTTGCTCACAAGGGCGATAGCCACACCAGAAAAACCAGCCTGCTGGGAACTGGTTAGGGTTGGCCCAACCTCACGCCCAGTAGATCCACGGAGGAGACAAAGGATGGCACAATCTGTGTGCCAGATTCCTATGCTGCATTCCATGAGCTTTCACTCACCCTGTGTACTAGGGGTTATTTGAGCCTCATTTGACTCAAGGCAAACGACTCTCTTAATTCAGATCACAAATGACTGGAACAGGGGATGTGACCATGGCTAGGAGTGAAGTCAATCTTTCTCCATAACCCAGAACACAGTGTGCTCTGCCTGTCAGAGTGCTGCCCAAACCGCACAATCTACACACTAGGCACCAGCGATGGCCAGTGGAAGGGACTGTCCCAGGTGTGGGGGACTCAAGGTCATATTTGGAGTCAGCAGTCAGCAAGGCTGTCCTCAACAGTGACAGCAGCATGTGTGCCACTACCCCATGCATAATACACTGCTCCTACAGGGTTTGTCCTCAGGGGTCACAGGTTAAAGATCTAAGGTCAACCCTTTGCCAGGTCTGGAAATACCATTAATGTCTCTATCTCAACCCAGTTGAAGAGTGGCAAGTTTCTTCTGAGAAGAATGCAAGGAGACAGCCATACTAGTAAGTGCCACTGGGGCTGGAGGGCTGGGTTTTCCTAGAGTGTTCACAGTAAGAAACTTACTGTTTTTCATCCACAGCTACCTGAACGTCAAAAAGCACTTCTACAATGGCGACTCTGGGCTCAGACAGACACTAAGCAAGCAGGAGGGTGATTATACATGGCAGGACTCCTCCTGCCCGACCCTTCTCTCTTCCTAAGGGTAGAATTCATGTCATTTGCCATGTGTGACATGAGAGATGCACAGGTCGATGACATCTAACCACATATAGCTTTGCTGCGGACATGCAAAGAGGATGGTCTGCCTCCATCCTGTGCTTCAAAACGCTCTGACAGGAAATGGTGGCATGCCCTCTGTGAGGATAAGGAAGGAACTCAAAGTCACAAGAAAGATCTCATTCCTAGACATTCTATTAAATGTGCCGTATGCATCTGTCCTGCCTGCTCAGTCATTCTCCTCCCAGGGCCAGCTGGTTCATCTTTAAAATTCGCCTGGTTCTGGTACAGCTAGAGGAGCTACCTCAGAAGCGATTCTCTTCTCATACCTCCACCTATTTGGAGCAGCTTAGTCAGACGTCAGGAGGCATGTGTGGACCTTACAGACTCCTTGACACTACCCATGACTCACACCCATCAAGAGACCCACACTGCCTCCCAGAAGGCAGTGAGCAGCAACTGTAAGCTGGGTGTCCTAACCAATCTTCTGACAACCAGCCTCCTTCCTTCAGTGACTCTCTTCTACTTATGGACATGTGTGATTTGTGATTTGGGGGAGACATCTCACTGCCTCCCCGAGTTATTTACTCATGATTAATAATTGTAAAACTGAGTAAATAAGAAATCCTCCACACCTCTCAAACATTACGTTGCTGCTCTGTAATTGTATCTATGAATAGATTCTATACCCTTCCAACACTTCTTTTACATTAGTGTGTGTGTGCACATGCGTGCACCAGCGTGCCTATGGAGTCAGTTCTCTCCTTCTACCGTGTGGCTTCGGGACTGAACTCCTTGTCAGGCACAGTGGCAGGCCCTTTCACAGGTCTGTGACATACTTTAAGGAGTCCCCACAGCAGGACAGAAATGACAGGCATGATAATTAATCATGACTATCAATCTGCTGGGGGTGTAACCATTGCAGAAACAAACCTCTAGGCACGTCTGTGACCAAGTTTCTAGATTGGGTTAGCTAAGAGAGGAGGAGCTTCCAGACTGCTGAACCCTGGCACCAGTGTCCCTAGAGAGGTAGGAAGCTCTGTGCCCCTCCCTACACCTTGCCAACGTGTCACCGTGTTCAGCTGGTCATTGTGTACTTTGTGATATCTTAATATAACTGGTAACCACAATGAGTCCTTAGTTATGGCAAATTCCTACAAACTACTAACTTCCAATTTTAGCCAGTCAGTCAGAAGCACCAGAAGCCTGGGGCTTACAATTGGTGCCTAAAAGTCAAGGCAGTTTTGTAGGACTGGGCCTCAGCTTGTGGGACCCTAGGGGCTCTGCAGGTGTTGCAGATACAGCCAGAGAAACAGTTTCAGTGCCTTTCCCCCACTGTTCAATGGGACAATAACAAGCTCAGAACTGATGGCCAGTTTACTATTCCTCTCCAGTGCCTCCCACACAGCTCTCCACAGCACAGGTGACATGGCTGCTCAGTGAACGGAGGTGAGGTGAGGGCCTGCAACTGTATAGTTCTAAACGAATGTCAGAACCCAGACTTGCCCAGACTCAGTGCCTGGCCACTGCACACTCTTTCCTGTTTTCTCCATTATGTTTCTTATGACAGCCACACTGCTAAGTCTTTAAAAGCTGGGGTTTCTTATACTTCTCATTGTTGCAGAAGGGTCTCTTGGTACCAGCAGTACTAGAGCTCTGAGGCTTTTCATTTTAAACAGTGCTGAATTAAACCCTTGCACATGCTAGGCAGATATTGGGCCACTGGGCCACATTCCCAGCCCACTTACGATTTTTACAACTAAGATTTATGCAATTTTCTATAACCATGGTTTCCCACAAATACAGTAAAAGGTGTATGAAATCTTTTGTAATGGGTTGAACTGGGTCCCCCTCAAAGAATACAACCATCCAGAACCCAGAACATGAGAGCTTGTGGAAACAGGGTCTCTGCAAATGTAACCAGGAAAAGAAAAGGACCCTGAATTTCCAGGTGGGCCTGAGCTCAGTGACAGTGTCTTTATAACAAAAGATGCAGACAAAAGATAAGAACACAGGTGACAGGAAGGCCATGCTAAGTCACAGTCAGATGTGAGGGACGCTGACCCAAGCCAAGTCAAGCAGAAGCCACTAGGAGCCAAGAGAGAAGGAAGGACTCCATCTATGCCTCAGGAGTATGGCCTTATAGATTACTTGGGATGGTCTTCTGATTTCCAAGGCTTCGAGACAATGACTCCTATTGTTTGGAGCTATCTAGCTATAGAGGGAGACACACCAAGCCAGGAAACTGAATGCTGCGAAGTCCTTGTGGTGTACTGTCCCTCCAAATCACAATTACAGTGCTAAGACCACCTCTGTTATGGAATGAGCCTCAGAAATCTGAGGTATTCTAAAATGCACAGGGGTCAAAAATGGATAAAAGAAAGTTCATAAAGAAACATTTCCAGGTCTTACCTCATCCACCACTTTGGAAAAATAATGTAGTGTAGAAATTACTTCCTCGTCGCCTTTGCCCAGTGCAAAATTCTAGAACAAAGAGAGTTAAAAACCCGGGTGTTAAACAAATGCAGAAACTCACTCTGGAACCTCACCCCCAAACCCCATGCTGGTACCCACTTCCTCTCTTCTCCCAGGGGCACAGCAGAGGCAGTCTGTCTGAGAGGTGTACCAACACCCCACTCTGGTCACACCATTTGTCTCAACAAGATAGTATCTCTAGGGTTCTGTCCTGGTGGCTGGTACTGAGTGGCCTGACCTTCCTGGAGACCAGGACCCTCATGAGTACCTGAAGGATCCTCACAGAGGCTTCAGGATGATCCCAGTTACAATTTGTCAGTGGTAAAAGACAAAAGAAAAAATCCCTGGCATAGAAGAAAGGAAGAGAGAGAAGGAAGATGGAGGAGGAGACAGGACCTTTCTGCAGATGGGCCTCCTGGGTTCCTGGGCACTGTACTGTACTGCACAGCCACCAGCTAGTTACCTGTTTTTCATATGCCAGCAGTTGCCGCGAAAGCTGCTGAGTGGCCAGGCACATTTCATTCTGTGGGGAGAAGAGCAGAGCAGGTCAGCTTTGTCGTGTCACTGACATGGGCCACCTCAGGGCAGCACTGACAAGGAATGTGTATGCCGGGAAGTGATTGCTTTTCTTTCTAGACAGGGTCTCACTACGTAGCCCAGAGTATCCTGGAACTCAAGCGCCTCATGGCTCAGCCTACTGAGATTATCGGTTTGCACCACCATATGTGGAGATTGTGTCTGGGCAACATTTAGAGGGTAACACTGAGGCAAAGCAAAGCTTTCCAAGTTGCTTTAGAACAAATAAAGCCCTTAACAAGCTGTTCTTTTTTGTTATTCAGTCAGGAAGCAAAGGAATGCAGACACCGACCCAGTCCTCTGAGATGTGTGAGGGAAGGGGTCAGCAGAACACAGCTACATGCATGACGAGGGCTGCAAAGGAAAAACCTGGGTGTGCCAGGACAGGGAGATACCTAACGAAGCAAACCCTGCAGGAAGCCAGGGAGCCGGCCAGGAGAAGCAACTTTCCAGAACAAGGAACCAACACTGGGAAGCTCTCAGGAGTGGTCTGTGGATGGTGTCTGAACAAGAGCTGCAGAGCACAGAGGCCACAGCCATTCGCAGACTCGGGGTCCAGCTTCAGCTCTTGCTGAAGGTCATGGGAAGGGTGTGGCCCTGGGACCTGGCACCTGTGATGTCTGAGGCAGAAGCATAGCCATTCCCAAGCTCCAGAAGACCAGAGGGAGGCACTGCCGAGGAGCCGCAATGTCCAGGGAGGCTCTTATGCTGGTCCAGCCTGATCCTGCCATCCCCCAGCCTGTTCTCACCATCCTCCTACCAATGCGGCAGACCTAGAACATGTGACACTTACTTCTAAACTATGGCCCAGCTGCTCATCATCTCAGGGTTATCCTAAGACCCTCCACCTACCTCCATCTGCCTATGGAGCAGGCATGGCTGTGAAACATGGCTCTCTCCCTCCTTCCCAGAATAAAGTCCCATGCAAGGCTCTGACTTTAGCTACCTTACCCTGCCCTCTTTGTCCTTCTCCTTTGCAACTGACCACAAGTAGCAGTCACAGGGTCAAGAAAGCAGATAAACAGATACACAGGACTATGTCCTTTGTTTACACAGGGGCAGGCAACAGCTCTTAGCATACAGCAGCCATTCAGCATGTTTGACGAACAGTATATGAACAGATCAAAAGATTAATCTAAACTCCAAGTTTGAAAGAGTACCTGCAGTCCAACTGTGAACAAAAACCACTTCCAACGACATAGGGCTCTATCACAAATGGCAATAAAATACAAAGCCCAAGGAAAAATGGCCGATCCACCATCCACAGCACTGATGCTTGCAAGAGAGGGTCTTGTCCTCGGGCTACACAAAAAGTCCCTTGCTTGCAGTAAGATGAACTTGTCTGAGATTGACAAGTCTGCCTGAGGCTGGCCCCAGGGGGTTGGGGTCTTCACACTGAAGAATCATTAAATAAATAATGTCTCTCACTTCTCCTTCTCTTCTCTCTGCACCTGTCCTTTCTTTCTCTTTCTCCTCCCCACCTCCCTATGGCAAATCCCCTGCCTCAATCAATCCATGGGGCTAGTGAACTCACCAGAACTCACCAGCTTCCCAATAAACCTGCCTTTAATATATATCATACAAAATCATTAAATAGCAGCTAATACAGGGTACTTAGTTCAGACCAAAAACTATACTTTATGTGTTATCTCATTTAGTATTGCTATCCCTGTAATACAGTTTTAAATAATATACTTTTTATTTATGTGTAAGCTGTCTGCGGATGCTCACAGAGGCTGGAAGAGGGAGGGCATCAGATCCCTTGGAGCTGAGTTACGGATGGTTTGGAGCCAAAATGGGTACTAGAAGCAAATGTGGGTGCTCTGGAAGAGCAGTGAGCACTCTACCGCTGCAGCCCCCTAGAGAACAGGTCTGGATGACTGACCACTTCACAGATGAAGCAGAGACTGAAACACCAAGAGGCTGAGCTGACTGTCCAGTGTCACTCAGCTAGTTGGTGGCATCACAGGGCCATGAGTTCAGGTCTGTCTAATTCTGGTCTTCGGGGCCTCACCCCCCTCCACTCCTGGCCTCACCCCTCCTGGTCTCACCCCTCACTCCTCCTGGCCTCACCCCTCCTGGTCTCAACCCCTCACTCCTCCTGGCCTCACCCCTCCTGGTCTCACCCCTCACTCCTCCTGGCCTCACCCCTCCTGGTCTCAACCCCTCACTCCTCCTGGCCTCACCCCTCCTGGTCTCACCCCTCACTCCTCCTGGCCTCACTCCTCCTGGTCTCGCCACCCTCCACTCCTGGCCTCACCCCTCCTGGTCTCACCCCTCACTCCTCCTGGCCTCACCCCTCCTGGTCTCAACCCCTCACCCCTCCTGGCCTCACTCCTCCTGGTCTCGCCTCCCTCCGCTCCTGGCCTCACCCTCCTGGTACTCTCTCTTCATTCTATAGCAGTGCTTCTCCATATTGACTCCTTCACAGAAGTCAATAGACATAATAACCCTGTCTACAGTCAAACCAAGCAAGGGCCTCAGGTCTTCAGAAGCACTTCTGTGTTCCTGACAAGTGCTCTGTATATATGTGAAAACCTTCTAAGGAGCTGCTGGGTGACAGAGCTCTTGCTGAGTGGATGGCACGCAGATGGCAAGGACACAACTCCACCGGACCTCAGCGGGGTGGGACACAGCACATGAGAGCACAGCAGCTGCCCGCCACAGTGACTGGGGACAAGCGGCCTTGGACAGGTCAGGCTGGAGTTACTGTTCCTCCTACAGGGCCTCACTGGGAAGTGCTCACACAGGGCCTGCCTTGCCCAGAACTGAGCACAGCGGCAGTCCCACCCCAGCCTCACTCATCCTTCATCCCCACTGCACAAAGCCTTCTCAAAGCACCCTGCTAGTTTCAGCTAATGGGCCTACACTCTGGGAATGGACAAAACCTGTGGGAGCTCAGCCAGTCCTCAGCCAATGTGCAAGCAGTAGGTCTAAGAGGGCCTCTTGTTAGGAACACAAAGTTCACACTTTCCTGGGAGCAAGACAGCAAGAGAAGTGGCCCAGCATTTAGATTCTAATGGCATTCTGAGAGTAACATCATGGTGTGTGTGTGTGTGTGTGTGTGTGTGTGTGTGTGTGTGTGTGTGTGT
>JANHMN010000021.1:5416719-5455108 GCA_030674055.1 Rhabdomys pumilio
TGTGTGTGTGTGTGTGTGTGTGTGTGTGTGTGTGTGTGTGTGTGTGTTCAGGTGTACTAGAACCCAGGTCCTCAAAGTTAGGCAAGGCTCCGCCTCTGAAATTTCCAAATTTGACATGTGTCTTTCTTTCCATGGTCCTGAAACAGCTCTTGGGCCTCTGTCTACACGCAGCTACTTCACATTAATCCTTAAAAGACAAGCTGGGGCTTGCCAGTATGGCTCAGTGGCACAGTGCATGGTTAACATGCTGGAGGACTTGGGTTTGATCTCCAGCATAAGAAGAAAAGACAAGCTGACAAAGGGTTTGCAGACAGCTCCTCCTATGTTAAAGAACCTCTTGACAGTTGACAAGGCAGAGACAAGGGGCTAGGAAGCCTGATGGGCAAGCTGACCTGACAAGGGAATGCTTACTTTACCATGCCAGAGAGTCTTACTGCTCACAGAGCTACCTAAACCACCACCAGCCTCAGTGGGCAGGACTGCCCATGGCAGCTATGAAGGCTGAGGCTCAGACTGAGGTGGAGGAAATCCACTTGGGCTCAGTGAGACAGCCGTGAGCTTAGAGGTCTGTTCCAAGTGGTACAGATGTGGCCTGAAGTCAAGAGGCTGAGAGGCACATTCACGAGTCCCCAAGACCCACACTGGAGAAGGCGGGCCAACATGCTGGCAGATAACGCTGACCTTCCGAGGAGCCATGGGCAGCAGGTATGGGGTGAGCGAATCAGTGTGTGGAGGCAGGGTCCCCTGTGGCTGACGTGGAAGACAGCAGGGATGGAGGGGAGAGCTGACAGGCTGGTCAGGAGATGAAATCCTTAATGAGATACCAAAACACACCTGAGGTGAGCCAAAGTGCCCCAGCAGGACTGTCCTGGGTGTGGCAAGGAAGCCAGAGAAGACAGAATCGCCAAGCCTCAGCTCAAGAATGAGGAGTATGGGTTTCGGATGACAAGGGTCTAGCTGGGATGGCAGCTTCTAGGTAGAGAAGACCAGTACCCAATCCCATGCATCAGAAAGGGCATCAGTAAGGCATCTGCCTGGGGCTAGCAGTCTATGGGACAAAGAAAGCCCCCATCAACCCTTCCCTGTTAAAACTACTAAGTGCACAGGACACTGGGCACACAAGGGCCCTCTGCCTAGGAAGGAAGAGAGGGTGGAAGGAGTGGAGTTAGAGACACTCTCTTGGCTTTGATGTCCGTGAGGGGTCACAAGGAATCCTGATCATAGACCAGTGAGCTGTGTAGACAGCCTGGCAAGACAGCCTGGCACACTGGTGAACAGTCAGAGACACACTGGCAGGGTAGCTGGCCCACAGCTTTCTGTGCTCAATGTGGTTGCTGAGAGAGCTCACCTTTGCTAGTAGCCACCAGGAGCCACAGGAGCATCCTGGGATGAGGAGGAGGAAGGCTGTAAGACAAAGAAAGAATTGAAGCCAGGAAGCCTTCCTGTGGAGAACCACTGCCTCTAAGAAAATCCTGAAAACTCCTTAGACAGTGACAGTAGGCAAGTCACTGGGAATCAAGAAAAACGCAGTTACAAAAGAGGCAGACTCCGGCCCTGACCGGCCATCGCTAGTGATCCTGCCCAGGCAGGGGCAAATACACACCACTCAGGGAGGGCTGAGAGAGAATTCTGGAGAGCAGAAAGATTTAAGACAGAATAGCTCCCTGGAAGAAGACAAGAATTATAAGAGGAGGTTGAGGGAAGGACAAGAAAGGGATTGGTCCAGAGGAAGAGGGCCATGAGGGTGCCAGAAGATGAGGCGTTACCAGGAGTGAAGGCTGTGTGCCGAGCACTAGGTGGGCCCCAAGGCAGCTGAGGTAGAGAGGACATCACTCAGAGGATGGCTGCTGGGGCTCACCTCACAGCAGCAGCTCTGCAGACGATCCAAGGACTAGGAGAAAGCTCAGGGACTTATCTCACCAGCATCCACATCACAGAGGAAGCTGCCAGGACTGGGGTTCTGGCCTGTTGAGTCCAAGGTCACTAGTTAACCTTGTGGTTAAGAGGATGAGTCAAAGTGGCCTTTTGACACCACTCGGAGGCTGCAAGATGAAGCACTGTGGACGCCACGTGCAGACCAGGCATGGGTAGGCTTTGTGGAGCTGTATCCTGACACCTCTCAGCTACGCCCCTCACACCTGAAGTTGCAAACTGCTTCTCAGTCTCAAGCATGTAAATAAACTCATTTGACTATCAGGACTGTGAAATGTATTAATTAAAATAATCTGGATTTAAAGCTAATGAAAGGAGGAAAGTAACTGTGGGTTTAAAAACTGAGCCCCACCTCCAACAACTAAAGAGTTATCAGGCTCAGAGATTAGGCTGTTCTATATGGACAGGAAAACCCTCTAAAAGGCAAACCCTTAACTGCAGCTGACCAGTTTGTCAGTGGAGTCCAGTGTGTCAAGAACACAGTACCATGCCCAGGATGACTTCAGGCTTTTCTGGTTCTGCCACTCATCAGCTGTGTTGCCCGAGGCAATCTACACAACTTCTCTGAGTCTTAGATTCTTCACCATATAATAATCTTTAATTAGCAAAGCTAAATGAGATAATGTGCAGAGGTGCCTGACCTGGCGTGTGTCACTTGTGTGTGTCTAAGGAACAGAAGATCCCTGTCTGCCTCCTACAGGAGTCTCCCTTGGCTGTCACAAGCTCACACCATGAGTGACTACTGCTCTCACTGCTTCCCAAAGGTGTGGTGACTTGTTTATCTATCTATCTATCTATCTATCTATCTATCTATCTATCTATCTACCTATCTATCATCTATCGTCTGTCTACCTGTAAACCACCCGACTATAAACCATTTATCTATCATCTATCTATAAACTATCTATATTTTCTTTAACATTTATTTGGTGTGTGTGTGCAAGCATGTGGAAGTTAAAGACAACTTTTGGGAGTCCGTTCTCTTCCTTTACCACATGGGTTGAGGGAATTAAGCTCCGGTCATCAGGCTTAGCGGCAAATACCTTTACCTGCTGAGCCACCTCTCCTGCCCGAGAACGTTGCGGTGTTTAAATAACGTCACCCCCTTCTCTCTTATCTTGGCCTCAGCTTGAGATTCTACTGTTTCCACATCTGAAAAGGGATTTTGGGGTCCACACTTTTCAGATCTGTTTGGGACGTACTATCTCTACGCTCCTCAGGCTGGTGAAGAACAGCTTCAGAACTGGCTGAGGTGCTGTACAACTTCATTCCAGGCCGCCCAGGGCTGCACAGTGAGACCCTGTGTCGACAAACAGAAAAGAAAAGGAAAATCCCCAAACAGAAGGAGCACTGCAGAGATGTGGCTGGATTACCGGCTTTGCTGAGGGGAAGTGAACAAGCCCACTAACCACGGCTGTCACGTAGAAGAGATCCATCAAAGGCTGCAGAGAGGACAGCGGGTGAGAGCACCTGCTACTCTTGCAAAGGACTGGAGTTTGATTCCCAGCGCCCATGTCAGTGGCTCTCAACTTTATAACTCCAGCTCCAGGGGATCTAATACCTCTTCTTGTCTCCAGGGACACTCACACATATGTATGTATATACAAACAAATAGACACACACACCACATATACATCACACATACACACGCCACACACAGACAAACATACACACACACTCATACACACTCACACACACACCATACCCATGTGGGACCATAATGGCCTAGGATTCTGGAGGAAGGGTCAAGGGAGCTGCAACCCCAAATACCTCAAACTTGAAGACAGCAGGCATTACCTCCCTCCCCCTCCCAACATGACTCTACAAAACAAATGTTCCCAGACCAATATTACCAACCAAAGTGGCTTGTCTTCTACTAGAGGAGAAAGGTGGGCAATAAGAACTGCAGGCTTCACTGACCCTGGCAAACCAAGCAGTCTTCCTGACCACAGTCAGAGCCATCAGTCACCGGGTCCCCATCTCAGTATGACAGCTGAGAGAATGAGCTAAGCAGCTCTCTCCTAAGCCTGAGTGAGTCCAATGTTAAAACAACAACAAACAAACAACTCCAAACCTACTTCAGAACGAAAGAATTATCAGAGACATGGATTTAAAGTTAAGTATCCTATCAAATTTATTGAATGCAAAATCTGTGCCAACTTAACTGCATATATATCTTCATGTTCTTGTTCAGGCCCCTCATGCATCTTGAACTTACTTGCCCTGTAGTCTGAATGCAGCAGAGAGCCCTAAACAAAGACGCTTTCGCTCTGTTAGTACTGTGGGTTGCCTCACCTCCTCTGTGGTGAGCAGACAGGAGCGGCTCACTTAGCTCCTAGCCTGGGCAGCTAAGACGCAAAATGGAGCCCCACAGACTGTTGCCTGAGATGCCAAGCCCCTTGTTAACTCACAGGCTCATTCCAGAGACTAAGCCAAATGAAATCTAAGAGCTCCCTCAAACCAGCCATAGTAGGGGTCTGCCCTCAGAACCCTTTCTACTTCTTTCTTTTTAAAAAACTGTCACTTTCTCTTGTTTGTGGAAATACAGCAGTAGTAAGTTCAGCATTGAAACCTGCATGTACATAGATGTGACTTTACTTACACAAAGTCTGCAACTTAATTAGATAATCTGTATCCTAACCTTAAGAGAAGGCATTCTGTTCTACTGGGTATATAAGAAATGGCTTAACAAAAAAACTACCTAATCTGTTAATTATTGAATTCATGTATTAGGAAATGAATACAAACCCCTTCAAATTCTCATCTACAGGACTGCACCTTTCAATATTTTATGAGCACCTTTGTTTTTGCCAGCTAGAAGCCACATGTACTTACAGGACAGAAGGTAAGATATAAGGTGGACATTTACAGATGTCTAGGACAGAACTCACTTCTACAATATAGTCAGTGCTAGTGAAGATAAAGAGGGCATTGTTTATGGATTCAATATTTGACAGCTATTTCTGTATGTTAAATCCCCAGTCTTTTTTTTTTTTTTTTTTATTCCTGAGGTCATACTAACAGCAGCATTAACTTCAGATTCCTTGTTATGTTCCCAAACACCCCGGGCCTTCTCTAAATGATTCTGTGTTCGCATACCATAAAGTGCTTCTCCCCAGACAGCAACTTGTGTCCCAGTTCCCAGTCAAAATTTCTCTACTTTTTCTTGGCCTTTCTCCTTCTAGACTAAGCCCAGAGGACACTCACTAAAGCAGGCTGATTAAAGAGACCTATGTCTCACCAGTCACATAAATTGCATTTAAAATATAGTAGGGAAAAAAAAGACCTGTCTTCCTAAAACAACAAACCAAAAAACAAACAATAAAAAATCAAACTCTACTAATGCAATTCAATATATCTAAATGTAAAAAAATGTAAAAATATTTAAGGACTAACATGAAACAAAACCAAGAAAACTGGGCCGGGAGGGTGGCCAGAATGCAAACATAGAAACGTATTACTAGCTTAAAATATACACATATCAAGGCAAGCAAAACTCATCTCCGCCTTGCCAATCAACCTGAAAAGCCACGGCCCGCCTGTGCAGGCGGGAAGCTGCTGCTGGCCAGCTGTCTCTAGGGCCTTTGCACAGTTCCGCAGCAGTAGGCAAAGAGAGGAGGGCACTGGCCAGTCACAGCCCACATGATAGTCATGTGCTGTGAGCTGGAAGCTGGATCCCAGCTTCTCAGAATGCAAGACCTACTTAGCTTTGGCACAAAGTAGTTTTCTGGCTCAGAAGAAAAAAATGTGTAAGGAAGTGTTTTGACTCTTCAGCAAATGGTTGTGACAGACCCAGGAAGTCGGAGCAGAGGCTCCGGGACTAGAGGACACAGAGCCACACAAGTGTCGGGGCTTAAAAGCGTTGAATAGGAGACAAGATCATTGTATTCAGTTACTAAATAGCAAGTAAGAAGGTCAGGAATAAATAGAGTCAATTTTTTTCTATTGTAAATTTGGAACATTCAGAGGAAAATAGAAAAACATTCAGTTTAAGTAATGAAATAAAATCTGAGAAAGACATCATATTTTCCCAAATTCTGAAAGGCTTATCAAAACAAATGAGCACACAAGATCACAAACAAGAATGTAACTCTTCCCAACATTAAAACTATCCGAATGGTCTGAGAGTGCAGCTCAGTAGCACACCACTTGCTTAGCATGCCATGAGGCCCTAGCTGCAATTCGTAGCACCACAACAAATTATCTATTTGTTTTTGAGATAGAGTCTTACTATGTAGCCCTGGCTAGCCTGGAACTCACTATGTAGATCAGGTTGGCCTCAGACTCAGAGGCCTACCACACCTAGCGGAACGCACTTCCTAATTACTAAGTGACTATAGCCTGATACTACACTTTATAAGTCTCTACTAGCCTTGATTTCTGGCTTGAACTTTCAGAGAGACTCTTCTCTTGCATCAGGGCCCCATGAACCCTCAGACCTAGTGCTTCCAGGGAGAACTGTGAGCTGGCCATGGTGGCACATGTCTGTAACCATAGCACTTGGGAGGCAGAGGCAAGAGGATCAAGGGTTGAAAGCTATCATCAGCTACAAACTGAGTTCCAGGCTAGCCTAGTCCACATAAGACCTTGTCTCAGAAAACCAAAACGACACATAGAGTCTTACTATGTAGCCCTGGCTAGCCTGGAACTCACTATGTAGATCAGGTTGGCCTCAGACTCAGAGGCCCACCACACCTAGCGGAACGCACTTCCACACCACCACACGCAGTCTGCAAGCACACATCTGTGTGCCTCTGACTTTCTGTGTTCTCTCTTGTGGCTGAAGTCAAGTGTCTGGACAGTCTCTCTCTGTCTGTCTCTCTCCACTGTCTTCTTTAGCTGACGTACAGGAAACACTGACACTTCAGTACGTGTGCCCTGTGTAACCATCAAACATATTAATCATGACTACTGTAATTACTCTCCTTTTGGAGGCCCACTTGTTACAGCTTGGGTCTCAGATGACCCCAGAGGCTAGTTACCAGCTTGTGGCACTCCTGGGCAGTGGCAGAACCTTTAAGAACTGGGGGTCTAGTGAAGGAAGTTAGGTCCTTGGAGTGTGCGTTAAAGAGGACAGTGGAACCCAAGCCTTCCTCTAGTTCTTGGCCACCATCAGGTGTGGCTCCCTCCAACAGGCTCTCCCACATCACCATGATGAACTTCCTCTCCACGGGCCCAAAGGCACAGGCCCAAGGCACAGGTTCTGAACTCAAGGGCTGAGCCAGACAGCCCAGCTCACCTTGTAAGCTGATTTTCTTGGGTGTCTTGTCACAGTAACAGAAAGCCACCTTACACACCAGCACAGCTCTTCTGGGGGAGGTGAGCCTCCTCCATGGCCTTCAGGCATTCAGTAGTAACCGTCTGTCCCCTAACCAATGTAAGCTCTCTAGAGGTAGGGCTTCTTCTCATGGTGATTAATGCCTTATGACTATATACAATTATATTTGTAAACTTTTCAATTACATTTTTGGTGTGTGTGTGTGTGTGTGTGTGTGTGTGTGTGTGTGTGTGTGTCAGAGAACAACCCATAAGAGCTGGTCCTCTCCTACCCTGTCAGTTCTGGGGTGGAGTTCAGGCTGTCATGCTTGGTGGCAGCTGCCTTGACCCTCTGAGTCATCCAGCTGGTCCCACTCTGCAGGATCAATCATGAAGAATCCCACACTGATGCCTGTGGTACTCACGCTGCTCACATCATCAGTGAGCAGAAGGAACATGAGCACACACCGATGTATCACACAGATCAATGAAAAACATCCACTGTCACTAACATTTCCCTGAGTAACAATTCTGTACATAAGTGACTCACTTCTTCCTTGGAAAGTGATGTATGTGGCAGTTCTTGTTTGTAAAAAAGCTTTGCTTTTGCTACTCAGCAATTTATTCTCTCTCCACGGGTTTGCAAGCCAAGATATTTGTTCCTCAAAACAAAGAGGCTACCCCATCTTCACAGGGAAGCTTTGGAAAAGCATTTCTAGCCGCCCACACTGACATCCAAGACTGCCTAATTATGAGAAAGACAGAGAGCGTCGAGACACTGAGCCCACACATTCATAAATGTGGAGGCTCCATGTTTCCCTTTGGGGTTGGAGTAAAAAGATAATTAAAGTAGTTATGTGGTTCCCTTCCTGATTTTAATTACAGGAAGATCCCAGCACTTTCTCCAACAAGAAAAATATGACTATCCTTGGTTTGGAGGTGAAGTTAAAAAAAAAAAAAGGACAATTCTGATATGTGTATATGTTCATGTATTGGGGGGTGTCACATACACACGTGTGAGCATGTATGTGGAGGTCAGGGGTCAATCTCACTTGTCCTCCTACCTTCCCGAGACACAGTCTCTTCACCTGGGACTCACAGATGAGCCCAGGGTGACTGGCCAATACACTCCAGGGGTCTCCCTGTCTCTATCCTCCAGCACTGGAAGACACTAGCATGATCTGTGCCCAACTTTGTAATACACATTCTGGGGGTTCCAACTCAGGTCTTCACTAAGCCACCTTCTCAGCCAACAATTGATTTTTATTTCAAAATTATCTTATGTGAGATTTTTCTGACTTCAAGGGAAGGGTGGGTGGCATACCTGTGCACCATAGACACGCTGCATGGCCTGCAGCAGCTGGTTGGTGTAATCCGTGAGGGTGCCAGCATCTTCTTCAAATACACTTAGTAAGGAGCGCGCCTGCAGGCAAAGAAGAAGGGTCAGTCTTCACTCTCTGGGACAGTTACAAAGGAGGGACAAACACAGACAGCACAGGAACCGCCTGGACCTGGGAGGGAAAGTGTCTGGTGAACTCCGTGTTCCTCCCTTCTACAAGGGCGCAAAAACAGGAGACTATACTTGTTCAGACCAGAGAAGAAAGGCCATATCTAGGGTGGGGCTTGTGGCTCAGTGTTCAGTACCTGCTAGCACTTGAGGCCCTAGGTGTCACTCCAGCACCACCAGAAGGAACCATGAAGCACAATTATCTGTGCTGATTTCTGTATCTACCTATACGGGTCTACTCAGTAAACAGTGTCAGGAAAAACAGCCTCTCTTTTCAAGTCCATACGGGGAACACAGGAGCCCACTGTGTACCAGGTATGGTCATCCAGCACTGACGGCTTCATCACTCAGCCTCAACCAGCTACTTGGTGTCTGCAGTCCAGGGATAGCCTGCAGACTGTCATTGTTTCTTATTAAGATAACATAGTCAACTTCCATGGTGGTGGTGGTGGTGGTGGTACTCTCTCTCTCTCTCTCTCTCTCTCTCTCTCTCTCTCTCTCTGTCACACACACACACACACACACACACAGAGAGAGAGAGAGAGAGAGAGAGAGAGAGAGAGAGAGAGAGAGAGGTGTATGTGTTGTGTAGAGATTTTAAGCTCAAGGCCAGTGGTAAATGTTCTTGGCATAAAACTCAAACAGCAAGCATTATGCTGGCCCCTTCTCTAAGGAGGAACTCCGTTCTGAGGGCAGCTGAGCAACTACAGTAACTAAAGTGTATTTCCTGCTATTTCATACACAGTGCTAGGCACACCACACTCTGAGCACTAGTGAAATCTTTATACTGGGGGGGGGGGGTGACCAAGGGTCAAGGCATCACACAATAGAGATCCATTCACATGTGAATTCGCAACAATGGGAGTTCAGTAAATTATCAAGGAGACAAAGAGGGCATGAGACATGCTAGTGAGGTCATATACAGAGTGCTTTGCAAACAATTCATTACTGCTCATTATTTTCTTGCAAATGGATTTCAATTCTTTCTTCTTCTAACCCAACTAAGCTAAAATAAAGGCTACAAAGTGGTGTGCTGGCTACTATGTTCCACCACCGCTGGGGCCTCCCTGCTGCTGGGCCCAGACACCCCCAGTGTCAGACTTAGGAGCCTGGGCACTGGAGTCTTCCCTTCTCACCACTAGGTCTACCTTAGCTCCACAAACTGAGGGCTTCATAGCAGAAAGTGGGTGCTTGAATGCTCTGTGAATGAGAACCACAAGCAACAAGCCCCAAGACATAAGACAGTTTTCCCCACGGTCCTCTGTGAGGACAAACGCTCACACAGCATGAACCCTCATTCCAGAAGAGTTCCTGAAATTCAAACCCGGAACAGGAAATGCTCCTGCTCCAGGGTGCAAGACAACGGCTGCACCAAAGGACGCATTTCAAACAGAATGTGCACAGATTTTCCTACTCCCTCCATCTGTTTGTAAATAAACATCACGGCTACAGCCCACTAGATGTCATAACCCAGTAACAATGGCAATCAGCAGGTAAAGATGACGATTCTAAATCCCTTATGGCATCTCTTCAAAGTCCAACTGTTTGGTTGTTAAGATGGATGAGCTGCATTGGGCATTCGTGTGGCCTGTCTTCCTTCTCTTAGCCGGCCAGAACGTGCTCAAACACCATCCAAAAAACTGAGAGTTACTGCCCAGAAAGTGACTCCAGGATCAGCATAGGCTGAGCCTGCTGGGAGTCTCCAGGGAGCGGTGATGAGAGACATGACATTTATTATGGAAACAATGATCTCTGGGGCATATAGCCGGTGCTCAGTGTTTAAACAGGTGGCCCCATCTTAACATGACAGCAATGTGCTTATCTAAGGAGTGGCATCCAGCAGTACAGCTGACTGAGTGTTCCCGTACCCAATGCTGCAGGGTCCCACCAAGGTCTACAAAGGTTCAAATACCTTTCTTATTATAACTGGCATGCCTGGGAACATAAGAAGCAATACAACTGGATTGCAAGTATTTTATTTTTAAAAAGCATTACTTGTTCATTTAGCTGAATCCTATTTTTTTCTCTCTCTCTCTTTCTTTTTGGTTTTTCAAGACAGGGTTTCTCTGTGTAGCACTGGCTGTCCTGGAACTCACTCTGTAGACCAGGCTGGCCTCAAACTCAGAAATCCGCCTGCCTCTGCCTCCCAAGTGCTGGGACTAAAGGCATGCGCCACCACTGCCGGGCTATTTTTTTCTCTTAATACTCAGGAATAAATTAAAGACAAGATATGGCTAAAAAGAGAAAGCTTACACAATTATCTTCCTCAAGGACAGCAGGAAGAACTCCAGTGAAATTTCTTGTATAAGACACTGACGGGCATGGAACATTTGTCACGTGTTCTAATGAATCAACTTCATGATCAGATAGCGTACATTACCTCACTTTATAGGGAATGAGGCTGGGGCTCAGGCAGTCATGTGTTCAGCGCCATTCGCACTTCCTTTCTGCTGCTTTTAAGCTACAGTCCACCCTGAGAGATGTCAGGACAGGAGCTCATGCAGAAACTATGGAGGAATACATACTGCTCACTCGCAGGCTCATGCTTAGCTGGGTCCTGACAGTCCAGGGCCACCTGCACAGACACAGTGCCCCGAGCAGCCCAATGCACAGATGTTCTGTGCCTGTCAATGTCTGATGGAAGGAATCCACTGGAGTCCTTCCTGCTGTCCTTCTACATCAACTAACAGTCAAGACAGCCGCCCAAGACCAACCAGACGAAGGGCTGATTCTAGGTTGTGGCACAGCTCACGCACACACAAAAGCTCAGAGAGGCTGAATAAAAGCCCAAGGTAACAGTGGCAGGCTGGTGATTGACTCCATCCCTTTCTACCATCCCACACCCTCAGGAGCCTCTGCAGCCAGACAAACAGGCCCAAGCACTCTTGGCCTGGCCTAAACTCCGCTGGCATTCCTTTACCTTAAAGTAAACATCCGGGTGTTACCTAACCAAACAGCCCTGACATTCCCAACAACACACAATTGTGTAAGTGTCCAATTTCAATAGCACTCATAATTTGTTTCTTTAAAATGTAAGTCAGACAAAAATTTTTATCCCCCTAATTTGGGTTAGGCAGAGAAACATCTTAATAGACTCAAGTTTACTGAATAAAATATGTGTTAGACATAGACATATAGGACGAATTGTCTCCACAGTGAAGCCACACAAAGCCACCCTGCATGTCTGGTGGCATCTCACTGGGATAAAAAGGCCTGACTGCTGGGGAGGGCTGTTCCCAGCTAGGCCACTGCATGATCTCAGAACCAAGTCTTTCATTTCTCTGCTTCCGTTATGCCAACTTCTAGAGAATCAAAGCACAAAGCACAACAGCAATAATGCAAGAGCTTCATCCCCACCTTATCGGAGAATCGTGCTGCCTACAGGATGAGCGCACTCCTCTGAGGGCTGCGGACGGATGCACGGCTGGGACTCCGAGCTGTGCCTCTGTCCCTATCTATTACAGCAGGGCTCACACTGTCCTGGAACAGCTGCTTATCTGCCCCCGGAACAGACGAGGAGCCAGTCAAGGACAGCTATGCCTATCTAGTTGATGGTCATGTTTCCAGCAGCTAACAGAGCCTGGCCAGTAAGGCAAAGGCTCACACAGGGGCACATCTCTACGCATGTCCCAGAGGTCAGCGGCAAGAATACATGCACGCGGACTAGTTCTGCAACACAACGTGCAACCCTGCACGCTGCAGAAGAGGAAATGAATGGCTCTGTCTAAGGCTGGTCAGTGTCTACTCAGCACTTCTTAGAGTCCTCAAGTTCAAGTACAAAAGCTTTTGTGTTCACTGAGTCAGCCCTGTGTAAACAGGCTACTCAAGCAATCCTAGTAACTCTTCCACCTCCAAGAAACAAACAGTTCACGGGGTCTCAGTAACTTTTTCCCTCCTTGTAAATCAATATAGGCCAGAGGGAAAAAAAAACAGGTGCTAGGTAACAGGGCTACCTTAAACAGTATCCAAGGCTGAGGAAGTGGCTCCGTGAGAGAGCGCTTGCCTACCTAGCACTCACTGTAAGGCCTGCCTTCAATCCCCTGCACCACAACAGCAAACCCTTTATTCCTGCTGCCTGGGTTTCCTTACCTTACACAGTTGACTTCTCTGCCCCTCCATCTTACTAGATAACCTGTCTCAAAAGACGGTGCGCACTAAAATGCATTTAGAACAGTGCCAGCACAGACCACAGAGGATCCAGACCAGGCATGATCAACCCATAAGCCAAGAGAGGCACTGATGCAACATCATGCATGAAGGTTCTTAATACATTCAGATTTTCTTCACTTTCTGTGTAACTTGACTGCACTGTTCTCCAGTGTGAATTTTGGAGATGACAGTGTAGCCCAGAGAAGCCAAAAGGTTGGACAATCCTGAATTCTTGGCATTTGCTTCTGGGTTTAATTCTTTCACATCAAATAATAGAAATGGTTTCTATTCCACCAAGTTCTACGCCTATGGATCTCCTGAGAGTAAAGCTGCAATCCAGCACACACTGTGTAGAGAAGAGTGCCAGCCATGCTCTGCGGGCTCTCGAAGACTCCTAAAGCTAGCTTCTATCTCCCAAAGCAGTCACACTGACAGGAGAGAACCAGTCTCAACAGCAAGGACAAATTTCCTACAGGTGGCTCTGTGGGTAAAGGCACTTGTCACCAGGTCTGAGGACCTGCAATCAATCTTCAGAACTCACATGGTAGAATTAGAGAACTGACTTCCACAAACTGTCCTCTGACCTCCACATCCGCACACCCACATCTACACACATCTGTATCGGGGTCAGGAGATGTCACAGAAGAGGAGATGAGAGAACGAGGCAGAGTGTTATGAAATGTTGTCACTGGACTACTGAGTTCCACTCCTGAACTCACAGGGCAATGCCAGTCAGCATTGCAGCCAGGGATGGAGGTGGCCAGAAGCCCACCCTTAGCTGAGATGCTACAGGCTGTTGGTGGCTTCTGGGAAGGGACAACCAGTTTTCTTTGGGGGTGTGGCTGTTGGGAGGTTGCCCTGGCTCCACTGGATGGCCCCACACCCATGCATAGGAAGAAAGCACTAATTAGATTGTGTGTAGCATTGAAGGGAGTGAAGAGGACAAGAAAATGGGTGGGGTCACATGTTTGGGGGTGTCTGGAGAGAGGAGATGGGGAGGTGACCTGATATAGATAGGCTGTGTCAGTATAGGAAATTATTAAAGAATAAAAAATATTTTTAAAATATTCCTTGTAAGAAAGGCAACCAAACAACTGTCTAAGTTAAATAAGGGCTTTACCACTTTGCAGGGACGCCAACTGTCTAAGAACAAACCTTTACTGTGGACAAAAATATTTTAAAAAATTAAAAAGAATGTCAGGTAGGAATAACAATGCCTCTAAACATCTTCTCCCCTCACCCACACAAGCTCAAAGTTGTAAACCATACAAACAGAATATAATTTTAGACTGTTCAGCCGCTTTCAAGACCATCGGCCCCATGTTCCTTGTTTTCTGTGGAGTTTCTGCAGATGAGAATACTGGGTGATTAGAAACAGAACTGCAGCCGAGGTCTCAGACTTGCTTATGCCACTCAGAAACGATATGCACTCATTAGAGGCCTTAAAAGTCCAGACCTGTGCCTGGCTCAGCCACCATCATGACTGGCTAGGGAAACTGTCTTTGACCTTCTTTAACCTTCTGTGTCACCGAGTAGAAAGCAAATAGAAATCCCTATTCATAACCATGGCGATTATGATTTCCATACGCTTATGCTCAGATCCCAACGACAGGTAAAGATGGTTGAAATGCTTTCCAACAAAGGCTGTGTTCCCAAGCATCCAGAGTTAGATAGGGAAGACTTGGAAAAGTTAGCACAATATATGCCAGTCTATTTAAAAAAGCTTAATCAGTTAAAAAGCAAACAAACAAACAAAAAACAGGCTGGGCATGACAGCACATGCCTACATGCCTGTAATCCCCGCACTCAAAATGGAAGTTCAAGGCTAGCCTGGTCTACTAGGTAAGTTTTCAGGCTAGTTAGGGCTACATAGTAAGCCCTTGTATCAAAACAAAACAAAACAAAACAAAACAAACAAAAAAAAAACCCACCATCCAAAGAAACAAAAAACAACAACGACAACAGCAAAACCCAAGAAACAGCTTGCTTACATATCCTTGCTTGCTTACATGAGGACAATCAGAACTGAGCATAAGACAAGCACACACTGATAGTCCTTTTGATTTATTCTGCACGGGAGAGATTCGGAATGTAGGTAAGCTCATCAAATTTCCATCTGAGAGGTACAATTCACTTAGGAAGCCAAGGAAGGAACCCGAAAGAAGAGGAGAAACTGTGAAGAACAACTTGAT
Source organism: Rhabdomys pumilio (assembly GCA_030674055.1). NCBI lineage: Eukaryota > Metazoa > Chordata > Mammalia > Rodentia > Muridae > Rhabdomys > Rhabdomys pumilio. The sequence goes on from JANHMN010000021.1 coordinate 5,431,756, forward strand.
TCTTTCTAACTTTTCAGGAACGGAGACACTAAAGGATGAAGGTGTTTATTTAAATAAGCTAGGGGTGCTATACCAGAAAAGGGAAGAGGAGGTGTGCTAAGTGAACAGTAGATCCCTGGAGAAAGCCCTGTGAATTCTGAGCCACGGTCATTATACACTATCCGCCTGCTGTTTTCTCTCTCAAGCTCAAACGATTTGATTCACATATCCACTAAGCTAATGAAGCCCCACCACCACCACCACCCTGTAGCACAAATGGGGCAAATGTTGGAATGTTCTCTTCCCTGGGTCGACTTGGCGATGGATCCAGGTTTTCTGTGCTTCCTATTCTGGCCCCTGCATTCATTAGGTCTCAACAAATCGTTAGTACCAGCAGCGTCTGTGTGAATAGTGCTGTCGTCTTCTTTTGCACGAGACACTGCTTGGAAACGTACTTGTTACTCTATGTGGGAGCTACTACTATGGGACAGCGACTTCCCGGACCTCCCCGAGCGCCGGCTGGGCACCGCGGCTCCCTCCCGGCCTCCCCGGCAGTACCTGGGGGCTGTCCTGCAACGCCTCCTCCAGCAGGAGCTTGTCCACGGCGGGCATGGCGCGGCTGCGAGGGAGCGCGGGACGCGAGGAGAGGACACTCGGCGCACGGGGACTTGAGGCTTAGCTTCGAGCCCGCGCCTGCCCACTGACCGCGGCCCGCCCCTCAGCCCGGCCCTCGGCCGCCAGGATCAACAGGAAGTGTGGCAGGCACCGGACTTGTAGACAGTCCAGGACAGGACACCGGAAGTGTGGCGACCACGCTTCCGCCCAGCTCTGGAGCTTCGGGCCCCTCCGGCCAGCGAAGGGGCGCTGGGAGGTTCCGGCTGAAGGCTGTTCTCCCCGTGCTCTAGGCTGCCCTCCCCTGTGCTCGTGGCGCGCATCTCGGGATGAGCCGATTGGCTTTTATCTTCTTGCTGTTCTGCAGATTGCTCTTTCTGGGTGGGAGGAGATAAGAGTGAGCAGATTTTGCATCTGTTCTCTGGCCTCTCTTTGGGGGTGGGGAGTCTTCTAACTCACTGTGTAACTGAGGATGATTCTAAATTTCTAATCCTCTTGCCTCCACCTTCCGAGAGTGATGGGATAACAGGCACGAACCACCAGTCACCAAACTGGAGTTTTGTGCAGTACTGGGGATCAGACCCAGGGCTTCGTTCATGCTAGGCAAACCCTCTGCCAACGTAGCCACATCCCCCAATCTTGGAGTCTTCTTACTTTATTTTTTGATTTGGGTTAGGAGATGAGGTTCGGTAGAGCAGGAGAGATGGCGTAAAAGTCATTGCAGAAGATGTGAATTCGATTCTCTGCACCTGACCGGAGGCTCTCTCATGCACATTATTTCCTGTAGGGGCACGCATGGGCACACTCACATGCACATGTTTCCTGTAAGAAATGCACACAAAATTTAAAATACAACAAGACAAATTATTATATTTAGTGTGTGAAGCTCAGAAGACAAACTGTGAGAGACTTTTCTCCTTCCAGCCATGGGGATTCTGGAAATTAAACTCAGGTCTCAGGCTTGAAGATAAGTGCCCTTAACCATTGAATCATCTCACCAGCCTCTGGCCTCTTTTTTAAAAATACCAGAACATCCCCACACTCAAACAACTCAGAGCACAGACATTCCGTGTGTGTGTGTGTGTGTGTGTGTGTGTGTGTGTGTGTGTCATCTGTGATATTCAGATCACTGCTGAATTATTTGGGGTCATATAATTAGGTCTCATCTTCCTGATTCGTTAAGATTTGTCGTTTTGGAAAATTTCATAATGAAATTTTCAGGATTAGAAGTGATAGATAGTTCTGTGATGTCATTTAAAAGTGAGAAAAAGGACACTGGAGGATGAAATAATTTAGTTAAGACTCTATAATGTAGTGGAGGAAGAAGAAAAAGTTGTGCAGAAGATCAAAAGTGGAATTTGGGGTATGTTAAAGGCAAGAGTTTCAATTGATTGACACATAAAATCAGTATTATTTGTTCAATGAGATGCCACCAAAATTACCAGGAAGAGAATGATACTGCACAAATTCTGTCTCGTGGTAACCACCTGAACAGTTAGTGTTGGTTGTGAAATCCGTAGGATCAGGAGTCACCAGTGAAGGATTAGTCAGATCAGGTTAGCCCCCCCTCCCCCTGCGTACCTGTGAGGGATCATTCTAAATTACTAGAGGGGTAAGATGTACCTCAAAAGTGGATTTCACTACTCCCTGGGTTTGAGTCCTGGACTACATAAGAGACATGAGTGAACATCAGCATTCTGTTATTTCCTGCTTCCTCCCTATAGATGCAATATAACCAGCTCCTTCAAGTCCCTGCCAGGATGGACTACACCCTAAAACTGCAGACCATAACAAACCTATTCTCCCTTAAGTTGTTTTGTCAGGCGTTTTATCACCACAGAAGCAAAGGTGACTAAGACACCACCCGGCTCGGTAAGAAAATCAGTGTTCCAAACACTGCCAAAAGCAAACGCCAGTGGCACGATTGCTGTGCTCTGGCCTGAGTTATTTATGCCTCAAACCTAGTATTGCCTCCCTGCCCTCCCACCCTCCTCAACCCTCCACATTCACTCTTTTTTCAGGTGAAATTGCACCCATACCAGGATTCTTTCCTTTCCAAGTACCATTCAACTAAATTTTCCTCATGCAATTGTCTAAACTCTCAGCTGCCACAAATCAACTCTTCAAGGCCAGACTCAAGGCCTCTTCTTTCCCTGATTGTAAACAAACAAACAAAAAACAGTACAAGATAGGATTACACCAAGGGAAAGAGGTATATATTCTTTCATTAGAAAACAGACATTAAAGAGACACAGCGCCCCAAAACCTTCCAGTGGGCTCAGACATTTCACAAAGGGGGCATCCATATTTCTCATGCATCATCTTCTAATTAAATTGCCTTCCTTTGACCACCAATATTCAGAATAGTTTAAACCACATTCTTACATAATCGTATTACTCTTCGGCATGTTTTTGTTACATTACAGCCTATGTGGCCTTCGTGGGATTTCTTGGTACCAAAGAGCCATTTATGACATTGTTCCTGAGGAAAGATGTGTCTCAGATTCAAAACAACGAGTTACAAAGCAGATTCCAGGAATGTGTTTGTAAATTACATAAATTCACTTTATTAATTATTTCATTCAATCTTCCATTTACGCAGCATTCACTCCTGAGCATTCGATACTCTCCCTTGCTTGGCTGTATGGCTTACACAAAGGGAATTTTATGTGAAGATAAAAAGTGTCAAGTCCTTCATTAATGGGCATGTGTCTCCATGAAACTGTGGTGAGATGGATTTCAGTCATCTTCCAGCTGTATCTGGAATCCCTGGACAGGTACGAGGTCGGACAGCAACTGCAGAGATCTAAAGTTGACATGGCCTTGTGCAGAAAGAACACTATCTGGAACTGCCACCTTTCCCTTGCTGAAGGTCAGAAAGGAATGGAGGACAGGGAGACACAAAGTGGTTCTCAGAACCGCAGGGAACAACTGGAGTTTTGAGGGTCTGAGAGAAAATTTGAAACTATGAAGGCACCTATTAAGAGATGTTGACTGGGGCTGGAGAGATGGCTCAGTGGTTAAGAACACTACTCTTCTAGAGGTCTTGCAGTTCAATTCCCAGTGCCCACATGGAGGAGACGAGGTGTAAAAGACGCCAAGCACTAGGTCACAGAAGACCTGAGTCCAGGCAGGAAGGACTTTGGATATTGTCCTGTATACGTGATAGGAAAATTATGAACAGCTTAGTGGCAAGGGCTGATTTACATTGTTTTTAAACCATTAACAAATATATACATGGTTTATGCTTTAAGGTCTTTGGGGGTTTCTAAAGAAGCTATAGGGATTATCTAAGTAAGAAGTGAGGTCCCAGTCAAGATCTGGAGTAGAACAGGAAATGGGGAGAAGTCACTGAAATCTGCTGGTAGTACGGTGTGAGAAACAGAAGCTGGGCAAAGGAGAGCTGTGGATGACCATGATAAGAATGACCAGCAAGACTAGGGCATTGGTGACATTGCCTGTTCTGTGTGCACCAGCGCACCCGAGAAGCCTTTCAGATGAGCAACGTTGGGTGTGTTGTCTGGGTGCCTCAAAGTACTCCTCAGCAGTCTGGCAGAGAAACGGGAAGCTTATCAACAGATGACGGTGTTTAGAACATGAGAACAGATGACATTTCTTAGTGGGTGAAGACAGACAAGACAAGGAAAAGGTTGGAGGATAGAACTCCAAGCAAAGCTCAGACCTCCTGAGGGAGGTGGAGCATCAAGAAGTGAATATGCCCTTCTACACACCTTAGAGGTAGGAAACATTAAGGCAACCCCCTCCTAAAGAGCACTATGTCAGGAGCAGCTAGACTGTCATCCGGAAATGGCTGGAGAGTGGCCTGTAGACTTGTCAGCAGAAAACTTGGGAAGACCAGGTCTATTCAGAAGCCGATGGTTGTGGTCAAGAACAAGGGAGAAAAGCCAGATGATTCCAGAGATGTTCCAGCCAGGAGAATGGCTGAAGAGGCTGTGACTGCCACATAAATAGCAAAGAGGAAGGTGGGTTTCTTGCCTTAAGCCGGGAGATATTACAGACTCCAAGAAGACTGTCTAGCCTTCTTGAGCCTCACTTTGCTGCTCTGTGTGAAATAGGAGTGATATTACCAACCACAGGCTGTTTCCACAGGCACCTGTCTAGGTGTCCTGTGGCTTCAAAGGATGGAAACCTAACTCCAACTATCTTACAGTTGAAAGGCGGGGTTGGTGGGCTGCAGCTCTTAGGCTGTTTGCATGCTGACAGAATGAACTGCAGCGTAGGGGGAGTTGGAGACACGGGATGAAGAAGCAGCAATTGGGATGCCAAAGCCTGTGAATAGACAAAAGGGACCGAGACCAAGTCACAACAAGAGGATGGCCTTGGGCAGAGGCAGGGGCAGAGTGTGCCAAGGGAGACATGTGACAGTCATTTGGTAGATTAAATGAGACTGAGAGTCTTTGCTGGTGGCTTTTGTTTTCCCAGTAAGATAGACTCAAGGCCATGAGCTCGAAGCAGGCCTGGTGAGACATATGGGAGGTGCTCAGGGGTGGAGAGGGTGGAAAATGGCTTTCTTGGTACACGGGCAAGGGAGGTAGAAGAAATATTGTCCCAGGGCAGGAGAGCTGGCTCAGTGGTTAAGAAATACAAATCTTGAGCATGATTGTGTATAGCAGCGCTATTCACGGCAGCCAGTAGATAGACAAGAGGCGACATCAGGGCATTCTTAGACAATGGAACACCATTTGACAGTAACAACAACAAAGTGTTCAGATCCCACTGTGTGCACACACCCAGACAGCATGCTAAATGAGAGAAGCAAGACACAAAAGTCCATATGTTAGATGAATCCAACTATAGGAAATGCCCAACATAGGCTAATATGCGGGAATAGAAAGTAGAAGCTGCCGAGTTGGTCAGGTCAGGAAGATGACAAGTTCAAGGCCTGTCTGAGCTACAGAGTGTGTTCAAGACCAACCTAACCATCTGGGACCAACCCCATCACAAAAGCTAACAGAAGCTGGGAATTTAGCTCAGTAGTAGAGGGTTTGCCAACACATGTGAGGTTTTAGAGGAGAGAGAGAGAGAGAGAGAGAGAGAGAGAGAGAGAGAGAGAGAGAGATATGAAGGAATGCTTGATGCCAGCAGCAGCTAAGGGAAAAGGAAGTAAAGAATGATTATAAAGAATGATGCTAACAGACAAGGGTATGCTTTTCAAGACGGTAATTGTTTGGAGTTAAACATGGGTCATGACTGTATAACTCTGTAAAGCCAATAAAAACTCTCAGGGGTTTGTGCTTTAAAATGATGAATTTTCATTGTCCGATGTCAAACTATACTACACAGTGACAGCATAGCACTGTCAGAAAATTGTCATGTAGACCAATCGAATAGCACAGAGGAGCCACAAGTGAACAGAAACACCACCAAATCTTTTAACAAAACATTCACAGTTCTTTCAATATTTGGTGTGGGGGAAAAATGAGACACACGAATGTGAAACAAAATAAAATAAAAATAAAATAAACCTAGATATATGTAGAGGGAGGTATTGATTTTCTAATTGGTTATTGATTGTGTCAATAAAGGAGGCAAAAGTCAATTGCTGGGCAAAAGGGGAAAGGTGAGACTTTTGGGGCCCAGGAGGAAGAGAAGGAGACATAGAGGGAAGAGATTTGGACCAGGTTGTGGAGAGGGTTTTGGGGTACCTACAGTTTGTAGCCTCTGCTGCAGGCAGAAGCCAAGGAGGATAAAAGGAGCTGGTTGTTAATATTAGGACAGGAAATTCTTTACCCAGCCATTGAGTTATCTAGCTAGTTTAAAAATATTAAAATTGTTTAGTGTTTTTTTGTCTGCAGAGCTTTGGTTTGACAAAGCTGGTTGCCAAAGTAGCCTCCTTGCCCTTTACAGTCAGCGAGAGTATGGGTCACAAATTTCCACATGATCTCTATTGTCAGCACAGACCTCAGCATGGTCTCCTGTAGCAAAATAGGACAGCAACACGGCCCTCTGCTCCAGCATGGGTCACGGATATCATCATAGCAGCAGCAGCCAAGAATATCAACGTGGTCTCTGATGGGAGCTCAGGTCACACATCAGTATGGCCTCTCAGTGGCATGACCCATGAGCATTGCTATGACTTCAGGCTGCAGCATGGACCATGGATATCAACGTGACCTCAGGTGGCTACATAGACCCCTCACATCAACATGGCCCTTGGTGGCCACAAGGCCCACAGACACCAACCTGGCCTTAGGTGGCAGCAAAAAACTAGAAACGTTGAGGGAAATACTTTATAATACAGGCAGAGATATGAACCTTCTTGAAAGGACTCTCATAGTTCAGGAAATAATCTCAGGAGTTGACAAATGGGATACATTATACAAATTATATATAGCCATGGAAATTATCACCAGGGTGAAGAAATGGAGTACAGAATAGGAACACAACCTTGCCAACTACATATCAAACAGAGGGTTAATATCTGCAATATATAAAGAACTTCAAAAGTAAAACACCAAAATGCCCAAATTAATCCAATCAGACAATGGGCTGATAGACAGTTCTTAAAAGAAAAAAACACAAATGGTAAATAAGTATTTGGAAAAGGGTGTGTTATAGTCAGGGTGTGAAGAGACAGCATGACCACAGCAACAGCAGCTCTTATAAAAGAAAGTGTTTAACTGGGGCTGGCTTACAGTTTCAGAGATTCAGTCCATTATCATTAAGGTGGGAAGCACAGCAGCATCCAGGCAGACATGGTGCTGTAGAAGGAGCAGAGAGTTCTGCATCCACATCTACAGGCAGCAGGAAGAGACAGACTCTGGGCTTGGCTTGGGCTTTTTAAAACATCAAGGTTCACCTCAGTGACACACTTCCTCCAGCAAGGGCACACCCCCCAATCCTTTCCAATAGTGCCAGACTCTGGTGACCAAACATTCAAATCTATTAAGCCTGAGGGGGTCCATTTTCTTTTCTTTTTTTCTTTTTTTATTGGATATTTTATTTATTTACAGTACAGATGTCATCCTCTTTCCCCATTTCCCCTCCCTAGAACCCCTTATTCTATACCCCCTCTTCCTTTATGCTTTTATACCATTTTGATTACATGCTTGTAATAAGATCAGTTCTAGGTTGAGGGACTAGCAATATAATAGATGCAAATAGTCAAGGAACAAGCAAGACAATAAACACAAATAGTCAAAGAAAAAGCAAGGCATTAAACCCAATTACATGAACACTCCCAGGATAACTGTTTCTAAGGGTTTATCAGGATCACCAAAGTATCTGAGCCTACTTCCCTGTCCTAGCCCAAGGTCATTTTCAGGTCTGCAGCTTACTTCCTTGTTCTAGTCTAAAATTTAGAATCCTGTCTGAAATTACTTCTTTGTTCTGGCCTAATATTTAGACTCCTACCTGAAATTACTTCTTTGTTCTAGTCTAATGTCACATTCTTACTTGAAGCTACTTCTTGTCCTTGGCCAATGTCATATTCCTGTCAAGCAGGCACTTTCCTTGTCCTTGGCCCAGGTTAGCTTCTTGCCACGCAGCCCCAAAGGCTCTCCACCTCTCCCCTTTTTTATTTCGTTAACAAGACTGAGTCTGTCTTATGTCATTCTGACAAGAATGCCTTCCTTACCCATCATGGAATATGCATTATCAAAGGCAATGTACTTCCGTCTTAGGTTGGTAAGGCTCTGTACAGAATCTTACCCATCCTTGGCTTGTCAGCCTATTAATTTAATAACTTTGTCTGGGGGTCCATTTTCAGGTTTAAGCCATGTACTTTGGCTGCCAACATGTTGATGTTGTTAAAGATAAGCTTTAACTCGACGGGCAGGAATAAAAGTATTCCCAGGACAAGAAGGGCTAGCCTGATCAAGCTATATATGCATTTCCTGAGGTTTGTCCAAAATGGAAATACTGAGCTCAGGCCATGGATAATTTTATCAGCATTATCTGCAGCATCAAAGGTCAACAGAGCAGCATTCTTTAAATTCATAAACTCATTATGCAAAGTTAACACACCCAGAGAGCTGTTAAGATTATGCCAACTATCCTACAGGTGTCTTTAAACTTTTTTCTAATTATAATGACAATCATTGTGAATCTCAAAAGTAACACTACCTCAATAATATTTGTCATGACACTTGGAATGGCTCCTAACTCTTAAACCCTGAACCTCCTTCAGATAATTGGAATGGGTTATAGAGCATCATTCATTGTTCCAGATACCTATATAAATTCTTTTGTATACTCAATACATTAGTAACATTTTTTGCTAGATGATTAACAAAAATAATTGTCAACTCCTTGTGTCACTGCTATTGCAGAAGCAGTGGTGCTAGCAATTAATGGAATTAAAGCTGTTATACCAGCAATAATCAAGTCTGCTACCCTCTTGCTTTTTCTTAAAGCCTAACTCACTTCTTCCAGCACTTTTAAGCTTTTTTCAGAGAATCAAGGTTTTCTAATACTCAGGGCAGAGAGACAAAAGCTGATTGATAGTTGAGGGGTCCATTTTCATACAAACCACCACAGCATTCAACATCCTTAGTCATCAACAAAATTCAAATTCAAAGTATCTCCCACCCTAATCAGAATGGCTGCAAGCAACAAAAAGACAACCACGGCAAACACAGGGCAAAGGAGGGACTATTATTTACTGCTGGGGATAATGTAGACCTGTGTAGCCATTGTGGAAATCAATGTTCATCATGTTCCTTAAAGCAAAGATGATACACTAGCATCCGACACAGCTACACCACTCCCAAGGGTCCATCCAAAGGCTGTAAATCAGAATTGCCATAGAGACACTTGCATAGCCTTGTTTATTGCTATGCTCTTCACAGTAGGCAGGATACAAAATTAGCCTAGATGTCCATAAGCAGATGAATGGATAAAGAAAATGTGGTTTGTAAGCACAATGGAATTTTGCTCGGCCATAGAGAAAAAAATTAAAGCATGGCATTTATAGGAAAATAGATGAAGAATGGTTAACACTGGGCTAAGCAAAATAAACTAGGCACAGAAAGAGAAATGCTATGCTGAGCCTAGACTTACATTTATAACTGTGTGTGTGTGTGTGTGTGTATGTGTGTGTGTGTGTGTGTGTGTGTGTGAGAGAGAGAGAGAGAGAGAGAGAGAGAGAGAGAGAAGAGAGAGAACTAGAAAGAGGGCCATGATTGGGGAGAAACAGATCTTAATGGTAGGGAGGAGACAGAGAGTAGTGGAATACATATAAATGAAAGATGAAGTTCTTTGTAGGGAGGGAGGAGAGCAGCAAGGAGTGGGATGGGTGGGAACGAAGGGGAAGGGGCAGTGAGGGAGATGGACGAGTCAGAACAAAGTTTAATGACACAAGTATGACAAAGCCATAAGGAGATCTGTCACTTCATACACTAACTTAAAATATTAAACAATTAAACAGCAAATTATAACTCAATAATGGCATGATAAATTAATGTAAGAGGGTCAGGTGTTCTGTTATCGGAAAGAAAAGCAGGGAATAACATTGTGGGGACAGCGGTCCCCGCTGCTGTCAGAAATGTTTCTCTTTAGACTGTATCTGGGTTACGCGAGCACCACTGTCCTGTCTGCTGTACCTGTGTTGACATCTTAGCCTCTATTGCCCTTGTTCCTGCTCTAGAGATCCACATGTTCATTTAGCTTTAGAAAATGGAAACCAGCAACTAGAGACAACATTCCCCAGCATGGAGACCAAAGCCCCGAAGAAGGTACAGAAGAGGGAGGAGCCTTTACAAGAACCAGAAGCAGATGGATGGTGTACCATCATGTGGTGAGAAGGGAAGGGGAGTTAAGTCTCTCCATACAGACTGAGGTGCCAGTCTTGCGTGATGACATCAGTGGCTGGAGAGTAAATGGAGAATCTGGTGCTAATTCTGCAACAGGAGGAGAAACTCTTAGGAAAACCATGGCTACTGAGGAGGAAGGTCAGTAGGTCAGCCATTCTCTGCCCTGTAGAATACTCAGGTCACCAACATCACTAAAGCAATGGCTTTGACTGTGGGCTGGGACTGTTGATTCATTAATCTGACCGGAGGAATTACTGGCATCAAAAATGCTAAAATCAAAGGACTTTGAAAGGACACTCAGAACAATCAAGATACTCCCAGAATGCCTTGCTCATCCCTCTGAATGAATGAATGAATGAATACTACTGGAGGAATGCCTGATAGGGTTGTAAAGCACATACAGATGTCCTTTGATCTTATGAGTGAGTCTCCCATCGACATCTGGGCCCAAGCTTATAATTCAACCTTTCTGATGAGTCCTGTGATTAGGTGATAGTTTTTGCAATGACGTTTGATGGCTGCCAGGGATGCCTTGTGGGGTTTTCCATGTAGGGAAGAGGTGATTTTAATAGAATGCTGCTTGGCCAGGTTGGAATCTCATGCCTCCCTCTAGAAGAAGTTATGATGACAGGATACCTCACAGGTGGGCTCCTCCCCTTCCTTCCTTTCCTCCTTTTCCCGGTCAAGGTGGCCAGGATGGAACTATCATGGGTGTCCTGTGGGTGTCACCAGCCACAGAAGGATGCCCAGGCGAAGAGCTCAACCTAGACTGATTTCTATGCTGATGAAACTTGCAAAAGACACAGGGAGCCTGCTGTGGTTTGAATGAAAATGGCCCCCATGGGCTCATAGGGAGTGGCACTGTTAGGAGTCGCAGCCTTGGTGGAGTAGGTGTGACCTTGTTGGAGGAAGTGTGTCACTGGGGTTGGGCTTTGAGGTTTCATAAACTCTCTTCCTACTGACTGCTGATCCACATATAGAACTCTCAGCTACCTCCCAGCACCATGTCTGCCTGGATGCTGCCATCCTTCCTGCCATGATAATGGACTGAACCTCCGAACTTTATGCCAGTGCTGATTAAATGTTTTCCTCTATAAGAGTTGCCTTGTCCGTGGTGTCTTTTGACAGCAATAGAACTTTGAGTAAGGCAGAGCCCATTAGGATGGGATGGCTTATGAGCCTCAAGAAGTACCACGCAGGATTATTCCTGTGCAAGGAGTCATGGCCCATACGGTGACCTGGGTGGACTTGCTATTGGCACACAGATAACTACTCCCAAATATTTGGCTAGATTTAAAATTGGCAAAGGGGGGTCATCAGGCCACCGTCATCCTGGCAACGGTCATCCGTTATGAGTCAGGAGCTTCAGTTGAAGCTGATGAACCTGTAGAAGAATCCAAAGAGTCACTCAGTACTATTACAGGAACACGGGATCGGGCCTGTATTTGTGACAGAGCAAAGTAACACTGTATGTAAGAGTTGAAGATGTTGGAGAATTCTGAGGCAAGATATTTCCCCCTTTTTATTGTCTGAAGCAGCATTTTGCAAAGTTTTTGTGAGACCAACAATGAACCGAAGGAATCTTGCAGCTCTTCTGTAGAAATCTGCGTCTGTATAAAAATTTCAATTCTTCTGTTCCACAGACCCTCTCCAACCGAGGAGGGCTGACATGTCTGCTGCCCACCAGAGGGGGCGCTCTAGCTCCTCACAAACAGGCCAAGAGGAAAAGGGTGGGGGGGAAAACCAACAAATACTGAAATTTTGAAACAGAGGAACAAAAAAACCTAAAAGACTACACTTGGACTAATGCAACGGAAGAAAAAGAAGATAAATGGAACTGATTTCATGACAAACCAAGGAAGTGTGCCAGAGAACGGGTCAGGGGGGCTGTCCGGGAGGTTTGAGGTCCCGAACTCATTTTTTTTTTTTAAATCACCTCCTTGGGACTCCTGCTGGGAGTTAAATCTTGGCATTCCTTCTGGACTCCTAAAGCAAGAAAAAGTTCGGAAAAACAATGTTCCAGTCAAAAGGCCACCGACACTGAACTCCTGCAAAATTAGTAACCAGACCCTCAGCTTCCAGTGACTCTCAAAGTGAGACAGGCTGGAGCCTGGGAAAGACGCTTGAGAAAGCAGGGCTGTGCCCTGATAATGTTTGGTCACCAAGCAAGAACCTCAGAGTCATAGCATTAAGATCCCTAGGTGTAAGTGTGCTGGTTACAGAACATAGAGTTAAGGCTCCTGAGCAGATTAGGAAGAAAGCCGAGTTCGATGTTGGATCTGAATTTTTCTTTTCTTTCTTTCTTTTTTTTTTTTTTTTTGGTTTTTTGAGACAGGGTTTCTCTGTGTAGCCCTGGCTGTCCTGGAACTCACTCTGTAGACCAGGCTGGCCTCGAACTCAGAAATCCACCTGCCTCTGCTTCCCAAGTGCTGGGATTAAAGGCATGTGTCACTGCTGCCCGGCTGATTTTTTTTTTTTAAAGATTTATCTATTTTATGTATGTGAGTACACTGTCACTGTCTTCAGCCACACCAGAAGAGGGCATCAGACCCCCTTACAGATGATTGTGAGCTGGGAATTGAACTCAGGACCTCTGGAAAAGCAATCAGTACTCTTAACCGCTAAGCCATCTCTCCAGCCCTGGACCTAAATTTTGCACAGTGGATGACTAGTCCTGAGACTGTGGGCATGTCTGTACCTTTCTGAATCGCAATGCCTGCGTGTCCGTAGGTGGCTGACCACATGTCTGTGTTAATTAGGCCTTTTCCAGTTGGAATTGACAGAAATCCAACTCCATTGTGAAAAGGCCAGAGTGAGGGAGGCTGGGCTTCTTCTATTGTACTAGGAAGGGCACAAATTAAAACTAAGAATGAGAGACTGAGAGCCTTCCTCTCACCTCCTATTCGAATTTCTCCCCCAGCTCTCTCTCAGGGTGAGCTAGAACCATTTAGCAGTGAGCCTCCAGGCTCACTTCCTAAACAAGAGAGGAAAACAGATATCCCAGCTGGGTTGGGTGGGATGCGTCTGATGTTCCAACTACTCAAGACTCAGGAGGAACAAAAAAAAACGTTGTCTCCAGTAGAGAAAGAAGGAAATGCCCAAGGAAAAGCTCAGCCTGTTTCAGGACACAGCTGCCCTCCGAGTGGAGCACTAGTGCATGCGCACACTTCCAGGTACCACAATGGGCCACCTAGGCCAGAGCCACGTGCCTAAGTTCAGAGAAGTGAAGTGGCTTAAAAAGAGACGAGAGGAACTGCACATCCCTTGTGTGGTATGCCCGAGTGCAATGTCTCCCAGCCTAGCCTCCTCCCACAGGTACTCCCCCTCCCCCATTCCAGCATCTCCTTGGAAACAGCTGCAGCTGCCTCTGTTCCCCCTGGCTCATTTCCCACAGGCTTTTAGTACCTTGTGCAGTGACTCCTGCACTCAGTTCCTCTGTCCCTACGCTGTCCTGTGTGTTTGTTCTGTCCACCAGGATAGCCCCCCCCCCATCTATTCACTTCTGCCTTTCACAGAGTTGTTATCTAAAATATTAGTCTTCTTTGCTCCAGGATTCATTCCTCGCTTTAATTTTTATTACATTTATTTATTAGCGGGGAGTGGTTTAACCTGACAATCACGAGGAGAAAAGGCTGGCCAGTTGCCTCACCCTAAGGGTGGATTTGAGAGAGCAACACCTGCTGGCTTCCAGAAGACCTTCTTATAGCAGAGACAAGGTGTTCACGGGGCTGTCACACATTGTTAGAAAGATACAATGTAAGGAAAGGAACAAAGGCTAGGATATGCGTTGTGTGAACAGGTTTCAAGCAGTTTACATTAGATCTAAGAAACAGGAACTTCTTAGTTACAATTAGAAACCTTACCTTTGCAAGAACTCAACACAGAACAGGGACCTATTCTTAGCTGTCTTAACAGCAAAACAAACAAACAAACAAACAAACAAAACGTAACCTGCAAGGTACATTTTGCCTGTTTGGGTCTCCCACTAACTTGTAATATTGTTCTGTTTTGGTCTCACAGGGTATGTGTATCAATGCATGTGTGTGTGGAAGTCAGAGGACAGCCTTAAGTTGGTCCTCTCCTTCCACCACATGGTCCCGGGGATCAAACTTAGGCATGACAGCAGATGGCTTTAACTTTCCAAGCCATCTCATCGGCTCTTTCTTCCTCTGAATACATGAATCCCATTGATTTTTATTTTATTGTAAATTGGTTTATTTAAAGTCTATGCTCTGGTTAGGTTTTTTGTTGTTGTTGTTGTTTGTTTTTTGTCAACTTGACACAAGCTTGGAGTGTCTCAGTAGAACCTCAGTTGAGAAAATGTCTCCATCGGATTGACCTACAGGCAAGTCTATAGACACTTTCTTGCTTACTGATTGGTGTAAGAGCGACTAGCCCACTGTGGACCACGCCACCCCTGGGTGGGGATCTTGGGTTATATCAGAAAGCAAACTGAGCAAGCCAGAGAATGAAGCCAGGAAGCAGTGTTCCTCCATGGTGTCTACTTTAGCTCCTGCCTCCAGGTTCCTGCCTTGAGTTCCTGCCCTGCCTTCCCTCAGTGATGGACTGTAAGCTGTAAGACGAAATGAACCCTTTCCTTCCCAAGTTGCTTTTGGTGGTGGCACTTATCACAGCAGTAAGAAGCAAACTGTAGTATTCTGTTATGAACATGCTGTGCTTCCATGCCACAAATGCCTGGATTTTGTACGTGGTTCCTATTGTTATTTATTTATGTATTTAGTTTTACTTATTCTTTCACAATTTCATACATTTATAAACTACTTTGACCATGCTCAGTACTCCCACTATCTTCTCTTAGCTACTTTCACTCTTGCTGAGTCCCTCCCCACCTCCCTCCCTCCCCTCCTCCCCCTCCCTCCTTCCTTTCCCTCCTTCACTCCCTCCCCTCCTCCCCTTTCCCTTCTTCCCCTCCCTCCCTCCTCTCTTCCCCTCCCTCCCCTCTCCTTCCCTCCCCACCCTTACTCCCTCCCTTCCTTCTTCTGTCCCTCACTGACCATCATTTGCCCTCTAGCTCCCTCCTTTCCTTCCTTCCCCCTCTTCCCTCCCTCCCTCCCTCCCTCTCTCTCCCTCCCTCCCTCCTTCTCTGGGCTGGGAATTAAACACAAGCCTTGTCATACCAGGCAAGCTGCTCCACCACTGGACCACACCCCCAGGTCTGTTGAAGATAGTTTTAGTGGCTCACCATCAAAGGCAGCTACATCATTTGTGGCCCTGTCTCCTCCCTGAACCTGACCTCAAGAATCTGAGGTTATGTCCTTGTCACATTCCCTATATCTGCTCATCACCTCTGGGCCTCAGTAGAGCAGAACCAGCAGCAGAGAGAACAGAATTGCTGGTGACATGGTGACGAGGCCTGCTTCCCTTCATCCCCTTGCTTCTCTCTGACTCTCTTCCCCTCACTTGCCATCCTTACAAAATAAGTTTCAGTAGAGATGTCTGTAGCTAAGGCTTCCTTACCAAAGTGCCCTCTCACAGCTTACTTCCCACCCCACTCCCCATGCTCTCCCAGCTAGGATAGCTTTTTTTTTTCAAGTTCAGTTGTGACTGAAAGTATTTGAGAAGGTCAGAGAAAGTCACTGTGGACATTATGTATGATGTAGAGGTTAAAGCTGTGGAAATGAGTTAAGGGAAGACACAGCATTTTTATACCCTTTGGTTATATCCTGGGTACAGCTGAGTGCTTTGGACCTTTGGAGATTCTTTTGTTGCATTAACCTGAGAAATGTCCACTATAAGTTCATATATTTGAACACTTGAATACTTTGAACAGGGCAGAGCTGAGCACATTACCTGCATCTTGTTAATTAATTTTGTGTATCTTTTTATTTTCATTTTAGATGGGGTCTCTTGTAGCCTTGAACTCACTATGTAGCTGAGGATAGCCTCAAGCTTCTGATTGTTCCATCTCTTTGGTCCTGGATGAAGTGCCTTGAAAGGATGACTTTGTCATACCATTGGAGAATTGGCTCTTAGTCACACAGCACTTGAGGTCATTCCACTCACTTGGAAGGTCACAAAAGGTTTAAATGTGGCTAATTGATTGCCAGTGTATGCCTGAACATTGTTCCATAGCAATGCTTTCTGTCAAATACACAACTGGCCCTGCTTGTGATGGAATGAGAACAGCAACCATTGAAGCTGTGACTGCCATAAGCAAAGTGCTAGTGTACCTTAGATACTTTGTATATTAAATAACATGCTAACAGTGTTGCCCAATGCTTGCCTCACATGCATGAGGTCTGCATTAACTATGTTTCTGTTGCTGCGATAAAACACCACGACCAACATAAACTCATAGAGAAAATGCTTATTCAATATTACAATTCCAGAGAAAGAAGAGTCCATAATGGTAGGAAGTTGGCCTCTTAATGTATCCAGCAGAAAGTCTCACAGGTAATAGAAAGGCAATGGCAGCCCTTCGCCAGAGCAGGAAACTGAGAGATTGTATGCACAACTGCAAGCATGAAGCAGAGAGAGGTCTGGAAGTGAGGTGAGGCTATAAGCCCTCACAGACATCTTCCTCTAGCAAGATCACAGCTCAACACACAGTGACACCAGGTGGGGACCAAGTGTTCAAATACTTGAGCCTTTGGGGACATTTCTCATTCAAACTACTACAAGGTCCAATGTTTAATCTTAACACTATCAAAAATCTCTCACCTGTTATTAGTGAGGTTATCATCTATTCGAGACACATGTTTTCATTATCATTGCACATTTTAGGAACCAGCGGTCCACATATTTATTTTGGATGCAGAACTGTAATTTGGATCAGATTTTTCTGACTCTAATGCATATGCCTTGGCTATCACTCTGCATTGTCTCTGTGCTCTGAAAGTATGTACCTATACCAGGCTCCTGCTTCCTGGATCTACGTTGGGCAAGCATGCATGCTGATTGCTATTGGGCCAGGGAACAATAGAAATGGTCTGGGACACAGAGAGATGCTCAGCAGTTAAGAGCATTTACTTCTCTTGTAAAGGACCTGAGTTCAGGTCTCAGCACCCACTGGCAGCTTTAGCACTCTCTGTAAATCTAGTTCTAGGGGTCTGATGCCTTCTTCTGACCCTCACAGCCACCAGGCACAAACATGCTCATGAATACATGCAAGAAAAACAATCAAATAGGTGAAATAAACATTTTTAAAGCTCACCAGGTAGGAAGTCTCCTCCTTTAAAGATTCCTTTGATGTAGCTTTCCTGCCAAATTATAAGTTAGTTTTTTAAAAGAACTTTGTACAATGCATTTTGATTTTATTATCTCTTCTCAGGCACACCCCCTCTTCTCTTCCCACTTCATACTTCACTCCCCAGTCAGGACTAGATTGTGCCTGCCCAAATATTCTTGCTATACTTGCTTGGAGTATGGTCTGCTGTAGCATTTTTAAGGATCACTAAAAAGATAAATACTTCCCAGATATCATAAAACCATTAGTTTGACATTTGAAGATTTTTTGGAGGAGGGTCAGAAAATCTTGAGCCCAATGTACCTCTGTCCTTCTCTGTTAAGCAGAGTTAACAAACAGAACTAGTTCTATTCTTGGTATGCCAGGAACAGTTTTAGTGGCCATGAAGAGAAGTCCTCCAACACAAAATGGCACTGTCCCGGGATCCCTGCTGAGGTGGTTTTGTCTCTTTGGTTAACTGGCACAAGTTGCTTTTCTTCTTCCTGTTTTAGGTAATATCAGTCATCCTCCGTAACCTTGATCCATCACCTGTGGATCAGCCTTGACACCCAAATGGGATGCTTCTCACATAGCATCTTCTCAGCTCTCTTGGATTCCTGTGCAGGGCTCACAGCAGTGTGCCAGTAAGAACCTGTATGCTGGTGAGTCTCCCCTAACAGGGCCACACAATTAACATTCTGTCCACACTTCTTGAACACATGAGTCCTTATACCATATGATAAAGGGATGTTGTTACTCTTTCAGCATGCCAGTCATGCTGTCACTGAGTCCAGAGTACAATGCATAGATCATTTCCCCCCATATGCCTGTCTTGTTAAATATTAACAATGGGTATTTGACTCTCCACTCTGCAAATCTGGTGCTGGCCACATGATTTTTATGTGCCTGTATCATTAGGTGTGACTCCATTACCAAGGATGAAGTCATGCATGGTTCAGCCTAAGTTGGAATCTCTCCTCACCCACCCTGCTCTCAGTTGAAATCAGTGAGGGTTGAACTTCTCTCATATCTGGCTGTGAAGAGAGATCACAAGTAATTTTTCACCAGTTCCTTACTCCCCAGGTGTCAGGAGCCATTTGCTGCTTGCCCAGGGAAAAATGCCTTGTAAGCTTACCTACAGTCCAATCTTATGAGAGCGTTTTTTCTTAATTGAGGTTCCTCTCAGATGACTTTAGTTTGTGTTGAGTTGACACAAAAACATTGAAAATATATGTAAAGGACTGGTTCTGATGCTTTGATTTAATTGGGAATCTGTATTTACTGATGCTGAAGGTCCTTGCCCCAATTGTTTTTTGATCTATCAATAAAGATGCCAGTGGCTAATGACTGGGTGGAAAGAAAGAGGAGGGACTTCCGGTTTCGCTTGTCAGGAGAGCGCAGTGGGAGGAGTTCAAGAGTCTTGGGGGAGAGAGAAGGAACAGACTCAGAGCTGTAGGGGAAATCTTTCAAATGTAGGTGGAAAATGAAAGCAGCCTATGGAAGTATCTTGGGCAGCAAGACCAATGGACTTCACAGAAGGTAACCTGGCAACTAAGTTGAGAGCAGGTTTAGAGGTGTTGAACTAGGAGTAAAGGGAAGGGAACACTAGCTGTGGAAGGCTTAGAAGAGCCCAGGGAACAAGGGAGAGGGGGTGGGATATTTGTCCTGAACAACAAAGGACCACATCTGGACAGAGAGGAGACAGATGTGGCCCTGAGGGAAATGGTGGTTTATAAAGGTAAAATGGGAAGCCCGGTGTTAGGAAGAGGTGTTTAATTTTAGTTGGGCATGCTAATTAGGTGAGTCAAAGGGGACTTTTGATTGTTGAACTTCAATACTTGGACAGCTGGACCTTGGTAGTCAGTCTCAGGAGTAAGAAATAGCCAAATAAGGGAATAGACCTGGGAGGGGGGGTCTAGCTGTAGGAATGTAACTTAACGGTTTTTAGCCAGGCAAAGAGAACGGGAGAGAAAGGCAGGGGCTACCACAGTCATGTTTGCCCTGCTTGGGCTGGCTAGCATCCCTTCAAAGATGTTCCCAGCCCCAGACCAAGAGTACTGTCCCAATGCGGGACAAGAACAATGATTTTGAGTATTATGGCAATGTGAGACTGAAGTGTAGTCCCTAGAACCCAGCAGCATGCTTGAGCACTAAGCCCATGCAGCAACTCCCAGCTCTCGGGAAATGTAAAGGTTATATTGTCAAGGTGACAGGATGTGGCACCACCCAGGGGACACACCTGTGAACACATTCATAAGGGAGTTCCAAGATTAAGATAATTGAACTGGGAACACCCACCTTAACTGTGAATGGCTTCATCCTGTGGCCTGGGATCATAAATTTAATTTAAAAAAGAGAAAGCAAGCAGAAGCTTTGGTCTCTCTCTGCTTCCTGATTGTGGATACAATATGACTAGTTGCCTCCAGGATGCCATGGTGGATTGTACTGAACTGTGAGCCAAAATAAACCTTCCTTTCTTACGTTGCCTTTGTCATGTATTTTGTGACAGCTATGAGGAAATCAACTAGTGCAAAGTTAATATAAAGATAAATAAAAACCACTGCTCCAAATGAAAATAACATGGCTGTGCCATGGTGGGGTTCTTACAAGACAACACTGGGTGTACATGAAGGAATAACAAGGCCTTCTAGGGTATCAAGGAGATAGTCTGAGGCGGAGGGGGAGGAGGAAGAAGAGGAGGAGAAGGAGGAAAAGGAGGAAGAGGAGGGGGAGGGGGAGGGGGAGGAAGAGAAGAGGGAGGAGAAGGAGGACGATGGGGAGGAGGAGGGGGAGGAGGGGGAGGAGAAGGAAGTAACTTGGAGAACAACTTTCGTTTGTAGGAACCTTGGAGGATGACAAGACTTTCTGAGGAATGAGCAGGAAGAAGCCCAATGTTAACTGCTGGGCTTATTCCCAGCAGTGGGTAAGAGAGTCTTGACTTATCTTAGCGAGCTCAAATGAGCAATTAGGGAGATATACAGAAGAAAGCCCTTTACTGACTAACTCCAAAGAATAAGGAGGGATCTGGAGAGATGGCTCAGCAGTTAAGAGCACTGAATGCTCACCCAGAGGACCTGGGTTTGATTCCTAGCATCCACATGGCAGTTCACAAACATCTGTAACTTTAGTTCTAGAAGGTCTGACACTATCTCTAGTCTTTGAGGGCATCAGGCACTCTTGTGCTTCATAGAGATAAATGCACGCAAAATACCCATACACACAAAATAGAAGAGGAGGAGGAGGAAGAGGAAGAACAATAACACACACACACACAAACCGAAGGGGATAGAATGGAATGGAATACCATGGTTTTAATACTTCAACTCATTTTACAATCTCTCTCTCTCTCTCTCTCTCTCTCTCTCTCTCTCTCTCTCTCTCTCTTTGTGTGTGTGTGTGTGAGAGAGAGAGAGAGAGAGAGAGGGAGAGAGAGAGAGAGAGAGAGATTACTGTGGATACCTGAAGAGGCCAGAAGACAACACTGGAACCTTTAGAGCTGAGGCTACAGGAGGTAACTTAGTTGTGTCCAACATGCATGCTGGGCTGGGAATCAAGATCAGCTCCTCTGGACGAGCAGTAAGCGCTCTTGGCCACTGAGCTGTCCCTCTAGGCCCATCCTTAATAAACTGAAATGTAACCAGATTTGTTTCCATAGTCCAAATTTTCCTCTGAAATACTGGGCACTTTTTTATACTGAAGGATAAATTTAGGGCCAGTGAGATAGTTCAATGGGTAAAAGTACTTGCTGCCAAGCTGAATGACCCAAGTTCAATTCCTAGGTCTCACTCGGAGGGAAAGAACTTCCTCCTATGTGCTGTCCTCTGACCTTTACACACATACCACGGTATATGTACACTAGTGTGTGCACACATGCACACACAATGTCATACACACATTCACACACTAGTGCATACACACTAATGTTCATGCACACTCACACACACACACTCACACACACATGAACTAAATGCGAAACAATTTTAAAAAGTGACTATCAGAATGGGAGAGAGAAGTTAAAAAATACAGGGCTGTGGAGTTAGTGAGAGCATTCATGATACACATTTGTGCTAAATTGATGAACAGTAATCTCATCGAGAGGGTAACTGAGCTCCGGGAGAAGATGATAGTAAAAGCAACTTATCATTGCAAATGGGATCGTGCAGAGGGAAGCAAAGCGCCTGTCTGAAATCACAGCTATTAGTAGAAGAAGCACAGGCTGTTCCCTAGTCACGGAGCCTCTTTTGCATACGGACAAGTGGTTGTTTTCTCCACCACAGCCTGGAAAACTGCAGGCGACACCTCGTTTTCATTTTTGCGCGGGCATACATGCATTTTTAATATCCATTTCCGTGTATAGCCTGAAACATCGGAGCTGACGGTCACGCTAGGCACAGGCAGTGAAGTCGCAAAACCTTGATGAGACCTGTTGCCGTCAGAAGGAGCAGTCAAAACCAGATTCAAAGCAACATGGAGATGTTGCTTTCTGAAGAACACAGGATAACTCTATTTTTACCAAAATCTTTGGAAGAAAGAGACTTCAAATAAGTCTCTCTGCACCAGCATTCACCTCAGAAGGCCATGACAAGATGAAATAATTGTCTGGTGGCTTCACAGGGAGATGTCAACTATGTTAATTATCACATCCTATCCCCCAACTAGATATCTGTGTTCATTAGAAATATTTCCCTAATCTGTTCTGAATATAGCACATTCTGAAGTTTGACTATAGATGTCTTTTGGGTTGAAACTGAGTGGTACACATTTTAAATGTGAGAAATATGGACAAAATCTATAACTTTCTGTGCTGTCTAGTTTTATGTCACTTTGACACACAAACTAGAGATGTTTGAAAAAGAGAACCCCAATTAAGAAAATGCCTCTCTAAGATCTAGCCATAAGGCATTTTCTTATTTAGTGATTGATGGGGGAGGGCACAGCCCATTGTGGGTTATCTCTCCCAGGCCTTATTCCCTCACCGTGAACCTTGTGAGGTATGGGGAACTCGTGATTCATTCATTTAACAGATATTTGTCAGGCACTTAACAGAGTCTTTGGATGGCATAAGCTCTTGATATAGCAGATGCCAGCTTCTCTGCGTGGGGTTGTTTACTATGCATAGGGTGTCCCCATGCAGGCAGTGGTGCTCCAGGGTTCTGTGACACTGCTGACTGGCCTCACTACACACAGATGGGCGCACAGTCCAGACAGAACTGGGGCTGGCTGACAACCCTGTGTCCCAGTCATCGTCTCGCTAGGCCCTAAGAGCAAGCCCAAACAAAACATCTCCTTAGCTTGGTCTCCCAGGAAGCAGTTGGGAACGAGACACAGTGATATAATCCCATTTATAGACTCTGGATAAAAAACGCTAACTCTGGGGAAGGTTCTTAACTCTAACTCGATTGGTAACACCTGCCACGGGCAGCAGTGTTGGAGGAAGGAGGGTGAAAACTTAGAAAATGTAAAATTGATCTTTTCATGCTGTCCGGTGTGCCTTGGTCCCCATCGTACGCAACCCCACCCTGTTCTCATCTATGGAACCCTACAGCTCCCTATGTGCTGGCTCAGCAGAGCTGCCCCTGTTCCAGCTCCTGCCACCCTTCTCTCCAGCACAGCCACATTCCCACATTTTCAGACACTGCCCTCTGACTCCGGTTCCTTCCAGCCCAGACTACCTGGTGGTGAAGGTTATTCTTGCCTGCGGGGTCATAGCTCAGTGTGTTGTTCCCGCCCCATCCTCCCACACACACATGTGCTTGCTCTCTCTCTCTCTCTCTCTCTCTCTCTCTCTCTCTCTCTCTCTCTC
>JANHMN010000021.1:5455118-5490118 GCA_030674055.1 Rhabdomys pumilio
CTCTCTCTCTCTCTCTCTCTCTCTCTCTCTCTCTCTCTCTCTCTCTCATTTGCTCTTTACAGCCCAGCACATGTCACTGTTTTCTTGTTTACATGTATATTCATTATCGATTTTAAAAGCAAAGGATATGTTTTCCTCAAGAGTGGGAGGGATCTCCTCTGTCTAGTTCTGGTATTCTCTCCAGGTTGAGTATGGCATGGTAGGGCTCAAGAAGACGTTGTTCTCTGCATTAGACAGACTTAAGTCAAGGTAATGGATGCCTGTTGGAGCAACTCATGGGGAGGAAACATTTGTTTTGACTCACGATCTCAGTGGTCTCTGTGTGCAGTGTTTGCATCTGTGGGTTCTGGGCCAGTGGTGAGAGTGGCCCCGATTGTGGCAGTGGATTGAGACTGGCAGAGATTGAGGCAGTGGATTGAGACTGGCAGAGATTGAGGCAGTGGATTGAGACTGGCAGAGATTGAGGCAGTGGAGGTAGAGATTGAGATGCCTCACCTCCCAGTGGAAGCAGAAAAAGGAAGGGACTAATAACCTTCAAAAGCATGCTCCCAGGGACCTCCTTCCTCCCCTAGGTCCTGCTACTAAAGCTTTGACCATTGTCACTAGACTAGAGCCCCTGGCTGGGGACTCATTATTCAGAATTTAACAATATCCAGACCTTATCTGCTGTAATTAAGCTAATAAATAAAACCATTAATAAAAATAGTGTCGAGCCTGCCTTCTTCTCCATTCTAATTTTATGGTAACAGTGTGAGAGGTGTTTGGGGAATGAGAGTCACATCAACACCTCGAAGGGCATCAAGGTAAGAGCAACAAGGCAGGCGGTGAGTGATGTTTGCTGAGCTCCATCCTGTTCAGAGTCTATGCTAGATGAGGAAGAGGAAGGGGAAGGGGAAGGGGAAGGGGAAGGGGAAGGGGAAGGAGAAGGAGAAGGAGAAGGAGAAGGAGAAGAAGAAGAAGAAGAAGAAGAAGAAGAAGAAGAAGAAGAAGAAGAAGAAGAAGAAGAAGAAGAAGTTCCTGTTGCTGAGAATTAAATGCAATCACACACACATATATATGTATGTATATGCATATATATGTGTGTGTGTGTGTGTGTATGTATGTATGTATGTATGTTTTTGAGGCAAGGGTTTCTGTGTGTAACCCTGGGTATTCTGGAACTCTGTAGACCAGGCTGACCTCAAACTCACAGAGATCTACCTGCCACTGCCTCCCAAGTGCTGGGATCAAATGTATGGGCCATTACCTCCCAGCTGCAAAACTTACTTTTTAGTTCTTGACTTTTGTTCACACATGTGTGATATATGCAGTTAGTATGATGTGTGCATGTGTACATGCATGAGTGTGTGAGGATGTTGGGTGTTCTCTTTACTGTCTACCTTATTGTCTGAGACCTGGTCTCTTGCTGAACCTGGAACTCATTGACTTGGGTAGGCTGGACGACTGATGAGCTCTGAGGATCTGATTTTATTTGGTCTTCACACTTGGTGTTTTTAATGTGGGTTTTGTTTCCTGGGCTTCTGTGGCAGGGACTGAGTTTCCTGGTGACTCCCCACCATATAAAACTCTTAGGGCAATGCACACATTGTTGCCCTTGGCAGATGTTTGGCTAAACTTCAACCGCCTACCTGTGTGTCTACCCTCGTACCTCTATCTTGTACTTACTCTTCCAACTGCAAAACACTGGTGATTCTGCAACATGGGCATAGGGGACGACGCAGTCAGTAAAGCACTTGCCTTGTCAGAGCGAGGACCTGAGTTTGCATCTCCAGAATCCATGTCAAAAGCCAGGCATGATGGCATGCACCTCTAATCTCAGCAATGATAAGATGAAAGGTAGAGGCAGGTGGACGTCTGGAAACTTGTCTGGCCTACACAGCAAAGGTCCAGGACAGTGAGAGGCTGGGCTCTGGCTTACTCTCTACAAACAGATATGAGGTCCTATTGCTGAAGACAACACCCACAAAACTCAGTGAGCATGGAGAAGTACGGCTGGTGCCGACATGGAACCTTCGCCCCTACATTCTGTTGTTTTTGGTTCAGGAAGGTACTCTGCTGGCCCTCAAAAGAGAAACGTGGACACCAACCCAGCCATAAAACCTTTGACCTACAATCTGCCCTGCCTGAAAGATAGCCAGGGCAACGGTGGCACAGAACCTGTGGAGTGGCCAAGCGATGTCTGATGTAACTTAAGGCCACCCCATGAGATGGAGCTTATACCTGACATTGCTGGGATAGCCAAGAACCAGAGACTAGATAACCAGAGTCCTCTGGTCAAACCGAACACTACTGGTCTTAAAAAAAAAGTATTGATAAAATAACTCTTGATGATATTCTGTCTTACTCATAGATAAGTGCCCTTTTCAGTCATGAGAGAAGTTCTTCCTGCAGCAGATGGGGACAGTCGCAGAGACCCACAGCCAGATATTACAGGCATAGGCACACACACACACACACACACACACACACAGAGAGAGAGAGAGAGAGAGAGAGAGAGAGAGAGAGAGAGAGAGAGTCTTTGTAACACATAGCTCTAAATGGATGTCTCCATCAAATCCCGCCCCCCCAGCCCCCTCCCAGAGCTCAGGGAATCCTGCAGAGAAGGAGGCAGAAAGAGTATAATATAGAGGGCACCAGGAAACAAAGTCCTCTAAATCAACTGAACAAAGCTCATAGAACTCACAGAGGCTGAAGCAACAAGCACAGGGGCCAGCACGAGTTTGCACCAAATATGTTCTGTATATATTATAGCTTTCAGTTTAGTATTTATGGGACTCCTAAGTGTGAGAATGAGTGGGTCTCTGATTCTCCTGATTCTTGTACGTGCTCTTGGGAATCTTTTCCTTCTGTTGGGTTTCCTTGTTCAAGCTCAGTGAGTTTTGTTGTATCTTATTATATTTTATTTTGTCATGTTTCGTTGCTGTCTCTTAGAAGCCTGTTCTTATCTAATGAGAGACAGAAAGGGGGGTGGATCAAGAGGGGAGGGGAGGAGGGGAGGAGCTGGGAGGAGTAGAAAGAGAAGAAACTGTAAATGAGATATATTGCATGAGAAAAAATCTATCTTCAATAAAAGGGAAAACGTTATCATGTCTAGATGGTGGGATATTATTTACTGCTCACAGGAAATGAACCATCAAGCTAGAAAAGATACAGAAACGACTGTTCCTAGGTGTGGAAATGCCTACCAGGAAAGACTACATGCTGTGTGATTGTAGGTGTTCACATTCTAAAAGACAAAAACTGTCTGGACGGTTAGAAAAGATGAATAGCCACTAGATCTGGGGTCATGGTGGTGGTGGACAGGGAGAAGGGGCTTCTGGGCACACCAGAATTGATCTGAGATGTAGATAGCGTATACACATGTTATCCATCTGTCAGAACCCACATGCTTAAGCATGTTCAGTTAGTGGTCACACATCCTGGAACATGTTTATGTTAACAGTGGCAGGGGAAAGTGATTCTGGGCAGAGAATTTACTATTATAACGAGCAGAGTCTGCTCTGTGTCATTGTTATTGTTTACAGGATCCTTTTAAGTTAGTCTTCTGGGCCTTATCTGATACAAAAGCAAGCTTAGAGGCTGACTCACAGCCATTGAACAAATAGCAGCCTTTATTCTGCTATTATCTTTCTACTGGCTAACATCAGGACATAGACACCACACACACACACACACACACACACACACACACACACACACACACATACATACACACACGCACGCATACACATATGCATGTACATACACATACACACATATGCACACACATATGCACACACACACACACACACATGCACACATGAACACATGTTGAGGTAGCCAGGGCAAGCACACTGCCCTCCCATTGAGTGTAGCTTTGGTAAAGCTCACCTCAATTTATGAGTGCTACAACCTGCCTGCCAGTCACACTGGGAGAGGAGTGACCCATCTGTGCGTCTGCTCATTACTCCATAGCTGAGCATGAAATGATAGATACTTATTAGCACACCAGTGTCCGGGAACGCCCTGGCTCAGGCCTCAGGTTTATTCCTATAAGCAAGACCAAGTTAAGGCCCCGCCCCCTTTCTGTCTTTCATCCTTCTCATTCCTTCTTTCTTTCCTTTTCTTGTGTGTATGCAGGTATTGTGAGTGTTTGTGTCTGTGTGTGGGTGCACATGTATATGTGACTGTCTTAGGGCTTTACTGTTGTGAACAGACACCACGACCAAGGCAACTCTTATAAAGACAACATTTAATTGGGGCTGACTTACAGGTTCAAAGACTCAGTCCATTATCATCAAGGTGGGAACAGGGCAGCATCCAGGCAGGCATGGTGCAGGCAGAGCTGAGAGTTCTACATCTTCATCTAAAGGCTACTAGCAGAATACTCACTTCCAGGCAGCTAGGATTAGGGTATTAAAACCCACGCCCACAGTGACACACCTACTCCAACAGGCCACACCTCCTAATAATGCCACTTCCTAGCCCAAGCATCTACAAACCATCACAGTGAGGGTGTGGAAGCCAGAGATTAATCTCAGGAACTCTTCACCTTGGTTTGTAAGACAGAGTGTCTCACTAGCTTGGAGCTTGTCAATTAGGCTATGCTGACTGGCCAGCTGCCCCTCCTCTCAGGGCTGGAATTTCAGGTACTGGTCACCACACCTGGCTTTTTGCATGGGTTCTGGGGATCAGACTCAGGTCTTAGTGTTTTTGAGGCATGTGCTTTATCCACTGAGCAATCTCTCTAGCTCCTTTCCCTCTACTAAGATGGGCTCTTGCTATGTCAGCCTGCCCCGGAGCAGCAATCCACACACTATGTCTCACGCAGTGGTCGGATTAAGCATTCATTACTACCTGGCCAGCTCTTTCAAGGAGCAGGAGGGAGACTCTCTCCCGGGCAGGGCAGAAGAGGGAGACAGAAGTATGGTGGGCTCCCAGTGGAGCCATTTGCATTCAGGCAGACACGTGGTGGGCGCCCTCTTGCCGTGCTCTCAGTTTGTGGCCATGCATCAGGTTAGTCCTAAAATAATGAAACCCTCCCACAGATGACAGCTCTTTTATGAGACAAAAATTGTCAAAAGAAGAAAAAAATTTTTCATCATTTTCAAAAAAATTCTTCGAGCAACTACATATAAAATGTGGGCTTACCCGTGTGCCTGTTTTTCAAGGAAAAATGAAATATGTTTTTAAAGTCACCTTTTGTACAACAGTGAAAATTTCCAGGATTTTGTTTATTTTTTGACTATAAGGAACTTCTGACATGCTGAGAAAAGGCTTGTCGTGTTTAAAGACATTTTATTTTATACTGAAGCTGGGCCGAGTGTTCTTGGATCATTCTAAAATGCCATGGCTAGATTGTAAAGCCAATCACTCTTCCAGGGACGACATGGAAAACCCATTTGGTAGCCGTGCAAACAGAAAGAACTCTTCAAGATAAATTCACAATTACCGAGTTTCACCAGAAAGTCTTTTCCTACAGATTGTTCTTGAGACAGGACTGCACTACCTTCTGGGTAGTTTTAAGTAAAGGATGGAGCTTTAAGAAGATGATTATGAAGTTGCATCGTTGGACTGGTCGAAGAAGCCTGAGATGACCCCCAGCCCGGTGCCATGCAGCCCCAGGCTGGCAGACTATGTTCTAGAAGACCCCTGCCTGGTATCACACATCACAGGTGGGGCATAGCATTCCCAAAACAACCCCAGACACCCACCCAGAAAGAAGCCCAGACACCACTAAGAGGAGCAAGTAAGTAGTGGAGAGACGGAAGAGAAAGAGAAGCAGAAGGACATGTGGACAATGAAGAGAGACAGAACTGGAGACTTAAGGGTGATGAGGAACAGCCTGATATGAGTAGTTGTCAATGCCACCAAAGACCATGGTGATGTCCTGGCTCGTGTTGCCCCTGAGGGCCATGTCTGGGCCCTTAGTCCTGCAGCAGCAGGGGTCTATTACCACCAAGGCCAAGCAGATGTCCCTGGGCTGGGCTGCTACCTGGGGCCATGTTGATGTTTGAGAACTATGCAGAGTTGGTCCCCCACCTCACCTGGGCATTATGGGAGAGCTGGCCTAGAAGGCAAGAGAGTGGGAGAGCAGGCTCCACCCCTCATCAGCTGCAGCACCGGGGTAACAGGCCCTGATTCTTGCCCAGGCAGTTCAGTAGAACTAACTACTGAAGAGAAGGTGGGTGTGAGCCAAGGGCATGAGAGCAGGAGAGCTGTCCCTGCCCCTTGCCTGCTCTGACTCTGATGAGCTAATCAGAGCAGTGTTGGAGAGCTCCCCCCGGTGGTATGGGTACAGGAAAGCTGGTAGGCTGATCAGCCCAGCTATTACCTAGGCCCAGATCCAGTGCTCTGAGTTGGCCCACCAGAACATCTACCCCATCTATGAACTGCTGGAGCAAGGGAAGGGACTTGTTCTACAGAGCCAAAACTACAGGAACTCCACGACAGAGGGCAACAACAGGACATCCAAAAGGAGTCCCGGTGAGGACCCAGTATTGATAGAGTAGCAAAGCCAGAGGCCTCCAGTCAGAGCATTGACTCATTGCAGAACCTTTGCAAGAAAAGAATCATGGACAAAGGGAGACTGTGGGGGCAGTGTGACACACTACAGCTTCTAGAAAGAGATTTTTTACTTTCTCTGTTGGTGGAGGGAGGTTGCAAAAGTGGAGGGTGGATACGAAGGGATGTGGGGATGAGTGGGATTGGGGTGCATGATGTGAAATTCACACAGAATCAACAAAGAGTTAAATAAAAAAGATGATTATGAATGAGTGTGTGAGTGTACAAGTATGAGTGTGTGATTTGTGTGTATGAGTATGTGTGAGTGTGTCTGTGTATGTATGTAGGTCAGAGAAGAATGTTGAAGAGTCAGTCCTCTCCTACTGTGGGTGCTGGGGTTTAGGCTGCAGTGGTCTGGCATGCATGGCAAGGGCTTTCCTCCCCTGCATCATTTTGAAGAAGGTCAAGGTTTTGTTTCTTGGTTTGATGTAAGGGCAGACAGAGGCAGAACCCTATTTAAAGGTCCACGTTAACTGTCTCCAAGTCTTACAGGTTATGGCTAGACCACTCCAGTACTTTCTTGAAAGGCATTGGTTGGTTCCTCTGAGCATGCACTAGTGTTTTTAGTGTGTCCATAAAGTAGTTTCTTTCTTGATTTTTTCCCCTTTCTCCCTCCTACACACTCTTTTGCAGCAATAATTTTTTTTGATTGAACCCAGAATCTTATGTATACCAGGCAAAACACTCTACTGTGTTGAGAGAAGTGACCCAGAGTCCCAGAATACAAGCTCTCCTTGAACACTGTCTGATTCCTGCTCTACTTACCTCTCTGTTCATCAGAGCTTTGATTTTTAGTTCCCACACTGGGTTCTGAATTCCACACATTTAAAAATATATATCATATATCTCTTGTTGGTGCAAAACCGAGAAAGAAAACAAGTAGCCTTGATGCTTTTAGTGAAAGCATGTGGTTACTTCTGCTGCTCCCTCAAGAAGAGGAATCTGAGGATGAGCTGGAGTCCTGCCGTGAGTCTGGGTCGTTTTCAGAACCTCTATAAAAGCCTTCACTTACCTTCCTTGCTTCTTCTAGGGAATTTGGAGTTCTTTGACTTAGCTATCTAAGGTTTTAAAGGTGTTTCCTGGGCAAGTGAGATGGCTTGTGGGTAAAGGTGATTGTAGCCAAGCAGAAAAAACTGAGTTCCATTCTTTGGGGCCCCCACTGTGATAGGAAGGAAGAAATGAAAGGAACTAACTTCTCTAAGTTGTCTTCTGATGTCTGTCTGTGTCTGTCTCATTGTCAGTCTTTCTGTCTGCCTGTCTGTGTCTGTTTCCCTTTAACTCTTTCTTACACACACACACACACACACACACACACGCACACGCACACGCACACGCACGCGCACGCGCACGCGCACGCGCACGCCCACGCCCACACGAATACGCACACGCGCACACACTCACACACTCACACACTCACACACTCACACACGCACCCAGTGTAATAAGGCTGCTCCCTGACCCACTGCTCTTACCTTCCTATGTGTTTTCTTTAACCTCACTGAAGCGTCTTGTCTCTATTTCTCCTCCAAGTGGGTAGAGTTTCAGCAGTACCATGATAGGAATAGGCTGTTGAGGCTAGATCTGGATGCCCTATCACCTAGAAATTATCTCTGTGAGAAAGCGCTCTCCAGTTCTAAATAAACTGGAACACGGTCTTTTTGTACAGGAGACATGGCTGATTTGGGGCAAGCTGAGAGCATAAAACAAGAAGGAAAATGTGCTAAATTTAAATCTTGCCTATTTTCAGCCAGCTGTGCAACTTCATCTAGTTTCTTACCAACTCTGAACACATTTGTTTCTTTTGTCGTGACATGACAGTACCTATTGCTGGGAGCACTTCCTTCTACGCGATGTGATACAATGTATGGAGACTGTATAATTAAAGCCGTTTGCTTTATGTCCTCTTCTCCTTCAGGGTAGCCAGGCCCTTAATGCACCTGGCTGGACTGGAGGGATGAAGGCTCAGCCACGTGCAGGTGTGTGCAGGCAGGATCTTGGTTGCCAGTGTGTGCTCAGGCAAAAAAATAAAAACATACCAGGGAACAGCTTCAGAGACCTGGTTCAGTTTATTGGGGGCGAAAGGGTATTTATGCCCCTGGACAGGTAGCCAGGGTTTCTGGGACAAGGTTTGTGTGGCTAGGTTTGTGTGACTAGGTACCACTGGCCAGGGCATGGGTGTTGGTTGATGCTTCATCTACATACTTAGGGGCTATAGTGTTGGGATGGGGTGGGGGTGAGAGGACTTTTTAAGATTGAATAAGGAGTGAGGCCTGACAACTGTCAGGGTCATAAAATTCTTACTAGGGTTGCTGGTGGGGGAGCTGGCTTTAGGGCGCCAATTTGGAAGGGGAAGGGAGCCAATTCCTGCTGTCCTCATCTGATGTATCTGGGGTTGAAGCTCCCCTTGATCCTTCCTCTGCAACCCTGGGCCTTATGGTCCTGCAGTCCCTCAGACGTTAGCGCATTTGATCCTTCTGTTGATAGTATCAGCCTCCAGTCTGACAGGATCTAGAATTGACAAACCTCTGGGCGTGGCTGTGAGGGAGATTTTAGATTGGGCTAATTGAGTAGGAAGGCTCATCCTGGCTGTGGGTGACACCACCTCATGGGCTAGGGTGTTGGACTAATAGAAAGGAGAGAATGAACTGGGCACCAGCAACCCCTCCCCTCTAACCTCCGACTGTGGATGTGATGTGACAACTGCCTCAAACTCCCATCTCCACACCCTGCCATCATGATGGGGACCTGCACTGGGTGTTGGGGACCATCCCATTTTGCTGATTGTTCACAGTCCTCTGCTGGGTTGAAACACTCGAAAGACAGCTTCTTTCATGGTCCTATTCTGACTTTTCCACTCAGGCTGTGTGGCCTGGAACAAGACACCTTTCAGTTTCTCCCACAGAAAGACACAGCAAGAATGAGACAAGCCAGTGTACATGGCACAGCTGCATAGTGCCTGACATGGGCTTAGTGGACAAAGTATTTTTAATAATGGTGGTGATGATAGTGATGATGGTGATGGTGATGATGATGGTGATGATGATGGTGGTGATGATGATGGTGATGATGATGGTGATGATGGTGGTGATGATGATGGTGATGGTGATGGTGGTGATGGTGATGGTGGTGATGATGATGATGAAAGTGATGATGATGATGACAATGATGATGATGATGATGATGATGATGATGATGATGATAATTGGTGTACTGCTTAGAACTTCCCAATCTTAAACACCACAGCTGATCATTTCTTGCCCTGGGCTCTCTGAGGACAGTTTGAAGCAGTTGTCCTAGCTCTGTTACTACACTGGTGCTGTCCTGCGGCTGAGGTTGAAGTCTGATGTAACTGGAAAGTCCTGAGCTTGGTGTAAAATGGCAGACTCCCTTTGTCAACGAGGCTTCTTCTCAACCTGGGGGATCCCGGACCCCACATCTGTGGTCATGTTGGCAGGATGTGCAGATTATCATTTTGAAGGATTCTCATAGTCTAGGACAAGATTTGACACAGAGTTTTCAAAACTCTTTGGGTTTGACACAGCCCGATTGTGTGTCTTGTCAAGTGTACCAGCATACACTATACACCAGGAGTCTTGTTATATGAAAGAGCTGTGCTCATGGAATCCGGTCTCTTCTTGATGTGTCTCCGCATCGCTGTCAACCTATGTAGCTAGAGCACTAGGTTCGAGAATTCCAGCTCAGATTTCTTTCTTTTTGTGAATTTATTTTTATTTCATACATCTGAGTGTTTTGCATGAACGTACATGCATCATGTGTGTGCAGTGCCCACAGAGGTGAAAAGGGGGCATTGGATCCCCTAGAACTGGAGTTACAGATGGCTATAACCTGTCACATGTGTGCTGGGAACCAAACCTATTCCTCTGCAAGAACAAATGCCCTTAACCACGGAGCCATCTCTCCAGTCCTCTTTAAAATGAAAAGGCTTATGTTTATTTATGTGTTTATATGTGTGTGAAGTTTATTTTTATTTGTCTGTATATGTGTGTGTGCGTGTGTATGTGTGTCCGCAGAGATCAGCAAGGGTGTTGGATTCCCTGGGGCTGGAGTTACAGGTGGTTGCAAGCTGCCTGATGTAGCTGGGAGCTCTGGTCCTCTGGAAAAGCAGTCAAAGTTCAGTTTATTGCTGAGTCCCCAGAACATAGCTAAGATTTCATTTGAAAAGATGTTCCACAGCTGAAGTGTCTGTACCTTGTTCATGTATGTCTTTCTGTAGGCTTGGATAGAAGATACATTTCTAGCCTAGGAAAACACTAACAATTATTTGTAGTGAATAAGAGGATGATATATGTATGTATGTGTACATATATATATATATACACACACACACACACACACACATATATATGATTTCATATATATGTGTGTGTATGTATATGGGATTATAATCATAGGTATAGATATGTGTGTATATGTATATATATATATATATATATACACATGTATGTGTGTATGTATATGGGATCGTATATATGTGTGTATGTATATTGGATCCTATATATATGTGTGTGTATATATATGCGTCATGTATATGTGTATGTATGTATATGAGGTCATATATATACATACACATACACACATACATATATGAATTTTAGCATGAAGCCTTACCAATCTTCGGCTGAATAATAAGAGAGGAAGCCAAATAGAGAGGACAGAACCGTTGTTTCAGATACTCCCTCCTAATGCGAGGTCATTACCTCCTTCATTGCTTCTAGGGACCAAGATGTTCCTCTAGTCCCATGTAGTTTTTCTTGTACTTGGATGTACCCCGAATGAGTGATCACAAAGACAAGGTTGCAACATTGTATCATTTTAAAATCTGGGACATGCTGAACTAACAAGGACCAAGTGATTATGAGCCCAGTAATGGCCTAGCACTGGCTGTACAGGGAATTCTAGCTAAAAAGGAAAGTATTCTGTGGTACCTTGAGACTCCCTTTTAGCCAGAACTCAGCGATCCCAGAAAAGATTAAAAATATCACCAAGGTTTTTCGTTTTTCATGAAAACATCTTACAGCATCATCAGGCTAAAACATATGACACTGGTCATTCTGCAACACATTTTTATTGAACTGTAAAATATAAGCCTGGTATCTGGGCATATTAATGGGGCATTTGCTCCCAGGATGCTGTCAATGGACATCAAGAACAAATGACAGAAGTTAATGTAGGCACAGTGAACACTGATAGAGCTATGGCAGTGTGCGGACTGGCGCCAGCACAGCACGCTACAATCTCAGTGCTCCCTGTTAACGGAGTGGTTTCCTTAATCTGCAGACACCAGCTTCCAGGCTTGCCTCACTGTGTCCAATCTGACTGCGCATGACTGTGGGGCTGAAAGTCTTTCTCTTTGGGGTCGTCCATGGTCTCATTTCTGTCCATGGGCTGAAGCATCAGAACTGAGGATGTCTCTCCTGGAGCCCACAGTGGGAGGCAGATTGTCATTGCTCAAGGTCTTCTGTAGTCTGGTCTTATATAGCACACAAGCCAAGCTGATCAGTGAGTCGGTCTGCGTATGCCACAGACTTACTCGTGTACCCTTGAGGATGTGATAGAAGTGTATCGGCCCCCTTGTATCACTTAAGCAAGTCCCTGTTATTCTGGCAAAAATTAGGGTTTTACAGCGTTCCCTGATTTGTATTTATTTTTTATTTATTTTTATTTTTTAGAATTTCTCATTTTTCTGTTAGCTAAAGAGTCTTATATGCTACGACGAGTAACTTTTTGTTGACTTGAGTTGCAGGGAGCAAACTTCAACTTACCAATCTTTAAATACAGAAATGCACATTATATATATATATATATATATATATATATATATATATATATTCATTGTATGTCTTGTTTTGAGGAAGGATTCAAAGTGATTAAATTCTTCCTAAGTTTCAAGCCTCTGGAGACACAAAATCCTTTCCTGCTTAATTAAATGGTAATGCAGAATTTTTTAAAAGAAATATTACTGTATCCAAAGTTTAAATCAAAAGCAACCTTCAAGATCAAGGAAAAAAACAAAAGAATGTAGTGTGGTTTGCATACGCCTTGTCCCAAGTGTTTGATGGCCCCTTCCTTAACCCCTTCAACAAAACTGTTGGTCTCGGTGGCTTACACATAAGATCCCAACAGGAGGTTAGCAGGGACCTGCGTGTGTTCTTGGAGTCATGGTAGACTTTCTCAGCAGAGTCTCCCAGAGGATCTAGTACCTCCACCTCTCTTTATTCCCACACCCACTCCTGCCCTAAAACTCCAGGCTGATTCAACCAGGAACTTAGTTTGGCTTCTCGGCCCCAGAGCTCTGGTTCCTCTACTAAGCTGGGAGATGGGCAGTCTTGGCAGTTACGCTGGCTGCATTGGAACTTTGCTCTACCCATGCCCTCTGAGTCTGTCTTCCACCAATCCCACTGTTTCCCCCGGAAACCAGCTCTTCTTCCCGCATACAGAACATGAATTTGTTTTATCGGTGTGACACCCCCTTTCCCCAAGAGACCCAATATTGCAGTTATGAGTCATGATGGGTCAAGAGAGTCATAAAATTCTCATTGCCTGTGGTGAGAAAGATTTACAACAGACTCCAGAGATGTAAAAGTGCATTGACAGAGGTGAGGTGGGGTAGAACTCATCCCAAATGCAAGAAAGATACCTGGGTGCTAGAAACCCTTCCTAGTCCTGTCTGCCTGGATACTAAGGACCCAGAAAGTGCAGCAATCATCTTGTACATCCTGGAAAGGTCAAAGTCTCCATGCCAAGGTCAGGGAGGAGGAAAACAGGAAGATCTGGGTCGTTTTTAAATTGTATTGCTTGGCTTCTGTACTAGCTCTGGACTTTGGACCTCTTATCCAGACAGAAAGATAAACAACTCACCAGTGAAGCCTGGGTAAAAATGTCCCTGTTTACAACGGAAAGCAAGCTCATTTGATGTGCATAGGGTCAAAATTATAAAGTGAAGATCAAAGCAGCAAGCAGAAAGCTGCAGGACACCAGATCGGTGCACAGAAACCATTGTTTTCTTGCTGCAGCCATGGGACCTGGGCAAAGTCCAACTTCCATAAGACTTAACAGTAAGGACGGCACAGATCATAGCCTCCTTTGTCTTCAGCTACAGATAGGCCACACGCCCTGCAGCTTGCTCCAGAACACAGCTGATAAGGAAGCAGGCTATGCAGTGGCCTGCAGGCCCTCCCCTTTGAGGCTACAAGTACGTTTATGGTCCCACCCTATGCCTGCCTCTGTCTTCCTTAGCATGTAGCCCAGGCCAGACTAGATTTCATGATAGGAAGCTTACTCAACCTCCTGAAAACCCAAAAGACAGACCCCTTTTTAATTCTCTGTATCTGAAGGGCCCATTACGTCTGTCTGTGACTATGATGCATACTGAGTTGGTATTTCAGGATCTGAAGGTTCTGCTCCTGCCTTCAGACCTCCTGCACTCTATACATGATAGCCATCTCTCTTAATACGGCCCCTCTTTGAATCTGAAGGCTGGCTTTTTCCTTCTGATGCCATCCTATGTCAGCACCTTTCCACAAACCCGTTTCTCTTTCCCTTCAAGGTATAATGACAAACATAGCTGGCAAGGAGAAAAACAGACACCAGTGTAAAGTCGTGGAGAGAAGATAATAAATCTGAGACACCCGTGAGGAAGAAGCAGTCGCTAATAGTCGATTCTGCAGAAAGGGACAGAACACAGAGCAAAGGCAGGAATGGCTGGCGTGCTGACTTGGCACCAGGCCCTGGCTTCCCCCGTCTGCTGGGAAAACATACTATTGGAGACCTGTGTTGAGGAAAAAACTCAATGAATCTAGATGTGGGTCTGAAAGATTGAGAGTGTGAACGTGCAATTTTGGGAAAAGGGGAGAATGAGTGAGGATTCGGTCTGGGGCCAGTGAGGTAAAGAAAGTGGCTAAGACGTACATGGTATTGTACTGCTTCGATGCAGCTGGAAAGCTCAGCACTTCCAAGTGTCCTGGAACCGAGAGAGGTGAGAACTAGAACCATGGGCATTGACACAGGAGTATTTATTTCTGTAGCCCTGGCTGGCCTGAAATTCACTTCATAGCCTAGGCTGAACAGGAAATCATAGCATTCACTATGTAGCCCAGGTTGACCTGTAATAGCAATCCTCCTGCCTCAGCCTTTCAACCACCATAGGTATGAGCCACCAAGTCCTGCTGAGGTGGTGTGTGAAGTCAAGAGATTAGAGAAGTAGAGAGAGGACTAGATATAGAAACTGGGACCATCCAGAAAACAGAGGCTCTCCAAGTGAGTTCTTATAAAAACTTGGGGGGAAATGAAGCCCTCCACTGTTGTCCTAGCACTTGGGAGAAAGAGAGGCAGGAGGATCATTCTTGGCTACATCATGAATTCAAGGCCTGGATCCATAAAACCTGTCACAGTTAGCATTAATCGTCAAATTGAGATAGCTCAGAATCACCTGGGAAAAAAGAGAAACATGCCAATTGAGTTATGTGAGTAATTTGTGTTTAACAAGTTGCGTGGTGGACATGTCTGTGACGGATTGTGTAACTTTAATTTTTTCAAACCTTATTTTTAATGATGGTTCTTAAACCCTTTAACATCTCTTGTAACCTATCACCCACCAGAGGTAGTGGGGAAAAAAAGGATGGGGTGGGGGTGGGGGAGGGGAGGTGCGGGGAAAGTGGACCTGTTTAGAAAGGTTCTTCGGAGCAACTCCCATCTGTGTTGTCTGGAAGTCAGCAGTTCAGTTCACAGGTCAACAGTGACAGCTTGATCCACTTGCAAACACTTCATGGATACACTAGCAGTCCAGTTCAGTAGAGTCAGGATAGCAAACACAAATCAGCAGTGGTGGCACTACTTAGCAGAGACAGCCAGGCCTCAGCCTCAACTTGAATCAGCAGAAGGGACCAGGAAGAATGCCAGGAGAAGTTCTCAACTGTGTCTTTCTCAGGGAAGCGAAGATCAGCGAATGGGTATCATGTGTCCTCTACGGGTTTTGCCTCAGTGTGTGTGTGAATTGTCTCAACTGACATCCCTCTGCCAAGTCCAAGGAAGTGGCAAGAAACTGCAGCACGCCACTAGAAGTTTTTTGGTGTGTTTCTCTCTATGGAGTCCTGACAAATACAGCTCAACTACGCAACATAAGGTGGACCAACACATGCATGTTGCTAGCAAAGAATCCTTCATCACGTGTCCTTTCACATGCTTGCCCCAGTAGAACACCATCCCATCCACTTTCCAAAGAACCCTTAAGTTTCCACGTCAGCGTTATCTTCATTAATTAATGTAGGAGGGTCCAGCGTGCTGTGGATGACACCATCCCTAGGCAGATAGTCTTAAGCTGCATAAGAAAGCAAGCTGAGCATGAACCAATGGGAGCCAGAGTGAGTCAGCCGAGAGTTTCCCCCATGGTTCCTGCTTTGAATGCCTGCCCTGATTTCGATTGTGATTTGTGAGTTGTAAGCTGAAATAAATCCATTCCTCCCTTAAGTTGCTTTTGGTCAAAGTGTTTTAGCCTAGCAACAGAAAGAAAATTAAAAGAAAGAGAGAGAGAGAGAGAGAGAGAGAGAGAGAGAGAGAGAGAAGAGAAGAGAAGAGAAGAGAAGAGAAAAAAGAAAAAAAGACCAGTCAAGGAAAAACAAAAGTAAAGGCTCAGAGCAGACTCTCAAGACTGGGGATGGAACAAGATCACCTGCTGCCCTGACACACTGTAAGAGGGGAAGTCATCACTGACATTGTCTGGATAGAAAGACTTATGTTTGTTATGGCATCAGTAATGGAGACACGTGGGGATAACTGGAGATGGGACTGTTATTCTAGCGTTCGGGAGGCAGAGACAGGAGGCTCTGAATAAAGGAGAAACAGGGCAGTGAAAATATCAAATGCAGGCTGCTCTGCATAGGAACCTTGTGGAGAAGGACTTTGTGGTCGACTGTTTGGTGTCCAGGAGACACCCCATAAACCACACAGACACTGATCTCAGTCGGACGGGGATGGGTTATTGAATACACACCCTAATACTGATCCATCAGGGCCATAGCTCAGAATCTGGGGGATGAGTTACGACTTTGTACATCTTTCTCTGTCAGCTTATAAAGGCTAAAACTGCAAAAACCACAGTGAGCTCACATGCAGGTGCAGGAAGTGCTGCCTAGTGGTGAGCTCTGATTCAAGACATTTTAGGTATAACAGTTTATATTGATCTTTAATTTGATGGGTCCTCCGAAAACCTTTGTGGGATTTCTTAAGATTAACAAACCTCATACAGAACATAACAGGAGATGTGATCTGTAGAGTGAAAATTATAAAAATCATTTTATAATATATATATATATGTATATATATATATATACATACATATATATATATATATACATATATATATATATATATATATGTATATATATATATATATATTTTCTTTCTTAGGTTTCTTTGAAGGGCATGGAAAATTTTCTCTGAAACAAGCCAAGAATGTAGCCAGGCCAGTTTCAGGAACTGGCTGTACAAAAAGGGAAATAAAGAATGTAAGTCATTTAGGTACCACAATGACTGGGCAGGGCTGTGTCCAGAGCAAGTAAGAAATAGTTAATGAGAAATAGTTGGGCAAGTGACAGGACAACAACGGAGAAATAGCTGAGCAAGTGACATGGCAAGACCACATTTTTGAGAGGAATGAGTGTGCAGAGTGCTTTTCACATGACCTGAATCATTTAGGTTGGGTTCCTCTGGAATGTTCCGCTATTTTTATGTTATGTATCCTTGACAACCCTCACCCCTCCTCACTCCCTTGGTTTGTGGTTTTTCCCCTTTTAAAAAGCCCCTTAGCCCGCCACTCTGGGTCAATTCAGCTCCTGCGTGAGCAAACGAATTGACCTTGGCCAGCCAACTCTCCCAAATAAACCTCTGCTGATTGCATCCAGGTACAGTGTCTTGCGATTCTTGGGTGGCTGTGACTTCTCGAGACTTGAGTAACAGTTGTTGCGCCCAACTTGTCCAGCAAGCAGACACAACACTGTTGGATTCTTCTCATCAGCCTTTATTGCAGGAACTAATAATAATACTATGGAGGACCCCGTGCAGCCGGAGGGTGCTGCTTATATAGAGGAGCAGATGTTGCCAATGCAAGGATTGGCTAAGGCTACAGTACCTCGTTAGCATATGCCCACTCAGGAGGGGCACACACCAGAATCATGCAGACGCATGTGCAGAATACCTGTTTACCAGAAAAATCTGAAGAGGCAGGCAGGCAGTCAGCGCCATCTTCTAATGTTGGCTACCGACAAATGGTCTCCCCAGTTTGGGGGTCTTCAGATCAGCAGGACCTCGCTCTGAGTCGAATTATTTCTCTGTGTCAATTACTGGCAGGCATATTACAGCAACAGTATGAAATAGCTGGCAGGCATGGAACAAAATGGCTACAGCCATACTGAGGGTCAGGGGAGGGGCAGGCCTTAACAAACTGGCTGGCCGCAGAGCATGGAGAGAAGAGAGAGACTCAAAATGAGTCCCACAATTCCGATCTGTGCTATTGGAAGGATGCAGTTGTCTACTACAGAGCTAGACTGCTAATTCAGGATGTTGAGAGCTAGGGAGTAGAGATAGATGGCTTATCTCTTCAGCGTCACATCCCCCCAGGGCTTTCTGGGATTTATTGTAAGGGAGACGTTATGCTTTGAATGTGAAGCCTCCAATAGGCTTGAACACTTGGTTCCTAGCGGGGGTGTTGTTTGGGAAAGAGGCAGAACCTTGCTGGAACCTTGCTGGATCACTGGGAGGTGAGCCTTGCTTTCCCCTCTGCTTCCTGGGTATGGATACAATGTGATCAGTTAGCTTCCTGCTCCTCCCACTGTATTTTCCCTGCCTGCAGCCATATGCTCCTGGTCGAGATGGACTGTTCTCCTCAAAGTTATAAACCCCTTTTCCCTTGAAGTTGCTTTTGTCAGGGTATTTTGTCACAACAGTAGAAGAGAAACTAAGTCAGGAGGAAACCTTCCTTCTGTAAGGAATAGTTGAGGCTCATGGCCTCCAGCTGCTGGAGATTTAATTTCATTAAAAAGCCTTGTAAAGAGCCCAGTAATTTACTCACGAATATTAACAGTGATGTATATTTAAAACTGTAAATACTGAAAGGCCAGCATAAGCTTTTAAACGCTCCCTGCTGGCCCTTGCACTTCTTCATTCAAAATGAAGTGTTCCTCACTGTCAGAAATTTACCTTCCTTTGTCTATAGAGAAGGGGTCCAGCCCTGCTGTAGTCAGTTGCACAGGTAAAGGAGTCAATTTACAGACAGTGCTGGAAAGCAGTAGAGGAAACTGCCTCTATTTAAGTTATTAAGCAAGAAAATTAAAGCCGATTTTTAAAAGTTTAACCAGAAAAGGGGGGAGGGATAGTTAGTGTTTATGATAAATTTTTAACTTGAAAAAATGCATAAATGACTGCCCACTCCATCTCCCACTTATCTGCTTCTATTCTGTCAATGTCTCAAATATTTCCTGCTTCTAAAAAGGACTGATTTGTGCTTTTGAAACAAATTAAGCCATATAATAAAGAAGTGAGATGAGTAGCTTGTGTTTACAAAACCAACAGAAGGTCCACTTTCAAAACAAAATAACAGCAATGCTTTTTCTGCAACAGTGTGACCAAATCTAGACAGAAAACCAAGTCAGTAATCTTAGAAAAGGAGAAAACTGACTTGATAATTCTGCCGATGCATATATTTCACACCGTGCAGAGTACTAGGGACTCCATGTTACTAAATTGTTATAAAAACTCTCACCTCAGAAAACCATTCTTAGAGAAAGAACACAGTGAGCCCAGGTTCAGAAGGTAGGCGTGTTCCTTCTGAAGTCTGCAGGGGACCCGGTTTCCACAGCTGCCAATCACGTTCTGAGAAGCCAGGGTGGAAACCTAACGCTCATTTAGAATTTCTATTTTTTCTTTCTCTACTTCCCTTGTGTACCTACGCTGCTCAGTTTTCTTTGAGAACCTGTCTCTTGAAAACAGGAGTTTAAATTCATAAAGAACCAAACAATGCCTTCCATTACTGCCACTCAGAACCTGTCCTAGGCGAGAGCTCCTCCCTCCTGATATTTTATGCATTTGTATGCAAATAACCACATTTGTATATATTTGCATACGAGTGATAGATCCTTCCCCTTTAAACTTTGCACCTTGAAATAGCTTATGAGTTACTAAAAACTCAAAGCTGCTGCAATATTGTGGTGTGGACGGCACCTCTACGACTCACAGTAGCAGATCATAAGGTCAGAACCAAGGGCAGAGACTTTTAGTCTAACCCTGTCAACACAGTCTTTATTCCAGCTGTTCATTTTTACCTGTTTAATTTTTCCTGGTCTAATACTGTGTCCCGCAAAATTGTTGTTTGCCTTTTGAAAAATACAATTTCCCCAATCTTTCCTCAACTTCTGGGGATTGTTTCAGGTTTAGCAAAATTTCTATACTGAGACTAGAGAGATGGCTCGGTGGTTAAGAGCACTGACTGCTTTTCCAGGGGTCCTGAGTTCAATTCCCAGCAACCACATGGTGGCTCACAACCATCTGCAATGGGATCTGATGCTCTCTTCTGGTGTGTCTGAAGACAGCTACAGTGTACTCACATACATAAAATAAATAAATCTTAAAAAAAAAACCTTTCTATGTTCAGCATATGAATAAGCTGTTCTCTTTCATGCCAGTCTACTCTCATGAAATAGTTTCAACTTTGCTTTTACAAGTATTTGCCCAGCTGACTTCCACCCAAATTCGTAGTTAATTGTTCTTTTTCCTATTGAAGATTTTATTTTTCTATTTTATGTACATGCGTGAGCTTGAGTGTGTGTCAGTGAACGGGTGTGTATAGGAGCCTGTGGAGACCAGAAGAGGTCTGGGATGGCCTAGAACTGGAGTTACAGGCAGTTACAAACCGCTGGACATAGGTCTTAGGAACTGACGAGAACAGTTAGCACTCTCAAGGCTGAGCCTTTGCTCCAGCCCTTACTGACTTGAAATGCCACCTTGGAGAATACTACATTGTTACATAATTTGAGACTGATTTGTAGGCTGTCTGTTGTATTCTATTAATGTCTATCTCAGTGTGCCAAATATATTATGTATGTATATATTAATATGTATAATACATATTATACAATAATATGTATATATTAATGTCTATCTCAGTGTGTGAAGCCTCACAAAATATAATTATTATTATACTTGTATAACTTATTTTCATGCTTCCTAGAAATTTAAAATCATTTCTGACCACCAGCTCCTACCGTTTCCATGTTGCTTGTCCCCAGAGCAGGGTCTCCTCCCAGATTTATTCTTCATGGTGGCACTGGCAGAGGCAGGTGGATTTCTGAGTGAGTCTTAAGTCAAAGCGGACGTGGTCACTCCCAGTAGCTTTGTACCTGGCATATTTTGCAGGAAGGACAGCGTTTTCAGGCAGGACAGATTGTAGGTTTTGTAGCTGGGTTGCTGTTTTCCTTTCTCTCTTAGTAGCCTTCCCATACCAAAGACGCTAGGA
Organism: Rhabdomys pumilio; assembly: GCA_030674055.1. Taxonomy (NCBI): domain Eukaryota; kingdom Metazoa; phylum Chordata; class Mammalia; order Rodentia; family Muridae; genus Rhabdomys; species Rhabdomys pumilio. The sequence goes on from JANHMN010000021.1 coordinate 5,476,186, forward strand.
TATATGGGGAAAAGGTTCTATGTGGCCCTACCTCCACCTTTCCATCCTGAATGAGTTGTGTGGGTGCTGTCTTCAGCAATGGGGGCTTGCTGTCAGTTTGTGGAGAGCAACTTGTCTTGGCAACAGGCTGGGTTGTTTGGGAATTTCCATGGGACCCCTCTGGTCAAAAATAAACCATTTTATTTATTGACAGATATTTGAAATCTTTTGTTTCCCCTTAAAGTAAAGCCTATTATCTTTTTTCCCTGAGTTAGTATTGAGAATAGAAGTATACAATGAGGGCCATGTTCATGGTTTATATTTTAGGAACTTCCTCATCTCTGTAAGGCTGTTCGTCAATCAGCTTTCCCTTGCTGTGACAAAATGCCAGAAACAATCAACTTAAAGAGTGAAGACTCATTCTGGCTCATGGTTCGGAGGTTTTAGTCTATGGTCAGTTCGTTCTGTTGCTGTAGACCTTAGCAGTATGGTACAGCATGGTGGACATGCGTGATGAGTCCTGTCCATCTCAATGCAGACAGCAAAGGAAACTAGAGATAAAGAGAGACTGGGCTCTGATGTCCATACAAGGTCACACGCTCACTTCTGTGCTGCTGGGTTGAAAACAGAAAGAATTGCGTGTTCCAGGTTGTCTGAACTTTGTGAAAAAAGTAACAGTGAACTTTGATATGATGGGGAATAAATGTGGCTCAACCTGTAATGGGAACTCGGATGTACTAGAAATAGAAGGTAGGGTGTCGGTTGTCAGAGACTGTGAGAGGGGAGAAGGGATTTTATTTTTAAAAGATTTATTTATTTTTATGTGCATTGATGTTTTGTCTGCATGTTTGTTCCAGATTCTCTGGAACTGGAGTTACAGACAATTGTGAGCTTCCATGTGGGTACTGGGAATGAATTCTGGACATCTGGAAGAGCATCCAGTCCTCTTAACTGCTGAGCCATCTCTCAAGTCCTGGGGCTCTTCTTCCTTCCTTCCTTCCTTCCTTCCTTCCTTCCTTCCTTCCTTTCTTTTTTTTTAAATGAATATAGTTTTTCAGGTTCCGGAGGATATTGATCATTGTGAACACTTAAAATGGTTATGATGAAAAAGGTTATGATGATATATTGTGTGCTACATAGATTTGTGTGTTTGAGTGAATATGACTGTGTACCCCACATGAGTGCTGTTTACCTTGGAAGCCAGAAAGGGGTGTAGGATTCCCTGGAGCTGTAGCTTCAGGCAGCTGTGGTGGCCTGACGGTGGGTCCTTGGAACTGTTGGGAACTGAACTCAGGACCTTTGGAAGAGCAGTGAGCATTCTTAACTTCTGAGCCATCTCTCTAATGCCAGTAAAGACACTTAAGATGTTTAAGAAGCAGAATGTGATTTACCATTACTATGTAATGGAGAGCAATATTTAATGCCCATGTATGGTCAGAGCTTGAGAACTCATGAGCAGCTGAAAAAATGTAAATCTATTTCCTCAATGGAAAGGTTGGAGGTCAGTAGCAATTCCCAGGATCACTTCCCCTGGGAATGCTTCTTGCTATTGACCCCAGTTTTATGTTATGGAAGAAAAATAAAGCCTGACCCTTGTTCCTTGTATTGTTCCACAATCTCAGCTCCAAGGCCATTAATGCAGACAAACTTTGGTATTCACTACTTTGGATACATTTATTGCTATGAATAACCTATTAGAGAGATTTCTGAGCAAAGAGGATAGTTAGCCATAAAGAAGGACAATTGTGATTTTATACTAATAAAGAGACCAAATAATCAAGAGGACAGTAGGTTTTATTTGCTTGCTTTTTGTTTTGTTTTTGTTTCTAAATGTATGGACACACATGCACACACACGTGCGTGCGCACACACATACACACACCACACACACCACACACACACACACACACACACACACACACACACACACACACACACCATGGGTCATTTGGTTTTTGTGATTGGGTTTCTCTTTTTAGTCAAGGCTAATATTGGACTCACTATTATGGATCCCAACCTGGCCTTGAATTTACAGCAATCCTCCTGGCTCAGGCTTCTGAGTACTGGAATTACACATGAAAGCCACCACAAGTGGCAAAAGCGGGACGGTCTGAAGAGTCATGTGACTACTCTGACGTTGTAACCAGAAGTTACCGATAGGACCTTCGAGAATGGGGATGGGTTAGGTCTTGGAGAAGGGGATACTGAGTGGAAACAAAGCATAGATGCCCACACACAGGCGTTTGTTCTGATCAGTCCTGGGGGGACAGAGGAGGCTGACAAATATGTAATGCCACAAATTCTCTGACAGTTCCAGGGGACACTTAAACCTGTGTCACAAGGTCTTGCTCCTTGCTTTCAGGGGTGTTTATTATTAGTATTCATGACTGAGTCCAAGTGGACTATTGTGACCCTAAAGTTGATTTTTATCAATTTTTCACAGACAAGAGAGATGAAGTGTTTTGTTACTAGAAAAAGTGTGGCAAAGAAGTGACACATGTCTAAATAAATCTAGTGGGTTTCCAAAGCACACACTTGGGGACTAGGGAGATATCTCAGTTAATAAAGTCCTTGCCTGGTAAAACCAAAGATCTGAGTTCACTCTCCAGAACCCACCTAAAGAAGCCAGGTGTGGTGGCACACATGTAATTCTGGCCCTGGGACACTGGGCTCACTGGCCAGCCCAGACTGCTTGGCAAGTTCCAAGACAGTGAGACTCTGTCTCAGAACAACGAGGTGGAGGGTTCCTGATGGTTTTCCTCTGGCTGTTGCAGACAGGCCACCTTTGTATTTAATGTGGTCCCAGTCCTGGGGCACAAAATCATACAAACACGGTGAGGGCGGTGTCTTGCTTAGGGTTTCCATTGTGTTGGTGAAATGCCATGACTAAACGCACCTCAGAGAGGAAAGGCTATTCTGAGCTTACAGTCAGGAAGTCAGGGCAGGGACTCAACATGGGAGCCTGGCAGCAAGAACTTAGAAGCAGGAATCGAGGCAGCCTCCATGGTGAAGCACTGTTTCTGGCTTGCTTCCTGTGACTTCCTGGGACTGCTTTCTTATACCATCCATGACCTCCTTCCTTCCTAGGTCATGGTACCACCCGCAGCGGCCTTGGCTTAGAAAACTCCCCACAGTCTTGTCCACAGGCCAATATGAAGGGAGTATTTTTTTTTATTATTTTATTTTATTTATTTTACTTTTCTAGTGGAAACTTGTCTTAGGGTTTTACTGCTGTGATCAGATACCACGATCCAGGCAACTCTTTTTTTTTTTTTTTTTTTTTTTTTTTTGAGACAGGGTTTCTCTGTGTAGTCCTGGCTGTCCTGGAACTCACTCTGTAGACCAGGCTGGCCTCGAACTCAGAAATCTGCCTGCCTCTGCCTCCCAAGTGCTGGGATTAAAGGCATGCGCCACCACCGCCCAGCCCCAGGCAACTCTTATAAAGGACAACATTTAGTTGGGGCTGGCTTACAGGTTCAGAGGTTCGGTCCATTATTATCAAGGTGGGAGCATGGCAGCATCCAGGCAGGCATGGTGCAGGAGGAGCTGAGAGTTCTACATCATCATCTAAAGGCAAACAGGAAAAGACTGGCTTCCAGGCAGCTAGGATGAAGGGCTTAAAGCCCATGTTTATAGTGACACACCTACTCCAACAAGGCCACACCTCCTAATAGTGCCACTTTCTGGACCAAGCATATTCAAACCACTACAAGGTTCCCTCTTCTCAAAAGACAGCAGGGAGATCACATGCATTGCACATGGTAGCCCTGGTTCCAGAAATGATCTGGAATCCAGTCTTGTATTTACTTAAGATTTAATGAGTCATTTGGGAGAAATAATGAGAAATTTGAGACCAAGGTCTGGCTGTGGAAGCATTTGCTTTCTTATACAAATATTCTTTTATTCCCTGTTCCTTTTTATAAATAGCCTATCCTGTTCCAAAATAGACTTCCTATTTGCTCTAGTTAGGAAAAACTCCTTCCTAAAAGCTAATTTGCTAAAACAAAGCCATTTATTTATTTAATCTATCTATCTATCTATCTATCTATCTATCTATCTATCTATCTAAAGAATGAACTATATAGAAAACTGATACAGCCAGTATCATTTCCTTCTCTCTGAGTGGTTATTTGGAGCCATCCCCCACCCACTTTTGCCATTTGATTGCTTCATTAAGAGTCTGGGTTTCTGCCCAGCACCGGCGCATGCCTTTAATCCCAGCACTTGGGAGGCAGAGGCAGGTGGATTTCTGAGTTTGAGGCCAGCCTGGTCTACAGAGTGAGTTCCAGGACAGCCAGGGCTATACAGAGAAACCCTGTCTCAACACCCCCACACCCCCAAAAGAGTCTGGGTTTCTGTGAATGTCTGTTGTCCCAACTCCAGGGCAGAACATGGCTGCTTCCCCTTCAAATAACTTCAGTGTTCTGATGCAAAAAGGAACTGTATATGCAAAAGCCATTTACTCAGTGTTGAAAGGCAATTACTGAATTAATAACTACCAAAGGACTTGAGGATTCAGGGCCTATAGGTTTAGAACCATTAACCTAAGTTATAGGTGGAGGGCTCACAACTTGCAGGAAAACTGTACATGAGCACACCGGTGTAGGGATCCTAATGTCCATCTCATTTTGTTTGTTTATGTTTATTTATTATTGTTGTTGTTGTTGTTGCTGTTGTTATTTTTGTAATCATGGCCATGTTTTAACAGCTCAGCGGCCCACCTGACAGATGACAGAGGAAATTTATTTTGGTAATTTTTATTTAAGTGCTTAATCATTTTGTTTTGTTTTGCTTTGTTTTGAGATAGAATTTATTGGTATAGCCTTCTCTGCTCTGGAATTCACTCTGTAGACCAGGCTGGCCTTGAAGTCACAGAGATTCACCTGCCTCTGCCTCCCAAGTGCTGGGATTAAAGGTGTTCGTCACTACCACCCGGCTGTGCATAGTCATTCTAAGTGAGACTGGGAAGGCACAGGAGGGGTCTACGGGATTGATCGGACCACTGGTATACTAAGGTACTTGTCAGGGCAAAGCTGGTCAGCACAGTGTCCCAGGGAGACCAGCATCAAACCCGGTGAGACCTAGGAGTGTCAACTTAAGGTGGGGGTTCCCAGGCCCATCAGCACACCTGAATTTGAAATTCTGAACCACCAAACGAGTTCCATCAGACCTTGGTTACACTACCACACAACTGCAAAGATCCCAGTCTCTTGCCACGTCTTGAGCCACGACACGTGCCATGTACGGGGCACACAACAGGAATGGTGCCTCTAGAGCCATACTGTAGGCAATGCTTACCTAAATTTATCCTACCTTGGTGCCACAGGCTGTCTGCTAGTGGTGGCAGTTTGCCACAGTGACACCATTCACTGAGTTTGTGTGTGAGAGGAAGGGCAGAGCCAGAATGACCTTGTATACCTAGCTGGAAAAAAAGAGGATAAAAATTGTATTCTGTGCTCGTAGGCAGAATTATTTCTAGTTATTGTGCAAGCAAGGGTAGGTTATAATCTCTGACTACCTGTGAGAATTCACACAATGGCCAGAGATGTCCAATACCAGGACTGAGCATCTGACAAGGATGTCAGAGTCTGTTTCTTCCATTCCCTCATTTTTCTTGGTCTTACGTTTCAAAAAGTAAGTGCTTGGGAATCTAAGGAGACAGGAAGTCAGGAGCCGCCGAACAAGACTGCTTTTCCCACTTGAACAAGATCTCTCTAGAACAGTTTTTTACTTTGGCTATTGACTTCTTCCAACACATTCTCTCCAGACTGAGTGAGACTTGGGGAAATTTGTTGAGCTGAAAAATATTAGCTCAAGTTGATCGAGCTTTTTTCCCATGTGTTTGGGGTTCTGGGGACAAAAATGTCAAAAAGAACCTTTATCTTGTAAGATTCACACTTTCATTAGGGGCAGAGGCTGACTGGAAATAAACAGAATAGGCTGCTATCGTGTGGTACAGAGTGTGCCAGGATGTGGAGGGAGGAGGAGCTAATTCTTCCTGGACAGACAGAATACTTGCCATGGAGGGGATATTTCATGAGTTGTGCTAGCTTTTTATTGCTGTGATGAAATGCCTGACATAAAAAACCAGAGAAGGAAAGATTTGATTTTGTTGTTGTTGGTTTTGGTTTTTTATTTGCTGGTTTTTGGCTCACAGTTCAAAGGGCTCAATCCATGGTCTCCAGGAAATAGGTCACTAGGTCAAATCCTGAGGGTTATCTTGCCTTTTCCCTATTCAGTCTCCTCCCCTTCTCCTTCCCTTTCCCTCTCCTTCTCCTCTCCCCTCCAATGAGGACTTGATCAAGTGACCTATTTCCTTCAGTTAGGCCCACACCTCTCAAACTGTTCATGGCCTCCAAGAGTAGAGCAAACAACTGGAGACTGCTTTTTCAAAACACGAGCCTATGGGTGAGGCTTCATATTCAACTTACCACATAGCCTTTGGGGATCAGGTTATCCAGGGGACAAGAAAAAGGATATCACGCTCAGCAAGGACTCATGTGCTAACACAAATGTGCTCTTGAATATGTTTTTGAAGGGGCCCCTCTATGTGGTGGTATGAATATGTCTGGCCCATGCGAAGTGGCACAATTAGGAAGTGTGGCCTTATTGAAGGAGGTGTGGCCTTGTTGGAGGAAGCGTGTCACTGTTGGGTCTTTTACTTAAGCCCCACTCAGGGTAGAGAGTCTTCTGGCCTTCAGATCAAGATGCAAAACTCTCAGCTCCTTCTCTAGCACCATGTCTGCCTGGATGCTGCCATGTTTCCTGCCATGATGATAATGGACAGAGCCTCTGAACCTGTAAGTCAGCCCCAATTAAATAATTGTCCTTTATAAGAGTCACCTTGGTCACGGTGTCTTTTCACAGCAATAGACACTACAGAAGCTCAGGAAGGCTGGAGGTGCAGAGAAGGGAGGCAGAGCAAACAAAGGAACGGTGTGCATGCCCAGTGGTGAGCCTTGATCTCGGCAGTGGCAGGAGCAATATCAAGTGTTTGGTAGCAAGATCTGATGGGATACATTGAGGTAAAAAGATCACCCGGTGTTAGGCAGGGTGTGGCTGCCTCCTCTCCAGTGGTACCACACCTGTCTCCTCTATGTGACACCATCTGACTAGCACCACTCAGTTGGTGTGGCCTCCTGGAGGGAGTCTTGCCTGATTTTCCCTGTGTCCTTGTAGGCATTCCCTCCTGTGGGTCTCTAAGGGATTGTGTGAGTGTGTATCAGAGAATACTTTGTTCCATATCTGCTTCCTCAGTGGCCTGCGGGTGGGCCTCCTGTAATGGCCATCACTTAGCACAACACCCTGCATTCTGCTATGGTTCAATAACAACATTTATTCTCAAATGAATGAGAATAGTCATCCCCCTCCTGTAAATTTCCTGAAGTCATACATGAATGATAACTACCAATGATTGAATATTTAATCACTTCTGGGGTGATTTATGGCCCTGCTTAATCCTCACACAAAACAGTTAGCTAACAATGGTAACAATATCTCTATGATATTTTTCTCCTTAAGTCAAATCCTCATTGGTATTTACCCTGTGCTAGGCATGCTAATAGTCGACCTCTGTGGTGATGTGAATATGCTTGGCCCATGGGAAGTAGCATTGTTAGGAGATGTGGCCGTATTGGAGGAAGTGTGTCACTGTGGGGGTGGGCTTTGAGGCTCTTATGTTTAAGCTCTGCCCAGTGTGGAAGAAAGCCTCCTCCTGGCTGCCTTTGGATCAAGATGTAGAATTCTCAGCTCCTTCTCCAGCACCATGTCTGCCTGCATGCTGCCATGCTTCCCACTATGATGATAATAGACTGAACTTCTGAGACTGTAAGCCAGCCCTGGGTAAATGTTTGTCTTTTATAAGAGTTGCCAATGAGGAGATATTTGAAGAGTTGGCCCTGGTGTCTCTTCACAGCAATGAAGCCCTAATTAAGACAAATTCTATCAACCCAATTAATTCCCAGAACAACTTGATGCCGGTATTTATTCACCCTCTTAGCAAATAGGGAAACTGAGTCATGGATTGACCAAGTAACTTGCTAGTAGATGGCGAGGTCATAATTTGGACCCGGGGAGATCTGGCTCTTGAGGTTCTTTATGGAATAGGTTCTACCCATGCCATGGGCAGAACAGCTTAGGGACTGGAGTCAAGCCCGCCATCAGTGGCAGCTACTGATTCTGTGGCTCCCCAAGTTCTAAGCCTGCAATTTCCTGTCCTATTCCGGGGTAAACATATTGTGAGCAATCACCAGGGTTATCGCTGAGAATTCGGAAAAACTGGATTTCAACGGAAATAAAGCACCACAGGGAGAAATCTGACTCATGGTCGGCAGGAGCATCTGGCTCTGACTACTGCTTAAAATCTTGAGTGAGGAGGGTTGAAGAAAATCAAGACGGGAAACTGAGTCTGTAAGGAATGAGGAACTCTGGGCCTGGGGAGATGGTTTAGTGGCACAGTGCTTGCTGAGTCAGTGTGAAAGCCAGGTACACAATGCTGAGGCTCAGGGGTTAGGTCATCTATCGAAAACAGCAAGTTACAGGTTCAGTGAGAGACCCTGTCTCAAACAGTTAGGGGTAGTGATGGAGGAAGGCATCTGAGGTTGGCACCTGGCCTTTATACATGTACAAGCAAATGTATTTGCAAGAGTACCTGCGTATCCATGTTTGCATGTACACACACACACACACACACACACACACACACACACACACACACACAAATGAATGGGACTCAGAAGGAAGCTCTGATCTAGGGGTTTGCAGCCTGAGACATGTCTAGAAACTCATTTTAAGGTCTTTCAGCTTGGAAATCCTGCAGTGTTTTAATATTAAAGTCCCTTTATGCTTTCTGACATCTGTTGTAGCATTTCTAATCAGAAAAGGATGTTCTCATTAAGCCTCTACACGCCGCTGCGTCTCCTCTGCTCACAGGACCTGCCTGAATTAGGAAATTGCTTCCTTCGGAAATCCCTTTAAGTCCAGGTTCCAGACTCAGGGTTCCAAATGTCTTCTGCCTTAGCTAATGATTCAGTGGCTGCTCCACTTCTCCTTCCTCTCTTCCAAGAGATTTAATCATTGCTGCCCCTGGATGTTGTTTGGTTAGTCATGGCAACAGACCCATTTCATAGGCCAATTAGCAACACAGAAACGATTGACATTCTGCCTGTGTGAGGCCAATGTCTGAGATCCTGACATAAACGTTTGACTGATTTCCATGCACCTCCCTAAACTTGGCTGATGGGGGTGTTGTAGCTGACAAAAGTCTCATTTGTGCACACATGTGGCAGGATGCAGTGACTTGGTTCTTAAAGGTAATCACGAGAGGTGGAATGCAGCTTGGTTGGTCTCATTTTAAATAGTCTGGGAAGTAAGGATGCAGGGGGATGGAGTCCTTGGAGAGAGGAGGACTTTCCAGGAGAAACACACATTCCAGAATTTCAGTATCAAGCTGCTTTTCCTGTGTAGAAAGACAAATATGCAGCTGTTAAAATTTGGCTTTTGAAATCAGAACTTAGGAAATGACAAACCACTGTTATTTGGAGTGGAGAGCACCACTTCAGTGTGTGCACTCCAGCTACTGCTCTGGGTACCCGTAAGACTTCGTAGCAATTTGCCATTTGAATATTAGATCTTAAAATGAAATGCAAATGGAAAGGCTACATTCAGTAAATAGTTGTAGCTATAAACTAAATTTATTAATATATATGTATGTATATACATATGGAGGTTTTATATGTGTTTTTAATCATCAAAAATTGCCCAATTATATTTCAAATCTTTAACAATAATATGTTGAAAATATATCATTGGAAACCAGAATAAAAGATATTAAATGTCTTTCATTCTGTAAGTGAAGAGGCCAGCACCTTTGCCATGACATAAACATTATATGAGACATGCATGTCTTGGAGTATTACACGGTACCCACATGCACACACGATTTTTAATGTAACCAAAAGCTAAAGCTTAAAAATGTAAACACAAGAAGCTCAGGCAAATTAGTTGCTCTCTGTGGTTTGAGGCTTGACCTTCCCCCAGTCATCAGGCACCCGCATCCTCTTACAAGGGCTAATAGATGCTTATTATATATCAGGCACCCGCATCCTCTTACACGGGCTAATAGATGCTTATTATACTGTGAGCATCCAGTGTCCAAGCAAAAATGCTCTCAAGTCCTCAGAAAAGAATGAGGATAGTTCCCAAGTAATATACTTCCAGGAAAAGGACATGACGTCATTTATTTTACAAGCGTGCTAAAGCAGCTTGGTGCCAAGTAGGCACCAGGCACTGGGTTTGCCTATTGCAGGCTGGAACCTGTTTCCTCCTTTCCCCTTCTGACTCCCCTGTTAGAGAAACCCAGTGACTCTAAACCAATCTTCCACTTCAGATCTTAGTTTGCCCAAGAGTCAGTAAGTCCACAGGGGCACAAAACAAGATGAAGCTTTGATAGGGTAAAAATTCCACATAACCCAAGTGTAAAATGTAACAGTGTCTCTACTTGTATGAAACACCCAGAACAGGTAAATCCATCAAGACAGAAAGTAGATTTGTGTGGGTGGGGTGAGGGGCGGGCGGGGCTGCTCAGTGGGTGCCAGGCTTCCTTTGAGGGCGGTGGACATGCTCTAGAATTAGATTGTGGCGTTGGTAGCACACCACTGAGGATGTGCTAAGTGCCACTGAGCCATCCACTTCACATCAGTTTGTTTTCAGCTTGGTGAACTTGTGGGGGCTGGAAATGTGAGGAAATGGGTGTTTGGTGAGGGGGCTTTACTGCCTGCGTTTGGTCTTTGCTTTACTCTCTCCCTTTCTGAAACGGCAAACTATGTGAACAAAGTAAGCAGCAGCCTAGACATTGTGGGACTGAAATGGAGTCCCACCAGGCACCTCCTGTCAGAACCCTGGATCACTCTTTCTCCATTCTCAGGGTCTACCTGTAGAGTGACTCCAAGCCTTGTGTCCTGGAGTCTTCTGGTGTGTGCATGTGTGGTGATGGTGGTGGTGTGTGTTTGAATAAAACAGAGCCAAGGAGCTTTCAGAACCTTTGATCTATCTCTTTGCATCCTCAGGTCTCTCCTTAAATTCCCTGACCAATGAGTGAGGGTCTTCTGAGCTTGCATTTCAGTCTCAGCCCTTTGTGTGGCCGGATACCTTCCAGGCATGGGGTGCACTCATTCCAAAGGTGGTTAAAGGGCACCATCAGCAGTTATTTGTTTTTGTGTCTGTCTACTTTAAAAGACTTTGATGGGAGCACAGACAGATGCACTCCAATATGGCTGAGTTCCTGCCTGGGTGAGACAAGGCGCTGTAGAAAGCAGTGGAGTAGACCAGGCCTTTGATGGACAGCTTGTTCACTGGGACAGTGTCGCATTCTAACCAGAAAGTGCACTGCCTTCAGGTTCAAGGCTCTGTTATTGGAAAGGTTTTTGTGAAGAAGTAACTTTCGAGTAAAGCTTGAAGGGCAAGCAGAAATGAACCAGGCAAAGAGAAGGACTGGCATTCTCTGCAGGAGAAGTGACTTGGCATTGAGGCTTAGTGGTAGGCAGGTATCAAGAGTCTGAGGACCTGAAGGAAAGATGGTGGAGCAGGAGAGATGGACAAAGGGCCTTATTGCTCAGTTAGGCACTTTCATTTTGCTCATACAACTATGGGAAGCTAGGGCAGGCACAGGGAGAGCTGGAAGTGGTGATGTAACCAGATTTACATCTGCAGACCTACTGTGTGGTGGAAGAAATGCCAAGGGAAGGACTTCCTGTTTCTGGATGTGAGCCGCCATGTGCTTCCTCACTCAAGCAGTTCATGCAGTCTGGGCAGACAACTGGCCGGAAGCTCTGAGTTCAAGCTCTTGCTCTGAATGAGGGATGGAAAGTAAATGAGACCTCTATGAGCCTCTGCCTCCTCACAAGCAGATGACAGTATCAGAGTCAAGGTTTCTAAACTAACATTATATACCATCGGGGCAACTGCCTTAAGTACACAGAACACAAGCACTCTTCTAAGGGTCTCCGGAAAATCGTCCTGTCCTATTTAAGTCACTAGTGGTCCTCCAGCATTTCAATGTAAGGGTCAGTCAACAGCTTCTCTTTCTTCCTGACCTTAGCAATCACGTCACCTTGGGCCTTCCTTTTGGGACTTTGAACCTGGAGAGAGTAGTGTGTGTTCAAGGACAGGTGGCGTTGGGTAGTAAGAGCTAGATGTGATGAAGCAAGTCTGTCATCTGAAGCCATGAGAAATTAGAGAGTAGACCGGAAGTTAAAGGCCATCCTTGAGCTGTAAAGTGAACTTGAGGGCAGCCTGGGTTACATGTGACCCTATCCCAAATGGTCCCTCTAAATGAACTACAGAGTCTCCGTATCCATGCTTAGCTTATCAGACTCCCTATGGATGCCTGGAAGAACAAGCTCATTTGTCTATGTTTTTTACATACACACATAGAGCCCACATACACACATACACCCATCACACACACACACACACACACACACACACACACACGCCCACACACACACACGCCCACACACACACCACATACACACATACACCCATCACATACATATGCGCCCCCCCACACCGTACCCACAAGAGTTTAAAATTAGCTACACTGATAAATACTGCTAATAAATACTGGACACTCAAAGCATTTATTTTTACTTTACTTGTATGAATGCTTTGCCTGCATGTATGTATGTGCATCATGTATATGCCATGGAAGTCACAAAAGGGCATCAGATTCCCTGGAACTGGATTTGGATGTTTGTGAGCCACCGTGTGTGCTGGGAACTGAGCCCTCCCCTGGAACTGGAATTACGACTGTTTGTGAGCCAACATGCTGGGAAGTGAACCCGTGTCCTCCTCAAGAACACCAAGTGTTCTTAACTGCTGAGCCATCTCTCCACGCCTGAATCAGGACAAGTTTAATCATATGTTGTCATAAGATGATGTGAATGTAGCATCCTCCTTTCTCTGGAATAGCCTCACACTCATCGCTTTCTTGTGAGGATGAGAGATGATAGGGCTGTAGAGACAAGGAGATGCAGGACAGGGCTGTGGCACAGGGTTAGGCTACTGCCCTTCTGAAGATCCATCAGAAGAAGGGAGGGTCTGGACCACAGGAGAAGTAGGATACTGGGTGCCTCCTAAGTGTGCACAAAGTGGGAACTCTTGTTTACAGAGCGTCTTTCATACAATGCGCTTAGGGCCGAGGCCACCTGTCAACAGAGAAAGAAAGAAAAATGTAAACAAAATCCAAACCGTCCAACATGCCGGGGAATCCTGTATGAGAGGGGGCATCAGGAAAATTCTTCACAGCTTCCTGCTCGGCAGATGCACACTCCTCTTGCTCTCCACAAAGTGGTTGCTGTTCAAAGTTGGAAAACAACCCGCCTGAGTGGTGTGGTTTTCCCACCGCAGAGAGCGAGGCCAGCATTGATCATTCAGGAAATGGGGCATGCAGTAATGACTTTCTTTTGACTAATTGTGTTTAGAAGTGTCTGAATGCAAACAAACCTTTGCCTATAAGGCCAACAAGACAAATAAATTTCTAAGAAGGAAGAGGCACCGTGCTTGCTCTTTACTCTGCACTTCCATTAGGGACTTTCCGTTGCCTCTCAGAAGACCCAGCACTGCCCTTTGACTAAACTCAGTACAGTCAAAGTCACCATGAGGTCACCCCTCCACCCTGCTCCTCAGGCCCCACCTGGCCTCTATCTGGTCTCCTAGACTTTTTTTTTTCTATTGGTGGAGGATACGCAGCACACTCCTGCCTCAGGGCTTTGTACTAACTAACTATTCTTTTTGCCTGGGATCTTCTTGGGTCTTGGAGTCTGAGTTCTCATCAGCAGACCTCTTTTTAAAATCCACCACATTATGTCCACCTACTTAAAACATTTCTTTCTCCACCCTGAGCCTCTATTTCAGGGACTTGGTTGTTTTTCTTTTCTTCTTTTTGTTTGCGTTT
>JANHMN010000021.1:5492485-5503308 GCA_030674055.1 Rhabdomys pumilio
ATGTATATGTATATGTATATGTATATGTATATGTATATGTATATGTATATGTACATGTATATGTATTACTTCTAGATGTAAACTGAAAGTGCCCTTATTTTGTTCAAGAATAACAGCATCTCACTACAAGGTCAGATACCTATGTTTTCATGGGTTTCCACGGGGTATCTCTTGTATCTAGTAGACAAGGTTTCCCTAGTCCTCACAGCTCAAAGGTCACATTCAGAAGTCTGCCTGAGCTTTCGTTCTATATTAGTGGTTCTTAACCTGTGGGGTGAGACCCTTTGGGGATCAAATGACCCTTTTCACAGGGATTGCCTAGGACCACTGGAAAGCACAGATAATTTACATTGTGATTCTTAACAGTAGCAAAATTGCAGTTATAAAGTAACAATGAAGTAAATTTATCCTTGAGGGTCACCACAGTAGGAGGGACTGTTTTAAAGGGTCTTAGCATTAGTAAGGTTGAGAACCACTCTTCTATATGCCCCTTAACACATCCATAGTGTTAAGTCTTTCCTTCCTGTATTGCTCTGTGGTGCCCCTGTTTCAATATATATTGTAATTTGCCTGTTTTGGGACACAGTCTCCCTCATGTTTGCAGCCCCAGAGCTTAGCAAAGAACTTGGCACAACCAGGGCTTCTCAATAAATAGGGAGTTTAAAACGGAGCTTTATTTCCTGGCTTGTGTTCACCTCTCAATGAGTTTTATTGATTCTGCATTGTGAGCCAGGAGGACACTAGGGAACGGAGGGTCCTCGTCTTCAAGGAATTTGTATTCCTGTTCAAAAGCCCAAGACCTATAGTACCAGATGGCGTTGGCTGAGGCACAGGCGCTGAGCAGTTTACAAAGGCTCTGTATGGCTCCTAAAGTCATGTAGAGGTCAGAGGGCAGAGCAGGAGTTGCGGTCCCAGCTGTTAGGCTGAAAGGGACCATGGAGATTCATAAATCTGTCTTAGATCAGAAAGAAGGGTGAAACTCTAGTTATGGATCTGGGAGACACTGATTTTGAGTAGGAGCACTAGGTCTGATGGACCTGAGGGAGAGCTGTTTTTTCTAGGTGATGGGGTTGTGAGGGATGGAGCTGTCTGCGCTTTCTTCGAAAGCAGGAGAGGTTTTGTTTTCCTCTTTAGATCTGAACATCATTTAGTATGTTGACCTTCGCCTTACCAGACATACACCCAGGATGCTCAGAGCAGGTGTTCCCTGTCACTTCCTCTCCTCTCTACATCCTGGGGATAGGGAGGGGACATGAGGAAAGAGAGAGAAGGTGAAAGAAGGGAGGGCAAGTGGGTTAGCCCTGCTGCGGACCACGCCTTCCGCCATAACCCCACAAACCTTACTTTAAACTCCCGCCCCCTCTGAACCGCCACCAATGCCCGGCCCAGGAACGCGCAGGAGGCTGCGCATTGGTCGGCGCCGCGGTTGCCGCGGTGACGGGTGGGTCCGTGGGGGTCCCCTCGCGGGGCGGGGATAGGGCTGTCCCTGGTCCCGCGCGCCGCCTCCGTCTGGGTCTCCGCCGCTGGGACCTGAGGTCCAGAGCGCGGCTTCCCTGTGGGTGGTGCGATGGGTTGCGGGAACTCCACGGCCACCAGCGCGGCTGCCGGCCGAGGTAAGCGAGGCTGCGGGGCGTGGGTCCCTCGGGAGAGGCAACGGCAGTGGGGCGGGGGCGGGGGGTGCGCAGTTCCCTCGGCCCATCCTCAGTTTCGAGCCTGGAGCTCGCCTGCTTCTGGAAAGACCGAGAGAAAGCCTGTGCCCCCTGTGCGGGGGCGGTCACGCCCGGATTCAGCGAGGAGGACAGTCGCCTGGGTCCTGCAGCCGGTCTCTGCACCCTTCTGGGGAGCAGAATTTCCCAGACGTGTCTCTGGTCCCTCACATCCCCTTTCCATTGGCTTGCATCCAGGCCTCACCCCGGACCCCTTGGCTCCCAGACCCTGCTGCTGGAAAAGTGCTGCTGAGCAAATCAGGACTTTTCTGGGGGTGGGGCGGAGTGCCAGTGTGTTGGGGACAGCAGTCTGCAGGGGCTCCGAAACCGCATCCGTGTGGGTCTGCTTACTTAAGACCCACCCTGCTGCGCGCTTACGCTTTCACGGAGAAGCTGCGGTAGCTAGATGCTCAGATTCGCGGGATGGAGCGTCAGGACTGGCCTCTCTTTTGATAAATTTTCACTTAAAAATATATCCAAACTTGTCTGTGCACGACTTCATTTCGTTGATTGGCAGGACAGGGCTTCTAGGTTTCCCTGGCTAAGCCAGGCTTTGTGTCAAGTAACTTACTGTAAGATTCAGCCCCTCTGATAAAACTAGCTGGTGTTGGATTTGTCTGGGGTGTTCTCCGCTGACGTATTTTAGCATCTTTTTGGACAGTGTTCTCTAGCTTCTCTAGCTGAGTCCAGTCAGATGCCACCGCCCACTCTAACCAGCAAGTGCAAACATTAGTCAAATACTGCAGTGTTTGCGGGGCTGATGTGGGTGTCCTGCTAATGACTTTTGAAACCTTGGGGCTGTCACCTCCCTTAGCCAATAAGGCTTGGCAGTTATTTTTTGATTGGTTGAAGCCCACAGGTTTGAACTCATGGTCTGATAATTGCACGTGCTAGGCAGGACTTTGACCATTGGGCTGTATTCCCCGTATTGCTTTTTATTTTGAGACGGGGGTCTCACTAAGTTGTCCAGGCATGCCCCGAACTCACTGTGTTGCTCGGGCTGGCCTAAAACTTGCTGTCCTCTTGGATCAGCCTCTTTATGAGCTGGGTCAAAAGACCTGCAATACCAAGTCTGGCTGCACTTGTGTTCTTTAACATTTATAGGATGGAAGCCATTGGGAATCTATCCAGAATGCTGGCCAAATTTGATCTATCATTATTTTTTTTGGGGGGGGGGAGATGAGGGTGTTGTCGGGGTCATACTTGTAGATTAAGTGTGTCTCAAGAGACAGCACCGGGGAGTCTAGGCCCAGGGAAAGTATATCCATTCCAGGTGACATTCACTGTTTTGAATTTAGGTCTGTCTTTGGGATCTGCAGACAGCCACTGGGAAGCAAATCTTTTAGATTTGTATAGCAGTGACTCAGCTTAGTTAGTATCTTATGCAAATGAGAGCAGGGGCAGGATTTAAGTTCCATTGTGGCCGCATTTCATTGCAACAATGGAAAGCAGGGAGGTGTCAAAACCTCAACAATTGCTTGTGTCCAGCTCCCAGGTTCTGTGGCTCAGTGTAACCTATCACAAGTGTGCTCGGCTGAAAAACAAAAAAGTTGAGAATGTTAAAAAAAAAAAAAACAAAACCTAGGAGGAGAATCCAGAAAAGATTTAGAAGTGGAGCAAGTTTAGTGCATTTACATTCTTTAAGAATTTAATTTTATTCCTGTGTATGTGTCTGTATGCTATGTGCATGTAGGTGCCCAAGAAGACCACAAGAGGGCAGCATATCCCCTGAACTTGAGTTACAAGCCATTGTGAGCCACTGTGAAGGTGCTGGGAACCAGACTTGCGTGATCAGCAAGTGCTCCTAACTGCCGAGCTGTTAGTTCATCCCCACGCAGTGACATTTTATTAACAGACTGCTTGTCAGATTTGGGGTTAGAGGGAGAATTATCGTTGTTAAGTGAAAATTGGAATGATGATTGGGTAGTTCTGAAATGTTAGTGTACAAATTACATTTCAGTGGTAGGGTGGCCAAGCAGTCTAGAAATTGTATTTTAGGCTGGAGATGTAGCTTTAGGTGGTACCAGCCTAACACACACAAACCCATAGACTATCTTCCGAACCCAATAAACTGGGCATGGAGGTGTGGGTCTGTAGTGTCTCAGTAAAAGGTTTTGAGGATTTCTGCCCCACCTTAAATCATCTGTTTCCAAAATAAAAGACATATAACCTTTGTATTTATAATAAACCTTAAAGCACTAGAGCAGGGCAGATATCAACCCTCTATGCTAGTTTGTCTATTTCCCTGTCAGTAACCCAGAGACATCACTTGCCATGTTCTGCCTGGGCCGCTCCTATTCCAATGGGCTGGCCCTCATGACATGACTCACACTCTACCCATAGTGCCTTCTTCCTTGTCTTTCCTCACTGTGGTCTTTTCCTCGGACCCCCAACCCCAGGAACCAAAGCCCCATCTGCCTCTCTTCTACCCAACTGTAGGCATCTTTATTTAACCAATAGTTTAAATTAAGGAGCAAGGTTTACACAACAAAAGCTGGTAGCCATGAGAATTCACTCTTCCTGAGGCAACTAGACCTTGAGATACAGAATTTAGCATTGCAGTACATAGCAACAGGCCAGACCTCAACATTGTAATACCAGGCAGGAGGGTCAGAAGTTCAAGGCCATCCTCAAAGGTTCCTTACTTTGTAGTGAGTTCAAACCATTTTAAAATCAAGTAAACAGATAAAACAACAGCAACAAAACTATCTCCCACAAAAACAAACAAATAAACCTCTGCCAATCAAGTTGCCAAATCAAGTTTCCTCTGCCAGTCTTGGTAATTCTGCACTCAGGGACAGGGTAGGGGGTTCGATCCAAGTTCATGGCCAGCCTGGTCTATATGGGGTGTTCCAGGACAGCCAGACTGTATGGGGGAAAAAAAGCCTATTTCTTGGAGGAAAAAATTCTCTTTACAAGTATTAGATTGACTTGCCTCCTCCTTGAGTATATCTCTCATTGGGTAAAGGGAAATTCGGTTACATTGAAAGGATCCCTCAAAGTGCCCATTCTTAATGATCTGCTTTTGTTTGTGAAGGACGAGCATGCTAGAGCGTGCTGTTCTCTGGCTTGCTCTTTGCTAAAAATGACTTTATGTTCAGAGAGAGCAGGGCAAGGAGTAGTACATCCTGTAAACTGGGAAGAGGGAGGCGCTGTGAGGGGGGCTGCTGGCACCATCAACTCTGACCAGGCTCTGCCCTTGGCTTAGAGAAGCTCTTCTCAAATCGTCCTCAGCCTGTGTGTCCAGCTGACTGCTTTCAGGATTTGGTCACTGTTATTTTCTGTCCACCAGCCGGTGGTAGGAATTTTGGTTTCTGGAAGAGAACACATCAACACGAGACTGGAAGGGCAAGAAGTAATGCCCTAAGGTAGGGATGACTGTTCCAGTTGTGAGCTGTGATTTTGGTATTGTAGTTACCAAGGGCCAGGCAGCAGACCTGTCCCGAGCCTGAGAGATCTCGTAAATGGATGATGCTGTCCTGGACCTCTAGGTATGAACAGAATATGACTTTCAAAATGTCCCAGGAATCCTGCGTTCAATATTTCATACTTTTCAGTAGCCATACTGAAGAAAAATATAATTAAAAAGGCAAATGGAGATGAAGGAGAGAGGGAATGACCTTGGACTGGAAGCTCAGGCTTTGGTAACTGCTGGGTTGCTGTGGGCGGGCATTTCGATTTGCTTTTCTGTGCTCTGGCTCCTTTATCTATATTGTGGTGGGGTAATTGGATGCACCGTTTCCTAGGGCCCGTGTGAAACTCCAGATCAGATAATGGAGCGAAACACTCTGTAAAATGAGATTACTGTATTTTCAGTAAGAAGTTATTAGTATGTTGAAAAGAAGGTGGATTCTGGGAATATTTTTCTATAAGAAAATGATAAATTTACTTTTGTCTCAACAGGTCTAAAACTATCATCTGTGTATCTATTTATCTACCATCTATCATCTATCTATCTATCTATCTATCTATCTATCTATCATCTATCTATCATCTGTCTATCATCTACTTTTGTGACAGTCTCATCATGTATCCTGGCTGACTTGGAACTTGCTATGTAGACAGGGCTAGTCTCCAGTTGAAGCCCATTATATTCAGGCAACTCCAGATACTTATTTCTCGTTTTCCCCAGCTATCTGGACCACTGACTTTCTTGGCTGTAGCCTAGGTAACGTGGCTAATATGACAAACAGATATGTTACATGGAGCTGAGTCCATGTGAGTCTCTATGCCACATTAGTGGAGAAGCTGGGTCTGTGGTCTCAAGGCCATGAAGACTCCTTCACCATTCAGGTTCCCTTGTCCCTTGAAGTTAAGTTTACCCATGGCCTACCCCCGCTGTGCCGATGAGCATGAGCGCTGTCCTGGAGACTTCAGGATGAGGGAGGAACTGCCAGCAAGAGGTAATTGATTGAAGTCCAGCTTTCGGGCTGTTGAGGAGCTAACTGTGGAAGGCTCAGTCTTCGAGAACAATTGTACGGTACAGGAGAGCAATGTATGGTCGAATGCACCAAGAACAGCTAAGTGACAGGGCTCGTCACAGAAGGCTTCCTGGAGGAGGAGCTGAGCTCTTGATGCCAATGGTGTTGCAGGACCCTTTTGAGTCAGGAAGAGCTCCCCATCTTAAGGGTCTTACTTTTTCTTTCATTTTGTTCATTAGTACATATCAGGCAAGCACTGTACCACCGCACCACAGAGCTATCTTCCAATTCTTATTTACTTAATTTTGGGAGCTCTTATCCTCTTGCTCTCGTCTCCCATGTGTTGAATTCCTGAATGTTCCCGTCACGCTCCGGAACAGCTCACTTTCTTTCCCCAGGAGCACTCTCTCCTCGCAGGAGTCTTGATCTTTCCCAACTTAGAGCTATGGAAGCCAGCTGCTTGTGGTTTCCATTTTGCGATGTTTTAGCATTTCTCCAGGGAAACGGCTGACTGTGTAAAGTACTCAGTTTGGATATTTATTCCCATACAGGGAGCTTTGGGGTGCCCCTGCCCAAGCAGCCAGGAACACCTGTGCGTGTTTGTCTTCCAGCTCTTTCCTCGGGAGGCAAAGACTGAAGTCCAAGGGACTACTCAGTCCCTTTGAAAAATCATGGGAGGGCCAAGCAGAGTGGCACATTCCTTTAAGACCAGCACTCAGGAGGCAGGGGGGGGGGGCAGGATGGGGGGTGGGGCGGGGGCAGGCAGATCTCTGTGATTTTGAGGCTCGGCTGGGCTATACAGCAAGTTCTAGGCCAGTCCAGGATTATATAGTGAGATCTTGTCTCCAAATAAATAATAACTAAATAAATAAACAGTGAAAGGAAAGGAACACAGGTCACACAAAGGGAGGGCTGGGGAAACGGCTCAGCTGGTCAAGTGCTTGCCTTGTAACCACTGAGACCTGAGTGTGGGCCTCAGAACACATGTTAAGTGTGTGTGTGTGTGTGTGTGTGTGTGTGTGTGTGTGTGTGAGGGGGGTGGCTGTCTCTGAGTCTGTTCCTCTAGCTGGACTGCCTGGTTGGGCCGCAGTGGTAGAGGATGTGCTTAGTCCTGCTGCGACTTGATGCCCAGGGTGGGGTGGTACCAAAGGGGAGCTTCCTCTCTGAGGAGAACAGGAGGGGGTAACAGGATGGGGGAGAGGAAGAAGGATTTGTAAAAGGGTAACTGGGAGGAGAAGAGGGAGGGGAGGTGTGGTTAGGATATGATGTGAATTAAAAAAAAATAAATTACGGAAAGAAAACCAAACCAAACAAATAAAAACAGAATAGAACCATACAAAATCCCAGCATGGGGTGGGGAGGATGAGACAGTAGGATCTCTGGGGTTTGCTGCTCATGCTTTCCATACTTGGTCTGTTCCAGGCCAGAGAGAGAGAGCCTGTGACTATAAAAATGAATGCCTCCTGAGGAACACCCACCTGAGGTTGACCTCTGACCTCCACGTGCACTCATGCCTGCAGTCACAGGAGGGTGTCCGCTTTCGTACACAGTTCATATAGGTATATACTATTAAGTGAGCCTCTGGAATGGAAGCCAGAAAATCCCCTTTTAATGTAGGTCAGAAATTCTTTAAAGCTCCACCAGGAACCTGGGGAGATGGCTCAGTGGTTAGAGCGCTTGCCACGTGGTTGTGTCAACTGGAACCCACGGAAGTGCTGGGTGGGCATGGCAGCCATCTGTGATTCCAGTGCTGCTTCTCCCATTCTCCAATTTATTTTTTAAGTCAAAGCTTTTCACTGAACCTGGGTTCACTATTGTGGCCAGGAAACCCCAGTGAACCTTCTGTCTTTGCATAGAGCACTCCCTCACCCCCTGCTGGCCAGTGGTGGGATTACAGACAGGCTGGCTCTCCCCTATGAACACGGTGATAGTGAGAAAGAAACTTGATCTCAACCATGGGCTTCCAAATGCCTGTGTATCCATACACACATGAACATGCGTGTGCGTACACACACACACACACGCATACATGTGCACATACACATACATGAAAAAAAAATCTCATCATTCCCAGATATCTTCAATATCTCATTTCACTGTCAAATAATTGTTTACTTCCTGGGCAGTTATTTTAGAAGCATTTGGCATACGACATCTGCATCAGTCAGTTGTAATTTTTACCAGAGATAGCTCATGGGCAACCATCTGGCCTTGATTTTATGGGCAGTTTCTTGTGGACGCTTCTGATTTTTATGTATCAGTGGTCAGGAGGGGAGGGGCGTAGCAATTGCCTTATTTATCAGTGTACCTGGGGAGTTAATGTAATGCTTCAGGGTCCAATTATCTAGATTAGTCATCGCTTTGTCCTCAATTAGCTAAGTAATTGTATTCCCTTTACTGTAACCACAAAGGTCCAGCCTTTGCTGGTGTCTACAGATGGCTTGATGGTGTTGAAGTGAGGCCACAGTGTTTAGCATTAACCCATTCCTGGTGGGAGATCATGGGAGACGCTGGTGCTGTCATCCAAGTAGTCTGTACAGCTTACCCTGCTCTCCTCCTGCCCTCGTGCTAGAAAGGCCAGAGGGCCTTCCTTCTCTCTTGTAGCAGAGAGCTCTGTTTCTCTCTGAAGCACATTTTGCTGGAGAGGTGCTGTCTTGTCTTGTCTTGTCTTTCTTTCTTTCTCTCTCTTTCTTTCTTTCTTTCTTTCTTTCTTTCTTTCTTTCTTTCTTTCTTTCTATCTTTTGAGACAGGGTTTTTCTGTGTAACAGAGCCCTGGCTGTCCTGGACTCACTCTGTAGACCAGGCTGGCCTTGACCTCATAGAGCTCTGCCTGCCTCCGCCTCCCAAGTGCTGTAATTAAAGGCTTGGGCCACCATGCTTGTCCTTTTTTTTTTTGGGGTCATTATTTTTTTATCTTGTGTTTCCCTTTCCCATGAGACATTCTCCTGAGACCCCCTTATATTTTATTCATAGCAGTATCCTTGGCCTGTAGACCAGTTTCCAAACTTAAACAATTATATTTCAATCAATCAATCAATCAATCAATCATGTGTGTGTTTGTATGTGTGAGTGTGTGTGCTTGAGTGTCTATGAATGTGTGTGTGTGTGTGTGTGTGAGTGTGTGTGTACAGGAGGCCAGATGTTGGGGCTCTTCCTCTATTGATTTCCACCTTACTTTTTATGACAGCCTCTCACTGAGCCTGGACTCAGGTTTAAACTAGACTGGCTTCTGCGAACCTCCTGGCTCTGTTCCCTAACAAACATTGGGGTTACAGGCATGAGATGCTGTGTCTGGCTTCCACATGGGTCCTGGGGATCCAAATCCAGGTCCCTGAACTTGTGTTCTGGTCAGACCCTCAGTCTCAAAACTTTTAATGGGTTTTTGTTTTAGCTTTCCAAAAATATTTGTTTGAGTAAATATGTTTGAGAAACAAATAAGAAGGAAAATCAAGTTTTAAATTGTGCGAGCACACTGTGTCTGAAGAAGTAATTGGGAAAATGAACTGAAGCCGTGACCAGTTAGGAGAGCTTGCTCACAAGTGGGACCTGACTGGGTTTAAAGACTGTAAAACATGAATAAACAGGATATGAAAGGGTGATTTTTGTCTCTTGACCTTTTAAGGGTGTAGGGGGGTCCAGAAACCAAACCCAGGGCTTCATGCATGCCAGGCAAGAGTTTAGTGCTGAATCCCACCTCTAGCTGGAGGGTATCTCTAGTGTCCTATGGTGTCCTGGAGACAGAAGTGGCCTTGGGGCTTGTATGGGCAGTGAGAACCCTGTCTTAGGTTGTTCCCTTGTGTTCTGATATCAGACAGAACTAGGAGGGGTTGGGGCAGTGAGGGAATGAAGAGGCACCTTAGCACTGAGAATGTGGGGTTTAGACCCCAAAGGAACCCTGCTTTTCCCATCTGTCTGTTGTGACCTTGGTCAACCCGCTTAACCCGTCTATGATATAGTTTCCTCGACTCTAACACAGGGAAGTTATAACCAGGTCTTTGTAAGAGTAAAGGATTAATGTTTCTACCCTGTTGAAAAGAGCGCTTTCCTCACTGGAAGTGCTGAGAGCATTTGCACTGTTAGTGTCCCACGGGGAAAGGCAGTTACAATAGCTTTGAAGGGAGAATGAGCCACAGAAAGTGTGTACTTACACAAGGGTCAAGATTCCAGGATGTTGGAATGGAGCCTTTGAAGTGACAAGAGTGCCTGGCCCAAGGCCAGGGTGGGCCTGAAGTCAGGCCTGGAAGACGGGAGGGGGGGAGCTGAGGAGAGATGGGGGGGTTTGGAGGAAGAGGGAGATGGGTGGGTAAGTAAGCTGTTCAGACTGGGTAGCAGCAGGAGGGTACCACCCACTGTGAGAATCAGCTCGGAGGGATGAGGAGTCTGCACGTTCTTGGACACACACAGCAGAAATGCAGGGAATGGAGAGGGACTGGTTACCTCCATTGTTTCAGATGGGCAAGAACAGAACGTGATGTTCTTTCTTCATTCCTGTTATTCATTCTCTGTCCTCGGAGCTGTCACTGTGACCACCTGAGAGGCTCCTGAGGGTGGTCCTGTGGAAGGTCCCACCGTGAGGGGCTTGCCACGGATGAGGTTATGTCACAGCAGCTGAATGGCAGGGTGTTACCTTATCTGGTTGTCTTCGGTGTGTGTGTGTGGTGTGTGTCTGTGTGTGTGGTGTGTGTGTGTGTGTGGT
>JANHMN010000021.1:5504335-5543406 GCA_030674055.1 Rhabdomys pumilio
TAGACATCTTGGGCTGGGTGTGGCTCAGAGGTAGACATCTTGGGTTGGGTGTGGCTCAGAGGTAGACATCTTGGGCTGGGTGTGACTCAGAGGTAGACATCTTGACTGTGTTGTGCAGTGGTAGCACTCCTGCCTGGCATGCATCTTCTGGCTTTGCTGCCCAGTGCTCCGTAGTAGAGGGGGAGGGAAGATAAGTATTCTCCTGGCTAGTGTGTGTTACCTCTCATATTAACCAGTGTGTAAATTTGAACAATTGTAAGAACATTCTTGGAAGCCTGACTCATTCTTCATACTCACTCTGTATGGAGGAACATCTGCCTATTGGGACCAAGATATGTGCACTTCCTTCTAGCTACCGTAGAAGCAGGTAGTGTCTTGCATCTAATTGACTTGGTGGGTTTGTTTGTGTTCCTGGAATGTGAGACATGACACAGAGGATGTACTCTTCCCAAATATGAATTTTCCCATGTGTAGTTGTTTGAATATATTTAGCCCACAGGGTGTGGTACTGTTAGAAGGTGTGGCCTTGTTTAAGGAAGTGTGTCACTGTGAGACACACCCAATGCGGAAGACTCAGTTTCTCCTGGCTGCAGTTAGATCAAGGTGTAGAACTCCCAGGTCCTCTTGCACCATGCCTGCCTGGATGCTGCCATGTTCCTGCCATGATGATAATGGACTAAACCTCTGAACTTGTAAGCCAGCCCCAGTTAAATGTTCTCCTTATAAGAGTTGCCTTGGTAGTGGTGTCTGTTCACAGCAGTAAAACTCTAACTAAGACACCATGAATTTCTTTTTTAAAGTGAAGTAATTAATCAATTAATTAATTTAGTGGTGGTGGTAATTGAACCAGGCCCTCGTTTATGCTAGGCAAGTGATCCCTCAACCGGTAGAATTAAAAAACATTTAATTACCTTTCTCCCCATGTGTGTGTTTGTGTGTGTGCATGCCTTGGCATGCTTGTGGAGGTCAGAATACAGATTGTGGGAGTCAGTTCTGTCTTTCAACCCTGTGGGTCCTAGGTATTCAACTCAGATTATCAGGCTTGGCTGTAGGCATCTTTGTCCCCAAACCACCTCACTGGCCCTGGAAGTGTGTTTTAAAGTGAGGAAGGACAGGAATAAAGTGTTGTCCTGTTGAATGGCCTTCCTTAAAAAGTCATGTCCATGTCCCCATCCCTGGGTATGTGAATGTTTCCCCTTTCAGATATACAGACAGCCAAGTGAGGAATTTCATGGCAAGGAGATGATACTAGGTGGTCTGATTGAGCCCTAAATCTAGTGAAGAAGTACAGTTGCTGCCACACAATAGCACATTACACAGATACACACACACACACACACACACACACACACACACACACACACACACACATTTGGTTTGATTGAGTTTGCAGTGCATTTTTATGTGGCAGGCTTTTGATTTTGAGAACTCATGGATACAGTAATGAAATTGTTCCTAAGTGTAAAGTGTAAGGTAAACACAATTCTGGTGAACTCATGAGAACAGCTCACATCATTATTAAGTCTTAAAGGTGGTTACCTTGAGAAAGAAACAGGCTCCTTCTGTAGTTTAAGCACGTACGATCTCCTTCCCATATCTAAGACAGCCACCTTCCATTTCTTTAAAAAAAATCTTTTTAAAGATTATTTTCTTTTATTTCATGTGTTTGAGTGTGTTCCTTGAGTGTGTGTGTGTGTGTGTGCACGCACACTCGCACACGCATGTGTTTGAGTGTGTTCCTTGAGTGTGTGTGTGTGTGTGTGTGTGTGCACACGCACACACGCACACGCACGCGCGCGCGCGCGCATATGTTCACCGAGCTTACCTGGTGCGCTCTAAGGTCACAAGAAGGTATAGGACCTCCAGGAACAGGAGTTATGGATGTTTGTGAACCTTCGTGTGGATGCAGACTGGGAACTGGGTCCCTTACATGAGCAGCAAGTGATCTTAACCACTAAGCTGTTTCTCCAGCCTCTTCTTCCGTCTCTTGTGTCTTTTAAGGCCCATGACATTAACCCACAAATGCTGTTTAAACAGGGAAGAGGCAGTTTGTCAGAAAATGAAGGTATTTTTGCTGTTGTTTGTTTTAGCCAAGATATATAATGTATCTCTGGAACCCACAGAGAAGTCAACTCACCTCTCTAGATATTTGTTGAATAAATTAGAAACCAAATTTATATAGTTTAAAACAAATGGGTTTTTTATTTTTTGTCACTCTGAATAATTCTAGTCAAAGCATGTTTTGACATAAATTAGATTAGAAATCTTGATCCTGTCTATTGTAATTAAACAAAACATGGTTAAAATGCTACAGAGAGGTCAGACACTTATAATTTTCTTATTGTTTTATGATCTGACCTGTTTTCAGGACAAAGTGATTTTAAATTTCACATTTATGTACCTATGTACTCTGATACTTTTGCCACGGATTTCCAAACATTACACAGCTATCTTAAGAAAGAAAAAAACTCTGAAAAGGAGCAGGTATGGAGGAGTCACAGTCTCCACACCCTAGTTGTTAGCTGACTGTGTAATCTGGTTTCACAATGGCAATTCTTTTCTCTTCTGAAAATGAGGTGTGTTTGCTCTACTGCCCTGCCTGCACGGGGTGAAGTGTGGGTCCTTCCCCTTATCCCAGCCACAGCTAGTAGACACACACACACACACACACACACACACACACACACACACACACGCGGCATTTTCCAATAAGGAATCTTAGAAAAGGAAGGAGATGCAGATTTTGGGAAGTTGACACCACCCAGTCCCACTGAGCCTGCTGGGATGTGCACCCACAGTGAGCCCAACAGGGAGAGACTCTAATGGCACCCAGAGCCTGGTGAAGTCAGGGTGAAGCAGATTAAAGTGAGGGACAACTACAACTTGCTGCAGTTTTTAAAAGAACTTGGCTACTATACTTTGTTTTCCAAGGCACCTCTGTCCAGGGTGCCCCCATTCACTAGACACTGGAGCATAAAGATTTGGTGACTGTTAGACAAACATTGGCGAGAGGACTCCACCGGAGTTGCTTTCCCGTTCTATGCCAAGCCTGCTACACCATTCCTGGGATGCAGCACGCAGCTTCGGGGTGCCCTGTCCATGATTGCTCCGTGTGCTCTTCAGCAGCTGTGGACTCAAGATGTGCTTTCCGTATAAAACTCTGAGAATCAAAGTTCCTCACACCTCAAGATGTCCCCTCCCCCACCACCCGAGGAACAAGAATCCACTCTCCCGATTCCCTTGAATGAAACTAAAGAGAATATTATTTCTTTCTGGTCTTTCTTCTAGATCCTCTGCTTGTTTCAGCTCTGAAAATTGCTCTTTTTTGAGGCACTGACTGTTTATTATTTATTCATACTATTAAAATATCCTCTTGCTGGCTGTTTTTGTTGTCTTATAATTTAATTTTAGGGTGTTTTGTATATTTAATTTTAAGATGGTGTAAAGGATTTTCAATTCCAAAGTGTCTGTCTCTGCCTCCTTGTCTACCTGCCTGCCTGCTTGTCTCCTGCACACACACACACACACACACACACACACACACACACACACATACACACAGTTTGGTCGAGTCATATGGCATTCTGTGTCTTCTCCGTATTTACTCACCCACCTTGTAAGCATGCCTTCCCTCCTTTCTCTGGAATGCTGTGACCATTTTCTTTTCCTTTGAGGACAGTCTTTTTGCCCTTGTTTGATTCCAAGGGGAAGTGAGGTTTCTCATGGTATAGGACGGCATAATAATGTCTTAGCTAATAAAGGTAGGAGCCATGCTCTGAGTCTTTCAGATAGAGGTGGGCAAAGGGCACAGAAGATCTGTGAAGAGCCTTGGGCTGTTTGGTTTGTGGGTGGGAAGGAAAGGGGCTAGATTCGAGCACAGGTACACACACACACACACACACACACACACACTCTCTCTCTCTCTCTCTCTCTGTCTCTCTCTCTCTCTCTCTATTTAGAAATTTTTAATCCACTTAGGTATTGGGTTTAGTTTTTATAAGTACTATCACACCAACATAATGTTTTTCTTCCCCCCCCCCCCAGGTCCAACAGGAGCAGTTAAAGATACGTAAGTACTTGACATTTTGGTATTATAACCTCTGTCGCTGAGAAAACTGTTTTTCATGGTTCTGACCTTTAGGAATCTAGGCGTGGCTGACAAGACACAGGATACTTTCTGTGCTGTACACCTGAAAATGTTACCATTTGATTGACAGAAGGTACTATTTGAAGGATGGTGCCATTCGCAACTTTTTGTGTTAGCCCTTCAGTTACCCTGGCATGCTAGCTTAGAATGTTAGTAAGAATCTGTCTTTCCACCCCAACCCGTGCAGAGACTTGAGTTAGCAACAGTGGTGAGAAGGGAGCCTGATCTGTGTCACCTGGGACCTCGCTGTGCCTCAGAGCTATCCAGGTGGAAAGCTGGAACCGTGACTTTACTTAAGCGAACACTCAGTTGTTTCAGTGGCAACAGTTGGATATCCCTAGATACTTGGGAATGGAGCAACCATTTTCTGCATCATGAGGGGGGTCTTCCTGAAGGTCATGTGTTGGAAGGTCAACCCTCAGACCCTTCTGTTCATACTTTTAGCTTTTTGGAGGTAATTAGGGTTCATGGGGTCATGATGGCAGAGCCCCCATGATGGCATTAGCAGATTCCTAAGAAGGGGAAGAGAGACCAACCAAGTGTGTTTGCTTGTGTCTCCATGTCCTCTGCGGGCCCCCAGCAGACGCTGAGCGTGTGCCGTATTGGTCTTCACAGCCTCCAGAACCACGACCCAAATACACCTCTACCCTTTGCATGTTACCTGGTCTCAGGTGTTTTGTTATAGCCATGGAAAGTGGATCAAGGCATCCTTCCATATAACCCGAGTTGAACTGAACTCTAGGCTGAGGACTTCCTAATCAGGCATCGCAACAGGAGGTTTCCTATGTTCAGGAATGTTGTTCATGGCTTTAAAACATTCCACTGCATTCTATCTGTAATCTAGATCTAACAAGGCCCATAATCTCCGGTCACTGCGCTGTGCTAGTTTGATTTCTGTTGCTTTGATAAAAAACCCTGACAAAACAATGTACAGGAGAAAGGGAAGACAACAGCCACTGGCGGGGAAGGCAGGAGGCTGGAACAGGAACCTGCCTGATCAGCCCTCAGGAAGCAGAGAGAACAGGAAGTGAGGGGGCAGACGCAACCCGGAGGCCTGCACTTCCTCCAGCGAGGCGACACCTCCTAAAAGTTCCGCAACCTTCCCAAACAGCATCACCAGTTAGGGACCACATGTGTAAACATGTGGACCTGTAGGGGACACTTCACACTCAAACCATAACCATGGAGGTTGGGATTAACCCTTCCTGTTCCCCGTTAGTTAGATGCTGGATCCACACTGTGTCAAGAGAGCATGAGAGGATTTGGCACTTATTTGGTGAGGCTTTGTGGGGAGA
The DNA here is from genome assembly GCA_030674055.1 of Rhabdomys pumilio. Lineage (NCBI taxonomy): Eukaryota > Metazoa > Chordata > Mammalia > Rodentia > Muridae > Rhabdomys > Rhabdomys pumilio. The sequence goes on from JANHMN010000021.1 coordinate 5,509,778, forward strand.
ATGAGGGTTGCACCCAAAGTGGTTCACTTAGATTGGGTGGGGGATGGGCATGCCTTTTGTTTGTATCATGGGTGGGTAATGGGTTAGTGGGAGGGATCCTCCTTCCCAAGGATGGGGCTGGACCACACAGGTAAGGCAGGGGTTTGTACGGCTTGTGTGGATATCAGGCTGAAGCGGGAGGGGGAGGATCTGAAAGCTGTCAGTACTCCAATATTAAAAATTGTCAGTGCTCCAATATTAAAAATAGAATCAGACTTTTTTTAAAGTCACAAAGAAGAATTCAGAGAAGACCATAGTGTTGTAAAGTTTTCCGGGAATTAAATAGCCATTTCAAGTGACAGTTTTGGGCACAAAAGCAGTAATCACTCGCTTCAAATTCCTGGTGTAGCCCTTGAGTTTCCAGTGGTTTCTGGAATGGCTCTGAACACACTTCTGCCCTTGTAAACTATGTATTAAATGAAATGGCTGTCTTAAGTGGCGTTTATTATTATAAAGTAAAATACGATAAACTGAAAACTGTTGAGGACGCTGGATGTCCTGCAGTATCAGATATCTAGCCAAATGTTCTTTAGAAAAAAGTTTTTATTATGTTAATTTAATTGTGTGTGTGTGTGTGCGTGCTGAGGATCAAATTCAGGTCATCAGGTTCACCTACAAGCACTGAGCCCTCTTGATGACCCAAGATTTGACTCCTTAGGTAAAAAATAAGCATTTCCACCTCACGAGTGAACCAATTTCTTTCATCTTTAACATGTGGAAAGGTTCGATGAACTTTAAAAATAAATTTCTTCAAAGTTTATTATTAGTAAATGTTTGTATAGGTGTTTTATGTACAAATATACCTGGGGTCATGTGACAGTCTCTTAGGCATAAAGGAGTGTCAGATGGAAACTATCTACCAGTCTGGCTTTGTGGAAGCACGGAGTTCTTACATCTTTTCCTACCGATTGCCTTTTTCTGTGTACACTGAAAGGTACTTCAGGAGGCAATGGCTACTGGTATAAGGGCGCTTCCTGAAAACAGGTGGGATGTGTGTTGGGCTGGAGATTCATGGGGGAGCAGGGGTTCATGCAGAGAAGATGGAAGGAAGATGGTGAGCCTGTATGGAGGGAAGAGCGTGAGCAGAGGGCACAGGGTTACAGAGTTTGGCCGTCTCCTTGGCCCTCCTGGAGCCCCCCCCCCCCCCCCCCCCGTCTTGGGTGGGAGGGGTGTAAGATGGGGCCAGTCTACCAGGGAGCTTCGCTTCTAGGCCAAGAGTTAGGCTTCCTTTATGGATGTTTCAGTATTAAATTAGTGCTAAGTTTACTATTTTTTTTCTTTTAAGAGAAAGAAATCAGCTCTGATCTGACCACCAGAAGCAGTGGAACCATTAAACACAGTTTTTGTTAGCATTTCTGCTTAATTGTGGTCGTGTGTGTCTTTTGGTATTGAAGCTGGAGGCTGTCTGTGCTGAGGGAGAGAGTAATTGATAGAAATAGACCTTAAGACAGGTTTGAGGGATTAAACCACAAACCTCTGAAATGTGACAGCCAGGGTGAAGGGCATCAAGTGAAGACCCCCTCTCATGGGAGACCTTCACTCAAGTCTCGGGAAGTCACGGCCACCCAAAAACTTAAAAGACACCGAATCTGGATGCAAACAGCAGAGGCTTTATTCGGGAGAGTTAGCCGGCTAACGGTCGATTCATTTGTTCACGCAGGAGCTGAATTGACAAAGACCAGCTGGCTAAGAGGTTTTTTAAAAGGGGAAAACCACAAGCTAGGGGAGTGAGGAGGGGTGAGGGGTTGCTAAGGAAACATAACATAAAAATAGCAGAAAATTCCAGAGGAACCCAACCTAAGTGAGTCAGGGTCATGTGGAAAACACTCTATATACTCATTCTTCTCAAAAATGTGGTCTTGCCATGTCACTGTGGCCTTGTCCTGTCATTGTGGCCCTGCCCTGTCACTTGCTCAACTCTTTCTCAGTTGCTCCGGACACGTTACTAGTATGTCAGCACCACCTGGATGACTTGCATTCCTCTCTTCCCTTTGTGGTTTAGCCGGTTCCTGAAACCGCCAGTCTACATTTTTAGCTTGCTTCAGAGAAAAGTTTCCATGCCCTTTAAAGTGAGGCCCAAAGAAAAGCCTATATACATTTTATAAAATGATTTTTATAATTTTTCACTCTACACTAGAGCGTTAATCTCCCTGAGGCAGACCTGCATATGGACATAAGCTCTATGCCTCTATGCCGGCTCCTTGCCTCCAGAAATCATGGTGCAGTAACAGAAAGAACACTTGGCCGATTCACAGTCTTTGCTAAGATCAAAAATTTTTTTCTTTTAATTTCAGTGAATTTTATGAGCTTCTTGGCACCAGTAGTTGTGTAGGGGTATTTTGGTTGGCCGTGGTGAATCAAACTTTGTTCATTTTGACCCAAACAAACAAAAGAATCCTTAGGCAGTGTTGGTGGAAAGTCCCCAGTGGTTTGGCTCCAGTCCCAGCTGGAGCCAGGTAGTCAGACCCAGGAAGCAGCTCTCCCTAGCTTGTCTGTTGCAAACTGCTTTTCCAGGCCGTGATGGAGGTGGCCACTCGGTGCCTATGAGCTTAGCCACCGTGGGAACAGTCAGCTTTCCTTTGGTTTCATCTGAGACATCCAGCAAGGTCCCGGGACTTGAGGACTTTGTGGTGTTTGTGTGGGTGAGAATTCGGAGTTTCTCATTGGCCAGGACCAGGTCATGTGCTTGATTGATGAACCAATCATACAGCTTCATCTAACTGTATGGCCAAGCCTGGATGCGTGGTTGATTCCCAAATGAATTATGGTAGTGTGGGAAAAAGGGGGAGGGGCAGTTTTAAACGTTAGGGTCAACTTCATCCCAATACCTGTCACTTTTCATATTTTGAAAGTATTGATTAAAGCATGGCAGTGGTAAAGCACACTTTTAATTCTAGCACTGGGGAGGCAGGAGGATCTCTGAGTTCAGGCTGTCTTGGTCTACAGATTGAGTTCTAGGACAGCCAGGGTCACGTAGACAACTCTGTCTTGAAAAACAAAAAAAACCCAACAACTATATGTATGTGTATATCTGTATGTATATATGCACACATATAGTGTGTGTTTATTACTGTACATATTATGTATAATAATGTTTAGTTATGACACTTTCATACATGTATATGATATATTTTGAAAATATCCATTTCCTATTCCCTGTATAAGATTCTAAGAATTTTGATTTTGATTTTTTATTATTTATTTATTTATTTATTTATTCGAGACAGGGTTTCTCTGTGTAGTCCTGGCTGTCCTGGAACTCACTCTGTAGATCAGGCTGGCCTCAAACTCAGAAATCCACCTGTCTCTGCCTCCCAAGTGCTAGGATTAAAGGCGTGCGCCACCACTGCCCTGCAAGAATTTTGATTTTTAAAGATTAAGCATTATTTGTGAAAATATGAATATGTTTCAGAGAAGACGGTATTAAATAAGTTAACACAAATCTAACATTTGTCTTTGAAAACAAAGCAAGAAAAATCATAGCCTTCAAGTTTAAACAAGACAATTCAAATACTTTTTCACTTAAAACTTGGAGTGACATTTTATTAAGATTCTTTTTTTTTTTTTTTGACAAAACTATTTTATTGCCATAAAAGGTAATGAATGGAGACAAAAATATCCAGAAAAACACACTGACAAGCAACCTTAAAAAAAGAAATTGTGAATATTCAATCTTGATTTGTGTTTTATGCCCAGTGTTTATGTGTGTGTGTGTGTGCATGTGGTGCATGCGTGTGAGTGTGCAAGTACACACACCTATGTTCACATGGATGTGAGAGCAAGATCTCAGGTGTCCTCTATTGCTGTGTGCTTTCTGCTTAGAGACAGGGTCTGTCACTTGTGTTAGGCTGGCCGGCCTGCAAGCTCTCAGGGTCTGCTTGTGCCTACTTGCTAGTGCTGAAGTCTCAGAGCGATGTCTAGGTTTTTACATGGGTGCTGGGGTTCAAACTCTGGTTCTTATGCTTGAAGATTGACATCTTAATGTCAGTCCCTGACTCTTTACTTGTGCCCATGGGCAAGTACACCCATACCCACGAACACACACACACATACATATATACATATACACACACATGTATTAACAAGTTCCGTCTATAAGTTCTGTCACTATACAGAATATATATATATATATATTCTGACTAATACACTCTATGTTCTGCAATATCAAATATCAGCCGAGATTAAATTCATTACGGAAAAATGTAAAACCATATTCATCTCAGAAGTATAAGCATTTGTATTTACCTTTAATTAATACCAAAGTTATATGCATATCAAATCTTGTTTTTAAGTACATTTATCAGTAAATGTTTGGTTTGTATGTTACTTTACTTACCTCTATACCGAGAGTTGTGTAATTGTGAATGGTGGTTGTAATTATTGATGGCTTAAAGACTGTTGAAAACATTTGTTGGAGGCACTGTCACGAATTCCTGAAGGCAGAAGGCCCAGCAGCGCATGGAAGGCCTGGCTCTGAGTGGAAGCCATAGTTCTCAGTTATGATTGGGTTTTCCATAGTAGGACCCAGGGGAGTAGGAATGGGAAGGGAGAGAGAGAGAGAAAGCAGAGCAGAAGGAATGGAGAGGGGCTAGTGGTGCCTAGGCGATGTCTGCTTGTAAGACAAACCAGGGAGTAAAGGAAGGTAAGCTCAGAGGGCTGATGCATGGGACACATGGGAGGGGGATGTGATCCGAGAAGTCAAAACAGACAGCATGTTCTAGGTATGATCAGGGAGGGCATTGTTTTCTCCCTTAGGGGTGGGATTTTTTATTTCAAAATGTCACAGGTGAAGTAGTTTCGTGATCTAAGCCCCATAGAGCATCGATGGGGTCCTGTCCGTGGCAATACTTAGAAATCAGTGATGGGTGTGTTGATCACTGGGACTTGATGGGCTTCTGTTGCTGTGATAAAACACCATGACCAAAAGCTACTCTGAGAGCAAGGGCATGTAAGCTTACAGCTGTCTGGTCACACCCATCACTGACAGAAGTCTGAGCATGAAGTCAAAGCTCCTACCTGGAGGCTAGAACTGAAAGCAGGAACTGAGGCCATGGGAATCGCTGCTAAGGAGCTTGGTCCTCATGGCTTGCTCATCCTGCTTTCTTATACCATCCAGGACCACGCGGTCTGAGGGTGGGCTGGGTAGGAAGTAGCTCCTCCCACAGTGGGTGCATCAATTATGAGTCAAGAAAATGCCACCACAGACTTGCCCACTGTTTCAGTCTGGTGGGGTCTCTCTTCTCAAATGACTCTAGCTTGGGTTAAGTTGACCAAACACTTGGTGATACAACAGTGTCCAGCTGTTCTCCTTGGATGTGTAAATTTATTTGTCATTTTCAAAAATAATTAAAAACTTCCATGATTTATGTAATAGTGAAAAAAAAAAGGAAGAAAAGGAAGAAAGGAAGGAAGGAAGGAAGGAAGGAAGGAAGGAAGGAAGGAAGGAAGGGGAGAGCAGAGGTGCTCAAACTCTGAGACAAGAGGTAGAATGGATTGTTCATGGGCTAAAACTGACTGAGTCGGTGCTAGAGCGACAGACTCTGGGTAAGACAGAACCTTTAGTGCTTTTGGAGTTTTTATAGCAGGGGCAAGCCTCTAAAGAGGAGAGTTTCTGAGTGTTGATGGAATTTGCCCTGTACGAAAGCTCTGTGGGGAGCTTAGTAACGCACTGACTCCCACCCCCCTATTTGGAGATGCTGGGATTTTTGAAAACAAGCTCTGTGTCCTTGAGGCTTTGAGCAGAATCGGTAAAACGGGGAAAGACCGGGTTTCCGAAGGTCAGGAGGCAGCATATTCCTGTGGTTCTTACAGCAGCAGTTCAGAACTCTGCCATTGTCCCTAGAGAATGTTGGAGACAGCCGTGGAGAGGGATACAATGTAGCCTTCATCCCTCTCCTCTGTGCAGAGGTTGAAAGTACCTGCTTTGAAGTCAATGATCCTTGTGCTCTTCAGGAAAAAAAAATGCAGCCAGTCTTAGCCGAGAAGCGAGAATTAGAGTGGCTGGGAGAAGGTTTGAAATTTTGAACAAATGAATTAGATTGCAGAAGAGTAATTGAGTTGGAAATCATCCTATAACTGCTCGGTAGATTGATCTGAACCACAGTGTTGCTTACATTTCTCCTGACTGCGACAAAACCCCTGACATAAATAGCTCAGGAGGAAAGACTGATTTTGCCTGAGCTTCAGGCCCTCATGGGCAAAGAGGGCATGCGGATGCAGAGCCTCTCTTTCTGCAACTAGTCTTAACTCTTAAAGTTTCAACAGCCTACAGAAAGGGCAGGGCGGGGCGGGGCAGGGCAGGGAACAGGTATTTAAAGCCCAAGCATGTGGAGGCACAATTTCAGATAAAAAAAAAACATAGCACTGCTCTGAGGAGCTGGGGACACGGTTATAAAAATCTAAAGAAAGCAAAATGATTAGGTTTACACGTGGAGAGTATTCTATATTTGCAGCAAATATGATTTGGAAGCAAATATATTGTTAGTTAATAAGCCTGTTTCAGCTGGGTGGTGGTTCATGCCTTCACCCCAATGCTCCAGAAGTAGCTAGTGAAGGCAGAGAGTTTGAGGCTAGCCTGAGCTACTATGTGAGACTTTGTCTAAAACAAAGGAAGAAAGAAAGAAAGAATATCACCCAAAATAAAACCTCCCCTGCAATGAAACAAAAATATATTTAAAAATATTATTATGAAAAATAAAATATAGACAAGAGGACGGAGTGCTGGATCTGGCAGCTTCCAGATTAAATTTGTACTGTTTACAAACTGAGCCTCCTGGGTGGCACCTGATATGGATGGGGCCGGCACAGGCGCAGGTGCAGGCAGTGGGTTGTCTTTCTGCTCCTCAGAGTGGCTCTGTAAGAAGAACTTTATATTTAGAACATTTTTTTCTTGATGAGTAAGTAAAAAGCGTATTATGGTTTTGCCATGTAAATATGTTTGTTCTGGTAAGTGGGGAGAGGTGAGAACCTTCTAGGTTTCAGGCAGACTGAAGCTGGGAGAAATTAGAAAGCGTTCATTGGAACTGCTGCTGTGTCTAGTGGTTTGCTGTACTTGTTTTGCAACATGACATGGTTTTGTGATTCTAACCCTCAAAGGCTTTGGTCATTTAGGGTGGTTTGTTCAATGCCAAAGCTGAGAAAATATAATGGTAAAGATATATTGATTGCCACATATTATTGGTGAGGAAAAATGATGTGTATACACACACATAGAATATTACATATGTATTTATTACCAGTTCTGAGGATTGAACCTAGAACTTTACATGTCCTAGGGAAACTAAGTTCTAGCTCAACCCCTCTTCTCATTTTTTTTTTAATTTTGAGAAACCCGGGCTGGACTTGAACTTGTAATCTTCAAGACTCAGCCTCTCTTTCGAGTAGCCAGGATCACCTGCTTGTGTCACCAGATCTGGTTATAGTTTATATTGGATGGATTAATGTTGAATAAGGGTTGTTGTTTTTGTCAATGTGCAAGTTATTGATAGAATGAAAATCATAGAGCAAAATAATTGAAAGATTTTGTTGCATAGATAAGGTTATTTTAAAATGGTCACGTACAAAATACAGTATTGAAACGATAGGTGGACGAGAGCCCACCCTTTGCTGAGCAACCACAGGCTGTGGTCAGATGGGAGTGGTCCATTTTCTAGAGTCCCGACTTAAAAGCAAATAGAGCTTGTTTAAGGCTCAGGAGTTGTTCAGTGTCTGGTCTGCTTAGGAAGGTCTACAAGATGAGGAAGCAGAAAGGAGTCTAATTATCTGCAGCCTCTGGATCAATGTATGATTGACTCAGAGATGGCGAAGAAGAATGTCATGCTGGTTTTGGCAAGCTCACAGGAAGTAGCTGCAAGCAGAATCCATAGGTATTGTCTATAGTCTTAGATGTGATGGTTGCCTTGGTACTTGTGTGTTCTCAAATACTCCCCTTCTCTGGGCCTCTCTCTCTCTCTCTCTCTCTCTCTCTCTCTCTCTCTCTCTTTTTCTAAAAGGCACTTTAGTCTGCTGAGTGAGTCATGTTTCACCTGTAAACGGAAGATGTACCCAAATCTCAAGATATTGAAAGAAGGAGGGGTTTTAGTTACCGCGGTCTGCCTTCAGTACTACCTGTTTTTTTTGCTAACATTCTCATTAACGTTGTGACCAGAGTTCTGAGAGACTGTGATCTCAGCCTTGGAGATTATTACACTCAGTGGGTGGCTGTAACCTTGACATCTTTTTCCTTGAAAACCTGTTCTTTGGCGAAAAGAATCTGTCTTTGCTAACAAAGACAGACCTCATTTCAATGAACTCTCAGTATATTTTATAAACTTGCTTCTTAACTGTTAATGGCTGATTCTTTGAAAAGCTTTCTGTGGTTTAGAAGTTCATAGACATGCCTCATGGAATGATTAGCAAGATTTCACTCATATATTTTTAAAATATTAAACCACATTCCACATAGTTTTCAAATGGTGGGGATGACCAAACATGAAACACAGTCTGGATAAGAGGAAGAGTCCTGCTCCCTCTGAGAAAGACAAGTGTGTCACATCGTTATTCTTTAGTTTACTGTAGTGCCACTACAGAATGAAGTAATGTTTTCTTAAAACTCATGTGAAGCTCTTAGTGTTCCTGCTCCTGAGACCAGAGAGCTGAGTGTTCTTGGTAAGATGGGTTCTGGGCGCAGCTGTGGAATCACACCAAACACAGCTTATAGTTCTGGTCCCTTCCCTGGGCTCCTCTGTTTCTCTTGCTAACTGGTCTCTCCTTATATGGCTTTGAAGCATTCATGACCGATAATGAATAACTTGAATTTCTGTCATTACCCTGCCAACAGGTGATGAGCTCCATTTAAATATCCACGTTTCCAGGCCTTTAAAATGACTTAAATATGGCAGGTGAAATGGCCCACTGATGAGGGCACACTGATCACTATGGCTGACCCAAGCCTGATCCCTGGGACCCACAAGGTAGAGGGAGAGAACTGACTCCTGTAAGTTGTCCCCTGACCTCCTGGGCACACCATGACATGCATGTATACACATGCACACACATAAATAAAAATACAATAACAATTTTTTATAAATCCTTAAATAGGTGGCTACTGATATCCCTGCATAGAAAAGGACACCTTATGAGACCCCATTCCCCCCTCCTTCCTTTACTTTATGCTTAGCTGTCTGTGGGAGAGAGAAATCAAGGCGGGCTTAGTGTATACCATCACTAAGCCGTGTCACGTTGGGAATGTGGCATATCCAGTGGAAACATGCTGCGTAGTGTAGAAAACCCTGCAAAGCCCCAGGTTAAATCTGCAGTCTGAAACCCTACCCCCAAATCTAACACCGAAAACAAACAAGTGCTCTCAAACAGTGTTTTATGGGCAGGCTCTAGATTTAGTTCAGCACCACAGCGATGTGTTGCAGTCGTTCCAGCTCTGGTTAGATAAGATACAGCTGTTGTGCCCTTTCCAATTTCTTTTATCCTCTCTCAAGAGTGCTAGACAGGCCTAAGCTAGAACATGTGAAATTAACGAAGAAGAGCTGGTTTTTTGCTCCATCTTTTTGCCAGCCAGCAGCTTCGATTCTCTGGCAGAGCTTTAAGTAGCACGAAGCCGCAAATGGGAAGTGTCTACCTGGGTCCCTCACCTGGCGGGGCTTGCCTTGCTTGGGGTGCTTAGCAGCTGCTCAAATGCACTCATAGTTCTTAGATTTATAGATGCCACACCAGCTAGAGAGCCACAGAGGAGGGAGGAGAAAGATCTCAAAATAAGAGTGGATCTGTGAGCTCCACAGTCCAAGGGAATTCCACAGGGAATTCACACTACCGGATAACAACCCGGGTTTCAGAGTTGCCCTAACTGGAGGCCCGGAGACCATGTGTGGGAACGGAGTCTTAGGACATACAACTAAATAGGAGAGAGGTGTACCGAACTAGACTTGGTTTATTAACACTGATATGATTAACAGAATCCAGATCTGGTAAATTTAGAGTTTAATGCTACCTCTTTAGTCTGTTTGGCTATCAAAACCAAGACCTATGCACTTCTACCCTAAACAGGGAGGCATATGCTGGGGTTGTTCTCCACCTCTCTCCATTGTCATTTGGTGGCTCCACAGAACAGAGCCTGTCACTAAGGTGAAGGGAGAGGCAGAGAAGTCCATGAGCAAAGGGTGGGCCTCTGTTGTGCCAGGGAAATGTTAGTGATCCTGAAAGACACACCCAGGAGCCAACTGATGCAACTCATAGCAGGGTCTTTATTCTATTTGAACTAGCTCCCCCAACCCCCACCACACTGCTGTCACACAGGATGGTTTTAGTGGTGGGGGAGCTCTGAATGTCTATTAGTACAAGGCTTTATAGTAAGCAACAAGCAGGAAGTATGTGTGCAAGCATCTAATTGGAAAGCTACTGTGGCCTTTAACATAATTAGCTGGTGCTGGGAGTCACATCATAACTTAACTTCTGCTCCCCTATGAGTTGGTGGTCATTAGGCAAGGGGTGGGCTTGTAACCTGAGGGTACAGGTTTGTTGGGGAAATAACCTGGAGACGCAGGTCTTATTGATGGTGTGACCTGGAGACGCAGGTCTTATTGATGGTGTGACCTGGAGACGCAGGTCTTATTGATGGTGTGACCTGGAGACGCTGGTCTTGTTGGGGATTAGCCTAGAGACTGGAGTTAGGCTTGGGTTTTTTGGGGGAGCAACTTGGAAACTAATGCAAAGTACTAGACTTTTAGTTTACCTGAATTCAAACTTAGGCCAGGTTCTCTAAAATGGAGTCTGAATTTAAAAAAAAATTCTTCTCAGCTCCAGGAAGCTCTGGGATGGTTGCTGACTGTCTGCATCCCAGAGGAGCTGCCAACAGCGGGCAGAACTTAACCTCCAGGCCAGTGTGAAAGCTTACTAACGGGCCTCACAGTTAGTGAACCACGAAGATGCTGTGACCTGGAGCAAGCTTTGATGACAGCTTGCTCACCAGAGGCTCCCAGGGACTAATTAGAAGCACAGCCTTCTAAATGCTAAGTATCTCCTTCTCTCTAGACATATTTATTTTTTATTATAGTAACACATGGCAAAACAAAACAAGAGAAACGCTGAACAATGACAACAAAACCAACCAACCAACCAACAAACAAACAAACAAAAAAACAGCCAAAACTCCCTCCAATGTGTGGACCAGAAGCCTGAGTAGGGTCACCACAATAGAAAAGGCACAACTCTCGATCTCAGTCTCCAGACCCAAGTCAAATTCAGCCTCCCAGTGAAGGGGAGGACAGCTTGCTTCAAGGAAGCTTTCAACACTGCTGGAGGATGCCTGGGAGAAGCACACACACGCGCGCACACACACACACACACACACACACACACACACACACACACGTGCACTTGCGTATACTTGCTGAACTGACCAGGCCCAGAGCAAAAGGCAGGAACTCGACCTCTCAGAGAGTCCCAGGTCCTGGCTCTGAGTTGGTATCCACTCCAGAGGACCTCTGTTGCAACTGTCGTCCTCCATTCCCTTGTGTAGTCCTGTAAAGAAAGTGGAATTTGGGCAAAGGCTGGAGTCGCAGCAGATGCTGTTGTCTGGGTGCTTTCTGAGTTTTAGAGTCATAAGTTTCAGGAATAGTATATCTGCCACCTGGCCTCATCCCCCAGTGGCCCTCTGACGTGAAGTGAAGGCCATCACAGTAGCTAAGGCCAAATGAAAAACCACAGAGTTTTCTTTTCTGCTGGGATAGCTGGTGGAAGGTCAGCGTGCACCTGCCGGGCATTTCTGTGATTGATGTTGTTCATGAAGACTTGGACATATGATTTCACAGAGACACCTTCCCCATGTGCATTTCTCTTAGCCATTGGGTGGTACAGGTTACAGGTTCATCTCCAAGAAGAATGTTGTGCTATTTGTACATTTTATCTGATGGGGACTCAAATTTCAACTGGAAAGGACTGGTATATAAATAGGAAAAAGTCATACATACACCTGGCTTCACGTCAGAGCTGTGGTCTGACAAGTACCATTTCTCTGTACTGGAAGCAGTCTGTGTCACGAGGCATGGCCCACTGTTTACCAGCATGTTTGCCTCGGTGTTAGATGAATCCCCTGGTTTTCTCCATCTTCTATTCTGCAGTGCTTTGAACTTATTGACGGCCCATAACATATCACACTGTCCAGGACATCAGTGACCTGGTTAGCACTTGTAGCCTGTGAGCAGAAATCAGGAAGGTAGTTTAGTACATAACACACATGCTCAGTTCGGGACGGAGATGAACTTCACGCTCAATACCAAAGTGATGTATTAGTGGCCAGTCAGCACACAGGAGAGCCACTACTGGCCATTTGTGTGTGTTTTCCTGTATGTGCAAGTGGACATGTGTTTGATATCTGGTTTCTTGTTACTGTTTTTCTGCATATGCCAGGCTAGCTATGTTGCTGCAGGGGACTTTCCTGTATTCATCTTCTGTCTCTACACAGGAGCACTGAGATTATAGACCATGCACATGGCTGCATCTGGCACTGTTCCTTTTCTACAGGATGAGACTATGGGTGAGCTGAGTTCACAGAGCTGTCTGGGCCAGTTAACTCGAGAAGCCCGTTATCAAGTGCAGTAGATTCTGCTGGTCCTCTTTCTGGTTCGTGAGCTGTGACTTTCCATTTTTACTTCACCTCTTCCAGCTTGGAACAATTCAATCTGCAGGCTCTCCTCTCTAAGGAGAGAGACCCCAGGCAGCAGAGCCATCCACCCTGTTATCTGCTTTTCCCAGTGTGCTTCCGTTCTGGCAGAGAGCAACGATGCTGCCTGCTGTGAAGAAACATCTGGACTCTTCTTCCCTTGGTGGCTCTCATTCTCACAGAGCTGGGGGAAAGCGTGGTTCAGTGTTCTGCTTTCAGCCACTGAGGAAAATATTATAATCCATTAGGCACAGCTGCAAGCCACGAGAAAGTCACCACCTTCCCCATGGAGCCATGGTGGCCGTGAGGGAGGATGGATCACAGCCCCAGTGAGGCCTAGCTCAGCTCGGGGCTCAGTGGAGCTTGCGTGGCTGTGGCTGTTCTGACCCAGCACAGCCAGCTTGACACCATATCATTAACTAATGATTTCCGTTACTTCTATACCTACCAGAAGTTCCCAGGCACTTACAGCACTGTGTGTGTGGGTCTACCAAACTTGAAGTTCCCAGGCACTTACAGCACTGTGTGTGGGTCTACCAAACTTGGCCTTTGTTTCAAATTAATCTATGTTCCCTGTGGGAATTCTGGTCATTCAGTACTCTGCAAACATTCTCTCTGACCCTAAGCTAGGAAAATATTAACAAGTGCTTCACGAAGGCAGGTTAGTGACAGAATCCTTCAGACTATAGAGTTCTGTGGGGGGGGCAAATGGTATAGTGATTCCTTACAAGGGTGCACAGGTGGGTCAGCTTTGTTGCTCACAGAGTGAGGGTAGTATTCGAACTTCTGCTTGAAGACGAGTTGGAGCCCCGAAGACTTTAAGTTCCTTCCTAAGTTGCTGAGCAAGTGCGGAGACTAATTTAGCATTCTGGTTTTGAAACACTACCGGGTACTGTGCACTTCTCTCTACAAGGAATGAAGGAATGATGTAGAGGCAAGTTAGTTTTCCACACCAGTGTGTATGGGTGTGCATGTGTTTGCATACTTATGTTGTATGTGTTTATGTCTGTAAATCTGTGCCACTGTTTGTGTGCATGTTTGTATGTGAGTGTTTGTGCCTTTGTGTTTGTGCATCCATTTTTTTTCTGTGTTCGTGCTTTCATGTGTGTGTGTGTGCTCATTTATGTGTGCGTGGTTTTGTGTATATGGTATCTGCATATGTGCATGTGTGTGAGTGTGCATATATTTACATGTATGTACATGTGAGCATATGTTCACATTTGTGCTTTGTGTACAAATTTGAGTATGAGTGCATATGTTATGTACATGTGTTTGTGTGTGTATGTATTTACATGTGTGTGCAACTCTATGTATGTACATTTGTGCTTTGTGTACATGTTTGTGTCAGTATGAGTACATATGCTATGTGCACGTTTTTTGTGTGTATATATTTACATGTGTGTGCAACTCTGTATGTACATTTATGTTTGAGTACATGTGCAATTATGAAATGTGCACGTGTAGGTTTGTATATGTGCATATGTCCATGTGTTTGAGTATAAGTACATGCATGTTTGAGCTTGTGTGTGCATGTATTTATGCTTATGTGTAAATATGTGTGTGTATTTGAGCGCATGTGTAGAAGTATGTATATGTATGCATGCATGCGTTTTAATGTGTACACATGTGTTTCTGTACATGAGTGTATGAGTGTATGTGTGCTTTCATGTATGTGCACACTTGTACATCCTTGTGTGTGTGATTGTGTATATTTGTGATATGTGTTTGTGTATATTTGTTTATTTGTATGCACAGATGTGTGCATGTGTTGTGTGAAAGCATGTTTGTACATCTGTATACTTTTGAGTGTAGGTGCACATATATGCTTATGTATGCATGAATATATATGTGTATACATACTTATTTGTATATATTCTTGTGTTTTTGTGCACTGCACCTGTTGTGTGTATGTAAGCATTTCTTTGTATGCATATACTTGTATCTTCGTGTATGTATCATGTTTCTATATGCATGTGTTCATATGTGTTTGTGTATAACTATACATGTTTTTTCTGTATGCACTTGTGTTTCTTGTATATGCATGTGTTGTTTTTGTATTTATTTCCATGTTTGCATATATCTGTTTGTGTGTTTGTTTTTGACTACACATATATGTGTATGCATTCCTGTATGTGTGTGTGCATGTTTGAAAGACTTCTATTGGAAAATGGCACATTCCAATTGTGTCTGCATGTGTGTATGTGTGTACATGTGCTGGGCTTCTTTTGGAAAATATCATATTCCAATGATCTTTTCTAGGGCATCCTAGCATGGTAGTTTTTTAGAAACCCAAACTTTCCCCCTCCTGCTCCCTGAGCTTAATTGCTATCTCTTAACCAGTGTCCTAGTTAGGGTTGTACTGTTGTGAACAGACACTATGACCAAAGCAAGTCTTATAAAGGACAACATGTAACTGAGGTTGGCTTACAGGTTCAGAGGATTAGTCCATCATCAAAATGGGAGCAGGGCAGCATCCAGGCAGGCATGGTGCAGGTGAAGCTGAGAGTTCTACATTTTCATCTGAAGGCTGCTAGTGGTCGACTGATTGATTGGGAGAGGGTCTTAAGCCCATGACATACCTACTCCAAGAAGACCACACCTCCTAATGCCACTCCCTGGGCCATGCAAACTATCACAGCCCGCTTCTTTCACAGGGATGCTAACTGTGGGCAGACAAGATTCACAACTTAAGCCTAAACCCTAGTCACTGGAAGGCAATCCCATCTCCCTTTGGGCCTTTGGCTCTGCATCTCCAGACCTTCCTCTTTTCAGGAATCTTGCTAAAGCTTTCCTTGCATCTTTAAAGGTGTGAAAGATTGCCATGCTGTGAAAGATTGCCATGAGGGTGGTGGAAGAGCCTCCTGAGCCAGTTGAGCTGGGAGGCAGGCTAATGCTCAATGCTCTCACAAGCTTGGGATGTAGGCAGCTTCGCTTCTGGGAAGCCACCACCATGATCCCTCACTGGAGCAAGACTTTTTTTTCTTTCTCCGTGAATAAAAGGCTGCAGAACATAGTGTTTGAGTGCCCTTCATATCTGAACTCCAGCGTTCGCTGTGCTGATTTCTGTAATTGAAGCTCTCAGAGCTGTTGGGGGGAAGAGCACTGATGTATCCCATCCTCCCCTGATACCCAGGAGGGACTGTATATTAGGGTTCTCTAGAGTTACACATAGAGCTTGTGAGATGAATCAGCCTCTCTCTCTCTCTCTCTCTCTCTCTCTCTCTCTCTGTCTTTCTCTCTTTCCCTCCCTCCCTCCCTCCTTCCCTCCCTCTCTTTCTCTATCTCTCTCTCTCTACACACACACACACACACACACACACACACACACACACACACACAACTTCATTGGAATGACGTACAGACTGCAGTCTAGTTAATCCAACAATGGCTAGCTGTGAGTGGAAAGTCCAGGAATCCAGTCGTTGCTCAGTCCCACAAGGCTGGGCATCTCAGCTGGTCTTCTGTATGTGCTGGATTCCTGAAGAAGCAGGCTCCAATGCTAGTGAAGGAATGGATGTACTAGCAAGGAGAGGAGAAGCAGGCAAAGAATAAACAACTTCTGCTTTCTTCCTTGTCCTTACCTAGGCTTCCAGAGGAAAGGGTGGCCCAGATTAAAGGTGTGTCTTCACACCTTGGGATCTGGATCAAAAGCCCACAGCTCCCTGCCTCAAGATGCAGATCACAGCGTTCTGAGTTGTAGTTCATTCCAGATACAGTCAAGTTGACAACCAACAATGGCCACCACAGACTGGTTGACAATGACTTGTTTTAAATTTTGAGACAAGGTTTCTATCTCAATCTGGCTTTAAGCGCACTATATAGTCGAGTATGACCTTAAACTTCTAATCCCCCTGTTCCTGAGTGCCTGGAGTCAGGAGTTTATGTGGGTCAGTAGATCGAACCCTGGACCTAGGGCACACTAGACTTGAGAAATAATTTATTTTTATTTTATGCACATTGGTGTTTTGTCTGCATGCCTGTCTGTGTGAGGTTGTCAGATATTGAGCTTACAGACAGTTGTGAGCTGCCATGTGGTTGCTGGGAATTGAGCCCAGGTCCTCTGGAAGAGCAGTCACCTTAACCATTGAACCATTTATCCCTAGACAAACATTCTATCAACCCAGTTCTATCTTAAGCTCATGGAGGCCATTTTTAAAGCCCAGGGCTCCCAGCCCAGAATTAAGAATAATTATTTGTGAAAAATGGATCAAGTGGCAATCATATACACAGAGGTAAACCCACCAAAGCTGGCTTCACAGTATAGCTGAAGGTTTAGAAGACTAGACTGTGTGTGTATGTGTATATGTGTGTGTGTATATGCATATATATATATATATATATATATATATATATATATATATGTGTGTGTGTATATCTATGTGTATGTGTGTTCGTCTGTGTGTGTATATGTGCATGTATGAGTGTGTGTGTTTGTCTGTGTGTATATGTGCACATGTTTGTGTAGTGTGTGTGTTTGTGTATGTATACATGTGAGAATGTGGAGGCCCAAAGATGACATCAGTTATAGTTCTTGATTGCTCCTCATTTTATTGAGCTAGGGTTACATACTGATCACAGGGCTCCCCCACTGAACACAGACTCTCTGATTTTAGGTAACCAGGCTGTCCTAGGAAACTTCATGTTTCTGCATAATTCTGGGATTGTGGCACACCTGCTTGACTTTTTATATGAATGCTGATGACCCAAACTCTAGCCTTCACATTCCCTCAGCAAGCATTTTCCACACAGATCCCCTTTCCCGGCCTGAGACTAGACATCTCATAACTCATTATACACAGCGATTTTAAAATTTGTATCTGAAACTTCAGTTACTCACTATGATGACTGTGCTATCATATCCTGCTAGTTGTGTGTGTAAAGGTTGTTTTTACTGAGAATACAGGCTGGGCTTTAAATAATTGATAAGAGATAATGGATTTAAAATGTGGGCTGAAAAGATAGCAGTTAGGATGTAGGCTGTTCTTGTATTGGACGCTCACATTGGGCAGCTCACAACTACTTGTAATTCCAGCTGTGGTGGGTCTGATGCTTCTGGGCTGCAAAGGCCATATACTCATGTGCACATACCCACAGACAGACAGACAGACAGACAGACAGACACACACACACACACACACACACACACACACGAACAGACACAATTAAAAATAAATATTTTAAAACATTACTGTTTTCTCGTATTTGGGGAAGTTAAACTTTGAATCAGAGTTGGGTAGAAGAGGAACAAATTAGAAGATACAGCTGGAAATTGACTGTGGAAAAGAAGCCGTGGGACTTCACGTATGTCCAAACCTACCAGTCACATACAGCCTCACAAATGATGCCTTCACAGTAGTGTGAGTCACTTGTGACCACAGCACACAGTTCTGATAATCATGACTGAGCTTCTCACCGCTGTTTCCCTGTTATCTGTGCCACAGATTTGTGAATCCATTTTAGCTTAAAGTAGTAAATATCTTATTAAGCCTCAGCAATGTGCACAACACCGTATCTAATACGGTGTGACTCTGTACTCAGTCACAAAGGACTCGGCTCTTTTGCAAGGACGAATGAAACTGATGACCGAATTGTGTGTACATACTGGGGTCATTTCAGTAAATGACAACTCAGGATGGATGTCACACCTGATCTCAGTGTCACTGTACTCATGGGTAGTATTCACGGGGAAACTTGTCAACTCTGCTGGCAATGAGGAAGATCACAGGTGCGTGTACAGCTATGGTGGGACTCGACTCAAATTCTAAGTTGGGTAAAAGTGTGGTGGGGCTGCCTGTAGAATCAGAAGATTCAGTGACAGGGGTGGAGGTGTTCAGAGTCTGTTCTGATCGAGTCCCCTTCTGGATGACAGAGATGTTATCTTTTGAGTATAGCATTTCTCTAAGAAAAGTAACCTATGTGTGTTAGCACACAGGGCCCCAGGATGGCATTCCCTTAGAGACTGGCAGAGGAAGTTTTGTGGAATGTGCACTCCTCTTGCACAAGGAGAGAGTCTGTTAGAGGCACCCAGAGGCCTGAGGTCAAGCTCAGGTGTTGTTTTACAGGATGCGTCCATTTGATTTGCTTGAATAAAAACAATAGCAATACTGGTATAAAATCAGTCCTGAGATGTTATTTATTGAATGGAGCCCAGGACACAAACATGCCAGACCATCATTGTATGTGTCTACACGTGTGTATATTGAATGTATACTCATGTGTGTGCACACATGCATGTGGAAACCAAAGGTCAATCTCAGTTTAACAACTGAACTATGTCTCCAGCACTGATGCTATCCATGTGTTTTAAGGAAGGGAGACCCCTAAGACCTTTCTTTGGAATGTTTTCCTGCTCTTTGTAGAAGAATGTGTATTAATGGCTCAGTTTTTGAACAAAGAGAAATCAAATTGACTGTAACTTTCTTATGAGAGAAGTCTCACTACTTTTGGTTGGGATTCTCCTGTGACACAAGGGGCCCCATATCACAGTGAGGGTAGGAAGGAGTTTGAGGGGTCACTTGCCCACCCCTTATTTTACAGAGGAGATCCAGGCAACTTGTCACTGTTGGTCACTGGGGGAGAGCAGAGTGGGCGTCAGCTTTCTGACATCCAACTTTGTGGCCTTTCCAGTCTCAGCTGCCCCCTGTCCTTTATTTGGTTTGGCCGTTGGGCTTTTTAGCATTTGCTGAGTTTACCCATTTTGATGTGTAGAAAGTTGCCCAGTCTTTACTATGTGGTCAGAGCCAGCCGGAGTACTGTGCTGTGGAGGCTCAGGGTGGCAGTGAATGTGAACCAGGGCCACTGTTAGCTCCACTGTGCTCCTGACCGAGGATGAAGTGTTTGGTTTGCAGCTGAGCAGCTCACACAGGTGTGTTTTGCCTTTTTAGCACAGAAGACTCGATAACCGAAGACGACAAGAGGAGGTATGTATGCTGCCACGACTTGTTTCATGTGAGTGGTTTTGGCCTTAGTGCATGTATGTACTACAAACAGGAACAGAACACAGGTTCCACCAGTGGGGATGTGGGCAGGGATGTGCAGCCCAGCCCAGACTCAGAATCTCGGCTTTGGCCTGGCAAGCTTGTGCCCTGCCCTGTGTGTGGCTCTGTGCCATCCACTCCTGTCCTTGAGGTGACTTTCCCTCTTCACCTCTCCACTCCTTCTTTCTCTCACTCTTCCTCAGGTTCACTCTGCTCTGCTCCGCACTGCACTCCTGGGCTCTCTCCCGTGTGACACATGGCTTTCCCTATGAGATGATTTCTGAATATCCTACATTGCCTAACCCCACAGGAATCTCTGAGTTTGTCATAAGTGGTGACTGACACCTGGCACACATCACTCGACTGACTTAGCTCATTTCTCTCTCATCACAAGCAAAATATTTAAACATTTTACTGATTTAATTCAGCTAGTTTCCCAAAGCTGTCTTCTGACATAGAAAACCAAGAATCTTTGAACAGTCCTGGGTTGTCTTCATGATCATATAATTGTTTGGGGTGGCCCTTGCCCTGTTTTCTGATGCTTCTCTCTCTCTAGCACCCTTTAGTTTGATCTGATTTTTTTTTTCTTAAAGAAACTATGGAGGTGTGTATGTTGGCTTGCCCTCCGAAGCTGTCAACATGGCGTCCAGCCAAACAAAGACGGTACAAAAAAGTAAGCAAGGGTTTTGTGGGGTTATTTCCTCAAAGGAAAAGAATGTGTGTGTGCCTGTGTGTGTGTGTGTGTGTGTGTGTGTGTGTGTGAGAGAGAATCGGTGTGTGGATATATGCATGGGTGTGTCTGTTTATTTGTGAGTGTGGGTATGTGTTTGTGTATATTCATGGGTGGATGTTTGTGTGTGCTGTGTGAGTGTTTATTTTTGTGTGTGTATGGGTGTGTAAGTGTATGTATAGATGTAGGTGTTTATTTGTGTGTCCGTGTATGGGTATTGGTGTTTGTGTATGGGTGTGTCTGTATGTGTGTGTAGGTGTATGTATGTGTAGGGTGTTTGCATATGTATGTGTATGCATTTATGTTTCTGGGTGCTTGTGTGTGTATGTGTGTGTGTATGGATGGATGTGCATGTTCGTGAATGTGCATGCATACATTTATGAGTGTACAGATTCACGTGTATGTGACGGTCAGAAGAGAGGCTGTGGCGATCCTTGGAGCTATCTTCCCTTTTGGAGACAGGCTCTTTCACTGACTTGGAGCCTGCCAAGTCCTTTAATCTGGCTGACCAGCAAGCCCTAGAGATCCGGCTGCTTTTGCCTGCTCAGCACTGGGTTTCCAAGAGCATGTCCCATGCTAGGTTTCTTTTGTAAATGTGGATTTGGGGGCTCGAGCTCAGGCCACCATGCTCACCCAGCAGGCACTTTGCCTTGCCTACTGAACTATCTACCTGGTCTCAAGGATGAATGCAATTTATAATTTCTACTTACCTGACTTAGCCACATGCTCTGCAGTGGCAGCGAGCCATGTATGGACTATGTGTTCCCTGTCACCGTGTCTCAAAAGTGCCACCCACATGTTAAGGCAACCTCCACAAAAGGCCAGTTTGCTTGGGGGTTTTGAATAGGGGTTTTATTTATGTACACCCACCACGGATACTCTTGGTTTCTCGTTAATTTCAGTGCTGATGAGTGTGAAATGGAAAGCCAGCATTTAAACAAGCTGACGGAGTGTTTGCAAACATGGGCTGGATTTCCTTGACATGAAGATGATGGACTTATCAGCAGTGCTGTGGCTACAGGAAAGAACCCTCACAAAGATCTATCACGTTATTTTTAAACACACCGTCATTCTTTGTTGTCATTACTGCTTGTTTTATCATTATTCACATTTTAATTTATCCAATGTTTGCATGTGGAGATCAGAGGACAATCTGCTGTCGTTGGTTCCCTACCTGTGGGTTCTAGGATGAAGCTCAGGCAGCGGGTGCCTGTACCCCTGGACCCATCTCGCCCGCCCTCCTCTATGATTTCTGTGAGCGAGTGTTCGTGCATGTGAGTGTGTGTGTGTGTGTGTGTGTGTGTGTGCGTGGGTGCATGTGTGTATGTGTGTGTGCATGGGTGCTTATGTGTATGTATGTATATGTGTTTGTGGGTGTGGGTGCATGTATGCGAATGCATGGATGTGTGGGTGCCTGTGTGTGTGTGTATGCGCACGCACATGTGTGCATTAGTATGTGGGTGCCTGTGTGTTCACGTGTTTGTGCACATGTGTATGTGTGTGTGTGTATGAGACAATTTGTAACTTGAAGATTTTTGGAAAATATAATGAGCTTTAAAAAACGTGAACACTAACTGTTCCTCTCTCTCTAAGATTAGAGGAAGATAACACAGTGGCTGGAAACTCAAGAGGTACTTTGCATTTTCCTGAATTATCTCGTGTGTGTACTTTGCTGAATTACCTTGTGTGTGTGCCCTCGAGTATGAAGAATTGCTTGTAGTTCCTGTGTGGCCTTAAGAGATCTCGGGAGCTCTGGTCCACTGTCTGCCCTGCTGCCATGGTTCTCTTTATTCTCTCACGAATGCAGTGTGGTTGATTTACTAAGAGCAAGCTGCTTGCCTGCCTAAAACACCAGGGCGCACCAAAACCTGGGAGGGTTTAGGGATTGAATGACCGATGGAGACCTCAGCCAGGGAGACTCCGGCTAAGAATCACACGAGGATCAACACACAGTGTGTAGACACTGTGTTCAGGAGGAGATATGTCCCATGGCACATTCCGTCTGGTACTCCACTGTGTGTTGGTCTTGGCAAACATGCCTAGCCTCTTTTGAAGCCTTCCCTTTCAGGAGGGCTGTTTCCCAAGAGAGCCCACACTCTGTTCACAGTCAGCCTTAGGCTTGAATTCAGGCTCTTCCACAGGCTTGTTGAGTGGGTTACTTTTCCCTTGTGGCCTTGGTTTTATAATCTATAGAATGGGTCTTTTGCTTAGACATAAGGGTTGTTGTTAAGATTAGATGAAATGAATGGAAAGTAGCTCTTGCTTTCATGGTTGCCTGTGTCTTCTTTGTCTTATTCCTTCCTATTCTCCTTTCTCTCCCTCTTGCTCCACCTTTTCCTCCCACCCCTTCCTTATATATTTCCCCTCCCCCAGAATCCAGTCTCTAGCAGACCAGAAACAAGAGTTCTTTGCTATTGAGGCCACCTCTTGTGCAGCCAGGGTCAATCCTGGAGTTGGTGGAGACTGAGAAGTTTCCAGATGGAGACTGAGTAGTTTTCCTGATGGAGGGCTGGGCACACAAGGTCTACTTCTTAAGGGAAGCCACAGCAGCCTTGGAATCGGTCTCTGGAGAGTGGCTCTTCAGAGAGGCAGCATGGAGATGCAGACTGGAATCCACCCCCTCAACTCTTGAAAATTCACCAAGGATTTTTTTAAAGTATAGTATTTATTTGAATAGAGTGTCTCCCCCCCGCACCCAACACACACACAGAATTCTGGCCTTGCTGTCATTTTTGTCCCTTGTAGAAGTCCCTATGAAACATGCCTCCTGTGTAGGCCAAGCTGGTGGAACGCCTGCACTACCATTCCTCCCTCCTCCCTGTAATGTATGTGTGTTTCATAAGTGTAAGAACTGATTAAGTGCCGTGTAGACTCATGCTGGGAACTTGGTTCCCTCTGCTGCGCACAGACCCCAGGTGAGCTATGCTGGGCCTCAGCTTTCTCTCAGCTGCCTTTGTGTGGGGGTCAGAAGTTTCCTACTAACAGTTCAGCAGTCACTGCTGACACAGCCCACAAGGCTTTAAGTGGCTCCTGGATCCTAGTGTGTTCTCTGACTGTCATCCTCTTCTGTCTCCTCTTTCTCTGATGATGTCTCTAAGTAGTCAGTCAGTCCTGATTTCTGCCTCACCTTTGAATTGCCTTTGAATTTGAAGTGTTCCTGAGTGACTTGGCTTTTCATCTTCCTGAGTGGCTGCTTGTCCATTGTGCCACTGTCTGTGACACTCTGACCCCCGTGATTCTCCAGACCCATCCTTGGGCAGAATATTGATGCGAGGACTGTCTCGAGAAAATTCTGATACGAAGGGCAAGCGACATTATGTTTGGCCAACACCGCGGCCTTTCTGAATGGGATTCACTTTGTGAGCTCTGTTGGCTACATTTTGGAACAGCCCGATATCAGCATCACTTACATGGTGATACTAGTGTGTAGTTTCTTAGACACCTGACTCCAGAGGGGAAGCCACAGCTGTGACTTTTTGAGAGGCATCCTCTACCCAGGAGGGAAGTGGTGGATGGTATAGCCCTGCTCTCCACTCAGCCAGCAAACAGCTGTTTATGAGATGGCTCTCAGACGCCAGTGTGGGTCAGTCCCATCAGTATTCCCCGGGAGCTCCACAGGCCCCGGATGCACAGGCCCTCTGCAATATATTGCCGGAAGGGATGGAGTTATCGCTGCATGATTTACAGTGTGAATGCCGACATGCACATAAACGGGTCTGCCCATTGTTATTCTGTATTTTAATTTTTAATTATATTTTATAAGTCTCTCAGCATCCAGTTTGATCTCTTTATATAAGTATTGCCTATGTTCAGAACTATACTGCCCAGTACTAAATCTTAAGAAACTGTTGACTGGCTATTGAACACTTGACTTAAACGCAAATCAATTAAATAGTTTTCAGGTCTGTGGACATGTACTTTTGTCTAAGCTATAATTTTTTTGAATGTGCTAATTCTTTTTTCCCCCTTTTCTTATTTTTCCTTCGTAGTTTGCTCATGAATTTGGAAAGAACTTGGCTCCTGGGACATTGTATGAACACAGATATCTTCAAACAAATTCCGAAAGGTTGTCTCTGCTGTGCCACCTCGCCCAAATCCTAGCTGTGTAGTTCAAGCCATGCGTCTATACTGGATGTCGTGGTCATAGAAGGGACTTTGTGCCACCCACCAATGAGAGACCGTAAAGGCTGTTGCTACCCGGCCTGGGCCAGCCGGCTCCACACCGTGGTGTTTCCCTTCTGGCCATTCAGCACAGCTCACCAAGCGCATGTCTGATCACTAATAATCTTTTGATAGTTTTTATATGACACAATCCTTACTGTATTTATAACATGGTTGTAGGGCCACATAAAGGAATCACCTGCAGTAATATATCGCCTCTTGTCTTCAATGTTTTTACGTCATTATTTTTTAGCTGTGAAGTTAGTAAATGGATTCTTACAACTATCTCCTGTTTTTACTAGTTGCTTTAAAGTTTTTATTTGAATGCCGGAGAATTCCCTTTCTTCAGAACATTTCAGTATTTGAAAATGAGTTCGTTAAGTGTGCATGCTATGCACTCATGTGGATTAAACTCCTCTTTTCTTTAGTCAAAGGCTTATATAATTATAAATATTCTCCAGCCGCTCAGTTGCCTGGTCTCCCCTTGTGTAGCCTGAGCTACACATCATGTTAACTCTGCACTGTCTCTTAGGACATAACTGAGGACAGCTGATGTTTAGTGGGGTATCTGGAAGATTCTTAATTTGCTACAACGTGTGTATCTACCCATGATGGCAGTATAAGCAACTCAGTTTACCAATGTGTGTCAACAATTAAATATTTTTATCCCTCTTTACCGGGATTTCTTAGTTATTTTCAAAAGAACAAAGAAGCCACATGTGGCATTATCATATGTAAATAGAGTATATCAATATTTAAATGGAATACAGATTGTCTTAGTTACGGTTTTATTAATGTGAAGAGACACCATGATCAGAGCAACTCTTATAAAGGCAAATATTTAATTGGGGCTGGCTTATAGGTTCAGAAGTTCAATCCATTTTCATGGTAGGAAGCATGTCAGGATGCAGGCAGACATGGTGCTGAAGGAGCTGAGAGTTCTACATCTTGATCTGAAGGCAGCAGGAGACTGTGTACCATCCGGGGTATAGCTTGGACGTAGGAGATCTCAGAGTCAGCCCCCACAGTGACACACTTCCTCCAGTAAGGCCATATGTGCTCCAATAAGACCATGCCTCTGAATAGTGCCATTCCTGATGGGCCAAGCATTCAAACAGAATTCTACAGGACCATACGTATTTAGACCACCACACTGGTTAAATAGTTGACTCTTACCCCAGACCACAGGGATTCGACGAGACCTTAGGGAAGGGGGCAAACGAATGAAAGGACAAGAGACACAAAGAATGAGAGCAAGTCTGAAGTTCTGATCAAGCTCTGAAACTTTAATTTTGGGGGCAGGTTATAAAGACACAGCAAACCAGGAAGTTTGGGCGAGGGTCATTGCTTAGGGCTATCCTACTATGGAATCCTTATTGTCTAAGACCAGTCCACTGTCATATCCTTATTGCCCTAGACTATCCCACTGCCATAACCAACTCCAAGGAAATGCCAGACGTTCTTTAAGTTCCTGGGACCTGAGAACTGTGAACGTCCTTTCTTAACCTTGTACTGACTAGACTTTCTAGAACAGCAGATAATTTCCTGGGCTTGGCTCCCGGCAGACTCTGACAAGTAGAATTATTTTTCTAAAAGAAAGGCACTGTCTTCCATATTTGCTCACTATAGAGCCATCAAATTTTTATAAATAAATAAATTAATTAAAAGGTAAAAATTACCAAGCACTTCGGAGGCACATATTCTCAATGTCTGCAAGTTCACTATGCACTTGGTGGAGGCATCAATTTGTACATCATTAATAATAACAGCCCTGAGAAGCCTGAGGCAAGACAGTAAGGAGTTTAAGACCAGCTGGCTACACAGTAAGTTTGAGGTCATAATAAAGTACATGAAACCTTGTCTCAAAAGTATTTTTAAAAAAATAAAAACTATATTGGCTTTGGGAAACTTACAAGTAACGTTGGATAGATAGAACACAAGAGTAGGCTGGGGACACAGGTCAATTGTAAATGAATTCTCAGTTTTTGTATGTTATTTTTGTTACTGTTCCAATTTGAAATTATACTATGTCTCAATTGAATTTATCTGCTTTGTTTCCTCTTCTTGCTGATGATGTTTGCTCAGCTCTTCCTGAGACTTTTGAAGCCTTCTGGGTAGGGATTTTGGAATATGCCCCTTAATGTGAAGTTCTCTGTGCTCTTCTATTAGACTGGGGTTACAGAACTTGAGGTAGAGCCCCCGCTGAGATGGAATGTCCCTCATCGAATCAAATCCTGAGATCTCAGGATCCCATCTTATTACTGGTGACATTGACCTTAATCCTTTGGTTGAGAGGTGTGGTGGTTTTTATATGCTTAGCCTAGGGGGTGGCACTAATAGTAAGTGTGGCCTTGTTGGAGTAGATGTGTCACTATGGGTGTGGGCTTTAATAGCCTCATCCTAGCTGCCTGGAAGCCAGTCTACTGCTAGCAGCCTTCGGAACAAGAGGTGGAACTCTTAGCTCCTCCTGTACCATGCTTGTCTGGATGCTGCCCTGCTCCCACCTTGATAATAATGGACCGAACCTCTGAACCTGTAAGCCAACCCCAATGAAAGGTTGTCCTTGTAAGAGTTGCCTTGGTCATGGTGTCTGTTCACAGCAGTACAACCCTAACTGAGACAAGAGGGATCTCAGCTCTCCACCATTGTTCATGAGTTCAGACAATTCAAGATGAGAATTTGGGTGCTTATTAAAAGTATGATGGCATTTTTGTGATAGTCTTGTCACCAGGATTCTAGTTATTTTCTAGGTTTCCAGGGATGATTTTATTCAATGTGTGTACTAAACCAATCACTATTCACTTCGAGGTTCAGCATCTTGTTGGAAAAGGAGCATTGTTACTGACAGAATGACTTGCACACAGGGTCACTGGGAACGCAGCTTGCAAGTCATAGTCAGGCTGGTGTAGACTTACCTGTGGTGCTCCCCTTGGTGATACCAGCCACAGTCTGCCACGCCTCCTGTAGGAAAGGGGAACTTTGGGGTAACCGACTGCTGTACTTGGTGCAAACAGTGAGTGCATTTAGTCATATCATTCGTGTATGTATCCACTATCTGATGGATTGGATAGCAGACACTTTATTGCTTTCACTAAAGGAAAACTCTGCTATGGAGGGAAAAAAGCATCCTGGTAATTGAATATTTCAGGAGAGCCACTTGGAGACTGTAGGTATTGTTTCTCCTTAAAGTTCCCATAGCTAGTAGGAATACTGTCTTTGGCGCCTGTTCTCGGGGGAGGGGGTGCTGGGGGCTGAACTCAGGGTCTCATAGACAGGTATACTGAGCTACACCCCTAGATCTATCCTAGGGGCTTGTAGCATAATTACCGAGTACTCCAGTCCCCATTTTTCTCCCCATTCCTTCAATAAGTGCTACTAGAAAGTCTCTAAAGTATTTATTTATTTATTTATTTATTTATTTATTTATTTATTTATTTGGTAAGACTATATGGCTATTTATTTTGCTCTTCAGGTTACAATCCAGTATTGTCATGCTTTCCCGAGTTTGTCCATCTTTGACCATTGGGTTTTTTTTTTTTTTGCTGGTCTAGATTCTGACATTCTCTATGATTTTTCTTTTGCATAGGTTGACTCTCAATAGTGGCCGTGCCACAAAATAAAGATTGTCTTTTCAAAAGTTAAAACTCCATCAAATTTCATTACAAATGAACAGTGTCTTCCATATTATGACAGGTTTTAACATTTTCCTTCCACTAGGGATCAGATAAATTTAGAGCTTCCTAATTCTTGAATGTTAATAACACAGCCACCCACCTCCTGAGTCTGAAGGCAAATGATTAATGTCTTTCTAAAGTACAATAAGAATCTGGACGACAGAGGAGGATAAACCATTAAAACAGGAGGCTGGGTATATCGGCTAGTTTTGACCAACTTGACACAAACCAGACTCACCTGGAAAGATCGAACCCCCAATTGAAGAATTGATTCTATCAGACTGGTCCGTGGGCATTTTTTTATTAGTGATTGACATAGGAGGGACCAGCCCACTCTAGGCAGTGTCAATCCCTAGGCTGGAGGTCCTGGAGTATATAAGAAAGCAGGCTGAACAAGGCTATGAAAGCAAGCCAGCAAATTGAGATTTCTCCATGGTCTCCATGGTCTCTACTTCAGTTCCTGCCTCAGTGTCCCTCCATGATGGACTGTCACTTAGAAGTGTAAGATGATGTGAACCTTTTCCTCTTACCTTGCTTTTTATCAGCATTTTATCATAGTAAAAAGGAGGTAAGTTATACACTGGTACCGCCTTCAAAATGCCTGAAATGTAAGAGTTTATACCTCTCCCAACAATATATTCCTGTTTTTTTTTTTTTTTTTTTTACAAGATTATTGTTAAAAATATCATGGAGATGTGTATCAGGGAGTTTCTAGTTAGGAGGCTGTCTGATGAAAGAGGGGCTTTTAAAGCTTTCTGATAGAGGAGACACACATTGCAAAGATTGCTAACGCCTTCCTAGTTTCCTGCACAGAGGTGGTTTTAATCGAGAAAAGGTGATGGAGGGAGCTTGTGCTCTTCAGCAACAGATGAGTGCCTTCCAGCTTTGGAATCCATACACTTGCCGTCACAGAACATAGAAGCTGCAGGAGCTGAAGTGAAGGAGAAGCAAGTGTGAGGCTTGTAGGACGGGATGAATGGAAGAGAAAACACATGAGATCATGCAGACATGAAGCAAATTTTAATTTTTAATAACAGAATTATTTTTAGTGCAATGTGCATGTATGTGCATGTGTATGTTCACTGTATGTTCATGTGTGTGTATGTGTGTATTTGCATGTGTGTATGTACATTGTGTGTGCATGTATGTGTGTGTATGTGTGTAGTGTGAATGCCTACAGAGACCAGAAGACAGCATTAGTCCTCACAGGTGGTTGTGAGCTGCCCAGTGTGGGTGCTGGGAACCAAACTTGGGTCCTTTGGAAGAGCAGCAAACACTTTTAACTGTGAAACATCTCTCTGCCCTTTGGGGGTTTTGTCTGGTTTGGGTTTTGGGTTTTGTTTCTTTGAGACAGGATTTCTCTACGTAGCCTTGGCTGTACTGGAATTCACTCTATAGACTAGGTTGACTTCAAACTCAGCTCTGCCTGCCTCTGCCTCCAGAGTGCTGGGATTAAAGGCATGTGCGGCCACTGCCCGGCTGCCCTTTGGTTTTTATTTTTACTTTTAATGATACAATAAACAAGGTTAAGAAATGTCAAGCTTCCCCTGAAAGCCCTTGGATAAATTTGAACGAACTTAAAGATGATATATATGTAAAGCTGAGGAAGATACTGTAACTAGTCGCCTGCCCTGAGACTGGGAAACAGTTTTATGTGGACGAAGCATGACATCCGTAAGGTGAAATGTTGCTCGGCTAGATTATGTGAGCGATGAAAATGTGTCTGGAACCTGGGAACACTTGAAAAGCAAGTGCCTGGGAAACCAGGCAACATTTGTTACAACTATGGGGCTAGCCTGCGCTACACCTGAGAACTCTCAGCAATGTTTGCAATAACCATGGGGCTACCCTGATCTACATCTGAGAACTCTCAGAAACGTTTGTAATCACCATGGGGCTACCCTCCTCTACATTTGAGAACTCTGGACAGTGTTTGTGATAATCATAGGGTATCCTGATCTACAAAGAACTCTCATATAAAGTGCCTAAGAAAATGAGCAAAGATGCTAAGAAGATGGGTCATAGAAGGGCTGTAAATGGCCACCAAGCCTTCCAGGAGGAAGTCCAATGGCTGGAAGTAGTAATGAGGAGGTAACTTGAAGAGGCAACTCCCCTAGTCAACATGTCCCCCACCCGCTCCTGTGACTGCCATTGTGATGACGTCATCACTCTTGTACCATGAAGATGTGTGCTCCCAATTACTGTCCTTGCCCACATCACTGATGAATTTGAAGTCTGCAGGCAAGAGTTTCCCTTATCTATGTATTGTTTACTTTTGAGTCCTTGTGACCAAATATCTGGCAGAAACACTCAAAGGGAGGTGTGCTCTGGTTTAAGTTGTTGCTGTGAGAAAATGCTCCAGCAGAAAGCAACCGAGGAAGAAGGGGCTTACCTCAGCTTACTCGCTTACCTTCAGTTTACAGCCTGTAAGTGGAGGAGGAGCCTGCTCACACACATCCACAGTCAAGGGCAGAGAGAAATGCATGCACGCAGGCCAGCTTGGTTGCCCTCTCCTCTCTTAGACAGCACAGACCCCTGTGTAGGAATGATACTGCTCACAGTGTTATAGAGATTCCCACACCAATTAACAAGGCAATGCCACCACCCCACTTGATTTGGACAAGTCTTCAATTAAGAATCCTTTCCATGGGTGATTCTCAGTTGTGTCAAGTTGACAGTTAAAAAGCTAACCATCCTGGGAGAAAAGATTAACCTTGCCTCTTGGTTTCAGAAGGATTTCACGCCTTCGTACCGGGGATGGAATGGGGGAGCTTATGGAGGAGCAGTTGTAGTGAGACAGGCTTGGAGGGTCTTAGCCAGCAGCTGAGTAACCTTTAAGATCCAATCCTAGTGGCCAGCTTCTACCAGCCAGGTCCCCCTTATACAACTCGGATGGTTTGAATCTGAAGTGTTTGCCGTAGGCTCACAGTTTAAATGCTGGTCTCAGCTTGTAGTGATATTGTGCAGGAATGGCCATTTCTCCTTCCCTTCATATCCTCCAGAGGTACGGGATGGTCTACACTGTAGAGTCCTGTACAACAGGTCTCTATGCTGGGCTCCAGAACACTCTTCTTAAAACATGTGACTTTCTGTCCAGCAGCTGCCGAGCCCCTCAGCATCTCTTAAGACCCGAGTGGCATTGTCATTTGACAGGATTGGTCCTTGCCACCCTGCATGCCATCACCAACTTCATGGTGACCCCAGGACAGCTCACCACACAGCTTCCTGGACCTCAATGGAGTTATTCCGGCAAGAATTAGGCAGGATAGAAGGAGGATTCCTGCTTCTCCTTCCTCAGTGAATACCACTCCTGCACACAGAGGGCTCAGCCCAGGAGGGGTTCACCTAGTGGGTCTGCTATTGAATGTTGCTGGCTGGCATTTCATCTGCTGATCAGCTCTCTAGACATGTAGAGATCTGTTCAAATTGGATACTCACAACAAGGGTCTCATCTTTATGATAATAGAAAACATTGAACAAACTTCTTTAATGATTGGTATAAAGTCTACAATAAAACTTTCAAGTTTCTGATTTTTTTTTAAGATAGGTTCTCATGTAGCCAAGGCTGGCCTTGAACTCATTGTGTAGTGGGTGATACCCTCATTTTTCTGCCTTCATCTCTCAAGTGTTGTGAATACAGGCATGGACCACTGGGTTAAGTAAAGCTTTCAGTCCCATCATGTCTGCCCCGGCACCACCCCTCCACCCGCAAGACAGAGTTACTCTGTGTGGCCCTAGCTGTCTTGGAATTCATTCTGTGGACCAGGCTGGCCTCAAACTCAGGAATCCACTTACTTCTTAAGTGCTGGAATTAAAGGATTGTGACACCATGCCCAACAAAGCTTTCAGTTTTTAATGTATAAAACGGACAAAAAAAAAAGGGGGGGGGGGGTAGCTGGTTTCGCCTTTCTAATAAATGCATCTCCTGCCCTCTGGTGGTCAGAACATCTAATAGCGTCTTGAGTTCTAGCATTCCTTGCTTCCATCCTAGCATAGCAAGCTTCCCTAATCACTAGCTCTGAACATTGGACTGTTTATTTAGCTTTTCTCCATCTCTGTTTCCTTCTCTGTGGAATGGAGCCAGTGTTTATAATAAAAAATTTAAAAGTCTATATATGAAATGCTTATTACATGGCCAGGTTAACCCAGTGGACTCCCACGGAAGTCTTGGTATAGAGCACTGGTTCTCACCTCCCTAAGGCTGCGACCCTTTAATACAGTTCTCGTGTTGTGGTGGCCCCCGACCATAAAATTCTTTTTGTTGCCACTTCATAACTGCAATGTTGCTGCTGTTATGAATTGTAATATAAATAGTTATGTTTTCTGATGGTCTTAACGACCCCATGAAAGGGTAACTGGAGCTCTAAAATGTAACCCACAGGTTGAGGACCCTTGTTATACAAGAACAGATGTTTGCATCCTACAATCGAGGTAAACGAGGGCCTACAGACAAGTAGCTTGAGGGTGAAACGACTTAATACTTGGATAGTCATTAAAAGGTCTGTTGCAGAATAAGCATCCAGTGATATCTATCATTACATCAATAGCACACAGGACTGAGTCTGTGACCGACATGGCTGTGGAGTACAGGGAGCCTTTTATATATGTGCTATTGCTGGTTTAACATTGGACTGTTGCATGGATAACATTAACATCTTGCATGGATGGTGCACTATGTAAGTGAGTCACTGTATTTACATACACGATCTCTAGGCATTTTTCCTGAGCTAGACCATAATTTCCCATTTCCACACAGGCGATGCATGGGCTTCCTGCTTCTCTGTACTGAAGAAATGATGGACGAAGGGGGAGAAGGTGCTCCTGTCTCAGTCTATAACAAAATACACACGGCTGTGCACTTCTTACAGAAAGAGGTTTGTTTTAGTTAGTGGGTTTGGAGGCCCAAGACCATGGTGCTAGTGTCTGCTGAGCTCTGGGCATATGGTAGATAGCATCACGGAGGGAGGGTGCGGGAAGAAGCTCACACTTTGCGTTCTCGGAACCAAGGCTTTGGTGAAGTCCTGCGCTGCAAACAGGAGCTTTGAGAAATAACTGCGGACTCATCACGGGTTTGGTTTCAGGTTGTTCCTGTGGCTGGTGTTGACACAAGGTGTAGTGTGGAACCGTATAGCACACTGCAACCTTTAAGGAAGGTGTAATCAAACATCGGAGGTCCACAGCGGCCCATCCCAAGCCACCTACACCAACACCTCCCTATTGTTCCCCTGAGAACGCATGCCTCTGATTGGTGGAGTCAAGATCACGTGGCCAGTGCATTAACAGAATGAGAGAGAGGAGAGAGAGAGAGAGGAGAGAGAGAGAGAGAGAGAGAGAGACAGAGAGAGACAGAGAGAGAGAGAGAGAGAGAGAGAGAGAGAGAGAGAGAGAGAGAGAGA
>JANHMN010000021.1:5549933-5580674 GCA_030674055.1 Rhabdomys pumilio
CATGTGTGTGAGTATGTGCATGTGTATGTGCATATGTGTATGAATGCATGTGTGTATGTGTATATGCATGTGTGTGAGTGTGTGCATGTGTAAGTGCATATGTGAGCATGTGTGTGCAAGTTTATGTATACATGTGTGCATGTGTATATGGCACCACTGTCAGCCCTGTCTCTGACACTGAGGAAGGAAGTCCTCAACTCCTGCCCTCCCCCCTAATTCCACTTCCTCTCTCCTTGCAATTCCTGATCTTGCTTTTGGCATCTGCTCTGCTTGGGCCTTCAGGAGCTGTAGCAGGAGGCTCACACCTTCCCCCACCTCCATGTGCACATTCTAGATCTGGGGACCTGGAGGATGCCTGCGTGGTTTTAGGCTTTCCTGGATTTCAGAGTCACACCGGCTGCTAAAGCCTTGGGATAGCTTTGATTCTCCTACCTTTCTAGATGAACTTTCCCACATGAATCACAAAACCATCACAGTATGATGCTTGCTATAAGGGAGACAAATGGGCGCCTGTGAGAGCATCTGATGCACCCTGTGAGGATCATTACAGCAACACTGATGTAGACTCTAGTTTTAACACTTTAATTGCACAGAAGAAGGAGCTGGGATGCGGAGAGGCAGAGGAATTCCCTTGGAGTCAGTAGCTGCTGAATTCCAGTGTCCAGAGAAGTCCTAGAGCCATATGATGCTGGAGGGACAACTTCCCTCTACAAACTCCATCAGCATGGCTTCGTGGTACTTACTTCTTGCCCCATTAAAACAGTATTTTGTTATTTTGCGTGTAGGTGTTTTGACTGCATGCATTTCTGTGCACTATTTGGAAGGTGCATGCAATGGCCTTAGAACCCAGAAGAGGGCGCTGTGTCCATTGGGCCTGAGTAGTGGGTGCTGGATATGTGAGCCTGGGTTTGATGGAACCCTGAGTCCCGTGGAAGAGCAAGTACTCTTAGTAGCTTAATCCAGTCCTTAGCCAATTAAAAAAACAAAACCAAAAACCACTCATTCTCTCTTCTCTCGCTTTTTAAGTCCCTGTTGGTGTATGAGCTGCTGTCCTTTCCCAGATGTAGATCTGGAGGGTTTTTGGAGGTCTGGTGACTTCTCTTTAGGTGAATCTGGAGATGCCAGGTCCTACCTCTTAGCTCCAGGTACTTGCTGCCGTTGTTACATGCTTTGTTTCCATTTAACAGCTCCCTCAGATGGAAGTGCTTATAATGCTGTTTTTTTTTTTTTCTTCAAATGTTTTTAAAAAATCCTTGAGGGTTGGGGGTGGTGAGTGGAAAATCAGGCCAAGCAGAGGGAAAGCTTTATTTTCTGGTCTGGTCTCATTAAAACAGCTCTCTTTGCTTTCTCTGTAGCATCTTGGCTTTCACTCGTTAGTGGTTTGGGCCAGTCTCTGTTTGTTCTGTAATTTGTGGCTGGAGCGATCCTTTCTCAGAGTGGATAATCTGCACTGCCTCTCATTCTAGCCGTGTGCTGACCACACTCTGTCAAGGCCCTCTTTGTGTAGGATCTGTTTCTTCTGTTTAACAGGGATGCCATCTAGGGAGTCCATTCATGGGGCAAGAATGGAATGGAGTCCATTCGAACAACCTGACATTTGAGACATAAACTCGGCTCAAGATATTTTCCCTGGCGCGGGGCCACCCAGGCAGAGGTTTAACACACAGGGTTTCCGTGGAGGTGATGGAAACACAATCGGATTGCTGTTGTTTTCCCCAGAAGCAAGGGCAGAAACCACGTGGAACCAGATCCAGTGACAGGCTTATTTCAAGCTGTCTCAGTGGAAAATGATGGTGTTTGGGCTCTCAGGAATGGGGTGCCTTTTGTGGGGCACAGGTTACCCCTCAGCTCTGAGACTTTGGGGGGCACAGATCACCCTCTCATCTCTCAGTATCACAAGGGTTCTCCCATCCTCTCATCTCTGTCTCTCTGAGACTGTGGCCTTCTTGAGTATCGTCTGCATAAAGAAGCATCATGGGATAGCAAAGGGGCAGACACCTATGGTTTGTTCTTTCTGTCCCTTCCTGAAGCTTTAGTGAGTGACAGTTTGTCCCTCCATTTCCACTGGTGAAGTACAGGTCACCCGTTCCCAGCGGCTATGAATGTGATTATGTGGGTTAGTGGCCCTCCATGGCTTCGGGCCTGGTGCTGATATTCGTGTCCTGTTCTCTTTGCCCTCAGATGTCTCAACATAGTTGTAGCCACATGACCTTTAACATGGCCAGTGATGGCAGCTCAGTGGCAATGACCTTTTGACCTTTTGTTACATGCTCTTTGTATGGTGGGCTTATGTTCATAGGTGTGCAGGTGTCAAAGTGTGTGTGTGTGCACATGCACGTGTGTGCATGCACATGTGTGCACATGCATGCAGGCCAGTGGTCAACTTCCGTGTCCTTCATAGGTATGCATACTCCACCAAACTCAGGGACTCGTATTTACCCAGCAAGCC
Source organism: Rhabdomys pumilio (assembly GCA_030674055.1). Taxonomy (NCBI): domain Eukaryota; kingdom Metazoa; phylum Chordata; class Mammalia; order Rodentia; family Muridae; genus Rhabdomys; species Rhabdomys pumilio. Next base: position 5,552,383 of record JANHMN010000021.1, read on the forward strand.
TTTTGCTAATGGAGCCATTGCTCTGACCCTAACACATTCTTTTTATATTCACGAAAACCACTTTCAGGGTCCTGAGACTGTGGCTTAGTTGGTTAAGTGCTTGCTGTGTAAGTCTGAGGACCTGTGTTTGTAGTCTCACTGCCTATGTAAAAATAAGGCTGTGGCTGTACAGGCCTGTAAAACCAGCAGTGTGGTGAGCAGAGACAGGGATCCCTGGGGATTGCTGGCTACCTGGCCTACCTGAATATACATACATACATGTGCTGTTGAACATGTGTATACATGCACACATACACAGAACTCACACACACCAACATACACTCCGCTATAACAGGACTTTCTGGAACTGTCAGTGGTTAAATCACAACGCAGAGACTTATATTTATAAAAGCTTAGGCCTTTAGCCTGGGCTACCTCCCAGGTAGCTCATCTAATGTAATCTTGTTATTCTAGCCTATAACTTGCCATGCGACTATGTCTTTACCGCTCTCTCAGTCCAAAAAATCCAACCATCTCCACGTGCTGATGGTGAATGCCAGATTCTGATTTCTTCCCCCAGAGACCTTTTCTCTGCTCAGAAGTTCTACCCTCCACTTCTTGCCTAGCTTTGGGCCATCAGCTCTTTATTAAAGCCAATCAGCAAATAAGGAAGGTGACTGTTTACAAATGTGAGAGTGGTGACACAACATAGTATCAATGCCCAGGTCTGACTCGTTCTTAGCTCTCTGTTGGTATAGCAATCAATAACTGACAATACAAAGGCACACCGTCACATAAATGTTCATATGTATAAATTAAGTTCTAGAATCCACAGACGAAGGAAAACTTGGACCATCCATCTCTCAGAGCCTGGCTTATTTCATTTAACACTGTGATTTTCAGCTCTATCCATTTTTCAATGAATGTTATTTCAGAGCCTGGCTTATTTCATTTAACATTGTGATTTCCAGCTCTATCCATTTTTCAATGAATGTTATTTCAGAGCCTGGCTTGTTTCATTTAACACTGTGATTTCCAGCTCTATCCATTTTTCAATGAATGTTATTTCATTTTTCTTTCCAGCAGGATAAAATCCCACTGTGTATTTGGATCACATTTTCTTTATGCCTTCATCTGTTGATGGCCATCTGGCTAGTTCCTTTTCTTGGCTATGGTGGATAGAGCCACAATGAGTGTGGACATGCTAGTACCTCTGTGGTAAGATGTACTGTCATTTGAGTGATGCCCAGGATTGGTATAGCTGGAAGTACAGTAACTTGTCCAAGTCACCTGGAGCCAACCCTGCCTCTGTTGGACCCCATTGCCTATCTGGGTCACCAGTTTCCCCAACTTTGTTTTAGTTAGGATTTTACTGCTGTGAACAGACACCATGACCAAGGCCACTCTTAAAAAGAACAACATTTAATTGGGGCTGGCTTACAGGTTCACAGGTTCAGTCCATTATCACCAAGGTGGGAGCATGGCAGCATCCAGGCAGGCATGGTGCAGGAGGACCGGACAGTTTTACATCTTCATCTGAAGGCTGCTAGTGGAAAACTGACTTCCAGGCAGCTAGGATGAGGGTCTTATAGCCCATACCCACAGTGACACACCTACTCCAACAAGGCCACACCTCCTACGTGCCATTCCCTGAGCCAAGTATATGCAAACCATCCCACTAGCCATGGTGCTGTTCACAGCTCTCAGTCTTGGCTTCTTAGGTCCCGTACTAGAGAACGGTGTAATGAACTGAGTTCAATGCTTAGACATTTCTCTTTTGGGGTTAAATGAGGGCCTCAGTTCAGTCACCTGTGGCCAGAGTGGTGGGTCCAAGTGGCTCCAGTCTGATTATCTCAACAATGCAAAGCTGGAGAACTCTGCTTAGAAACTGGAGTTGGACAATTGTGGAGGTTTGAGTATGAATGGTCCCTATAGGCTCATAGATTAAGATGCTTGGTCCCCAGTTGGTGGAACTGTTTGGGAAGGATTAGAAGGAGTGGCTTTGTTGGAGAAGGTATGCCACTGGGGGTGGGAGGTGGTTGGTGTTTCAAAATTCCAGGCAGGCCCAGTGTCTAGCTGCTTGGCACCCCCTCCCTCTTATGCCCATGGATCAAGATCTAAGCTCTCAGCTACTGCTCCAGGGTCATGCCAGCCTGCCTGCTGCTGTGTTCCCCACCATGATGGTCATGAATTCTTACCCCCTGAAGCTATAAGCCCCAAACAAACTCTTTTGTAAGCTGCCTTGATTCTGGTATCTCATCACAGCAATAGAACAGTAACCACCAACCATAAACCTTTCCTAGAGGCTCTTCCTTCAGTCCTCATATGGTCTCAGTCTGGTTCCCCCTAGGGTGAAAGGCACTTCAGGTGGCCTGGTCTGCCCACCTCCTCCTATGCTGGGCTCAGCAATAGAACTTTCCTGAGCAGGCTTAGTTCTGCCTACTTCCAGAATCAGTCTGCCTAGCACTGGCAGTACATCCAGTGCTCCCTGCCTGCCAGTGGGTGGGGTCTGGAAATCCAGTCTGGCAGGCCTAAGCTGCGAGTATGTGCGAGTCTGCCATGCTCAGCCCTCCTAATGCCATTCATAGCAGGATTTTGGAATGTATCCTGGTTCTAATACTCCTGTCAACCCCATTCATTGAGCCTTGCACATTCTCTTTCTCCCTGCTCCTCCCCTCCCCCAGACCTCAGCCACCTGCTGACAGCCTGTCTAAATCCAAACCTACAGCTGCGAAGGCACAGATATACTCTGAAGAGTCCTGTCTACTACTCCTACCCCCAGCCCAGATCCAACTAGGTCTTTGCTTTTAAACTTTCACTATGGCAATTTTCAAACACAGATTCAGAATCATCTTATGGTAAGTCATGGTATAACTGTCTCCAAGTTTCAACAATGATCAAGTCAGGACCAAACTTATCTCATCTATTGCACGTAATCCCTCCAATATTATTTTAAGGCACATTCCAGACACCAAATCATTGTATCTGTTAATATTTTGGTATGTATTTCTAAAACTTAGAACAATTTGTTTTTCAAGTCAGCATGATACCATCATCACACCTAACTACATTAACAATGTTTGCTTTATTAAGCAACTATTAAATATTCCAGCTGCTGTTTATATTTCAAGTTGTCTTAGAAAGTGTTTAAAGTATTTTTTTAGGTGCTGGAGAGATGGCTCAGCAGGCAAGAGCATTGTCTGCTCTTCCAGAGGCCCTGGGTTCAATCCCCACCAACCACACGGTGGCTCACAACCATCTGTAATGTGATCTGATGCCCTCTTCTGGCACTGCACAAGGGTGTACATGCAGACAGAGCACTCAGATTCATAAAATTAAAAAATAAATATTTTTTAAAGTATCTGAGTCTGTATTTTGTGATCTGTTGATAGCATCTCTGGGTTTTTGTCTGTATGGCTGTTCTTACTTGTTTCCTTGTGAAATTTGCTCATGAGTTCCTCAGTGTAGCTGTGGAGGGACACGGACAGTTTCAAACAGAATCTGAGTTTGTTCCTCCTGGCAGGCCCACTTCAGAGGAGTACTGTGTTCTTCCACTAGGTGCATTACATGCTTGGCTGTGTGGGCTAGCTTTATGTCAACTTGACACAAACTAGAGTCAGCTGAGAAAATGCCTCCATAAGATCAGGTTGTAGGAAAGCCTACAAGCATTTTCTTACTTGGTGGTTGATGGAGGAGGACCCAGTCCATTGTGGGTGGGGCAGTTCCTGGGCTGGTGGTCCTGGGTTCTATAAGAAAGCAGGCTGAGTATGCCACGAGGAATAAGCCAGTAAGCAGCACCCCTCCATGGCCTCTACATCAGCTCTTGTCTCTAGCTTTTTGCCTTATTTGAGTTTCTGTTCTGACTTCCTTCAGTGACAACTATGGATGTGGAGTTATAATAAGCCCCTTCCTTCCTGACTTGCTTGACTCATGGTGTTTCATTGTGGCAATGGTATACCTAACTAGGACTTGGCTGTGCCTTTTTTTTTTTTTAAATATGGTAGCTGTTACTGCTCAGTTCTAAAATTTATTAATTATTTAGGGCGTAGGAGCTGGAGAGATGGTTCAGTGGTTAAGAGTGCTTCCTACTCTTGCAGAGCACCCAAATTTGGTTTCTAGCACCCATGTTGGTTGGGCAGCTCACAATTGCCTGTAATTCCAGTTTCAGGGGATCTGATAGCCTCTTCTGGCTTCTGAGAGCACCCACATGCACAAAAGCACACATATAAACAAAAATACAAAATAAATATTTAATTTATGAGGGCTTATACAATAGCTGATCTTAGGTTGTACCTTGGTTCTAAAGCAGTCGTGTGTACTTTTCAATGTACCTGAATATTCACCAAGCACAGCCTTTTTCTTCTAGTGTTGAGGTTAGAATCTTACAACATTTCCTCACTTTTGAGGTAGATTATGTCAAGGAGACATCACCTCAGCTACCATTTGGTTACCCAATGACAGTTTCAGAGGTTCAGTCCATTATCATCACGGTGGGGAGCATGGCAGCATGCAGCTTGACATGGTGTTGGAGGAGATAGGAGTTTTGCATCTGGATCCAAAGGCAGCCAGGAGGAGGGTCTCTTCTGCCCTGGGAGGAACTTATGCACTAAGAGCTCTCAAAGCCCACCTATATAGTGATGCACTTCCTTTAACAAGGCTATACCCATCCCAACAAGTCCATACCTTCTAATAGTGCCACTTCCTATGGGCCAAAAATATTCAAACCACCACATTCCTCAAGTTGTCATTGATTATGGGGTTCATTCCAGGGACAGAAAGCAAGCTAAGACAGTTCAGTCTAGCATACTGTCTCCCTCTAGTCTTTTGATCTCTTTCTCCATCAGCTTCCATAACATGCTGCTATCCTTCATGTTAAGATGGGCCTTCATTTCTTCAAACTTCTACAAGCCACCTTAAAAGCTCCTTTGCCCTGATCTCAGCGTCCTTGTCAGAGTGTTAAATCCTATATTCAGAGAAAGTATCCCTGTATTGATAAGCTCTCCTTGACCAATGTCATTTTCTAATTCTTCCCCTCCTCCCCACCTTCCCCCCCAGCTATTGTCTCTATTGGACCTTCTGAGCTCCTTCCTGCACCTGTCTGTCTGCTGCAGCGGGCCCTTCCCAGTGGTCCCTTTCTTCAGTACTTCCCTGGCTGGCTTGTGTTAAGTGTTGTGAATTGGGCTGGAGAGATGGCTTACTGGTTGAGAGCACTAACTACTTTTCCAGAGGTCTTGAGTCCAATTTCCAGCATCCACATGGTGTAGGGGTTAGTTCTGACGCTTTGATCGTGAAATTTTATGTGGTCCACCATCCAAGGGAACCTGGGGAGGGGCTGGTAGCACCTTCTGCCTGGAACTTAAAGCCGGGTAGTAGAAGCTACAGGTCGTGGAAGGAGAGAATTCACTAATAATTTAGAAATTCTCTGATGGTATACACACATGAAAATGATATAAATCCAGGAGGAGGGGAGAACAGGTTTCTCACCGAGCCAAGCCAAGTGAGCCAAGCCAAGTCACAAGGTTCAGGTGTGTGTGTGGGGGGGGAGTGTTGGGGGGGAACCAGAACAAAGGAACACAGCCACAGTCAGAGAGAGCTTAAGAGAGGCTGGGAACTCCTGCTGTGCAGACAGGCTGACTGGTTCCCTGAGTGCTAGGAGGGACACAGTGAGAAACAAACAAGAAAGCTGCCTGTCTCCAGTCAGCAAAAATATCTAAGGATAAATTATTAAAATTTGATTTAACTGTTTTTTTTGTTTGTTTGTTTTTGTTTTTGTTGTTTTGTTTTGTTTTGTTTTGAGACAGGGTTTCTCTGTGTAGCCTTGGCTGTCCTGGAACTCACTCTGTAGACCAGGCTGGCCTCGAACTCAGAAATCCACCTTCCTCTGCCTCCCAAGTGCTGGTATTAAAGGCATGCGCCACTATTGCCCGGCAATTTAACTGTTTTTAAAGATAGTAGGGAGTATAATAGTAGTTGTTTAAACGTTCTTAAATATAGAGATATTAAGCCCCACAAAAGAGAGAAGTTAGGGGAGAGTGATACAGTAAACAGAAGAGAATTTAATTAAAGTAAAATACAGGGAAATAGAAATATTAAGACATTTGATCTTAAAAAATTAGATTGAAGGCATGGGTAGAAAGCCTAGCCTATCTCAGACAATAGAAATTTAGGCCTTGAAAATTATATAAAGGGAGAGCCTGGAAATAGGCTTATACAATAAGCATAAGGGAATTTAAGGTTACATTATATAAGTAATTTAGGCCTTGATCTCATGAAGGTCAGGGCAGGAGACAGCAGAAGCACTGTCTCAATGGTTAATATTTGTTTAGATTGCTTTGAATTGGTTTGATTATCAAGATGAGTGTGATTATGAGTTTGGTAGTCATATTAGAATTCTTCTGGGAGAGAGTTCAAGCTAAACATTTAATGATTTTTGGTTACTAGACCAAAGACATGTTGTTTTATGAGAGAGGCTCTGTGTTTGTGTTGACAGGAAAGGAGAGAGGGCTTTGGACTTCATCCAGAGTCACATGGGTCAGATATGACAGGAGGAGACCCCTAGAACTAGAAAAGTGTAAGAAAATCAAACAGAAAAGGTATAGAAAGATTCATTGTGCCATCCTTCATATGGCATGAATGAAGACTTATTACATTTGGTTATTGATAAAATTAACTCACAAAAAAGACAGTTGTCTTTCACCTGCTCAACCAAGAAGCAAAATTTTATCCTTAACTGATCTGTGCACTCTGCACAATCCATACAAAAATCTTAATGGTACTAAAATTTTGGTTATGAGATTTATATATTGCAGAATGTACAGCTCTGACAAGATTCATCCTTGGGGATGCTGAACTGACCTGCTGTTCCAGCCCCTGCTTCCTGATGCTGTCCTAAAACTTGCTTCCAGAACAGCTTTAGGGTTGCTGCTGATTCCAGATGACTTTGCTTCATCCAACCTTTCAGACAGATCCAGTCAGAACTTCAGTCAAGCTCTGAACCTTCCAAACATGCAGAGACTGGATTACACATGCTAAAGCTAGCTTTCTTAAGTCTAACCGTTTTTTCTAATTTTCCTAACTCTCCCCACCAATTTAGAAAATTTCTCATTGCCCCTAATCATAGAGAGTCATCAGTCCAATTCCCTGGGTTTGGTTGTCTGGTAATAGTTATTTTACAAATTATAGATAGGTTGTCATTTTAAGGGATAATTTGGAAATGGTCACAATTTTGAACAGGGAGGAAATGATGGAATGGATTATTAAATTTTATTCTTGAACAAAACATTGTGTAACCATAATCTTACATTAATAAAAATCTTTGTAATTGATGCAAAATTGAAGTTATAATTTCTTAACATTGGTACAGAAATTATATATTGATATAGAATTAAGTTTTTCATATAAATCTGTATATTGATACAAAATTTAAAATTAATATTGTCACTCTTAGGCATTGTGCCTATACAACTTATTTAAGAATATAAGGCTTTGGCCCAGTCTAGTACCTGCTTTACAAACTGTTTAAGATGATTAAGTAATACAAGTTAGGGCCCAGATAGCAAACTCATGGTTATGTTAGCTTATGATTTAGTTATAATAAAGTATTTTCAGTTTACTCAATAGAATTGGCTAAGAGTAGTTAAGGTTTAATAGTTCAGAGATACTTTAGTCTTCAAAAACATCAGAAATCCACAGAATGTGACATTTAATATTATTTCATTATTAAGGATCTTTTGACCATGAGACATGTCTGCTCTTGACAGCTTCACCATTCCCCTTCGAAGAATTGGGCATCTTTACCTCCAGGTGAGGTTGCTTACTGTGACAAGGTAGCCACTAGATAGAAATTACTTATGTCATCTGCAGACAATATATTGTCCAAAAAGGGCAAACAGAGGTGGGATAGTTTGTAGGAAGCCACATAACCCGTGACAGCATCCGCTATTGGAACATAGCGCTTGCAAAACCGCGCATGTGCAGTGGCAAAGGACCGCCTAGTTTCGCCCAACCCGGGGCGTCACATCCGCCACTGGACTAGTAAAAACTGCGCATGTACAGTGGCAGGGGAACCTGGGAATTTGAGCAAGCAGCCAATCATAATTGTCCACCCCAAGGGGTATATAAGGCGGGGCCAAGTTCAACTCGTGCTCTCTCTCTCCTTCATGCATGGGAAATAAACACGTGTTGCAGAAGAATCCTGTGTGTCCGCGTGAGTTCCTGCTGGTGGGAAGATCGTGCGGGCTACAATAGTTGACTACTAATCTCTGCCAAGACAGGGTAGGCCATTCCTTCATATTTCCTGCTTCTCAAAAGGTCGGCCAGATAGTTCTGAGCCAGGAGAAAGAAATTAGAGGCTGTTCAGCTAGTCAATTGTCTCTATAATTATTTAAGTGTTGGAAGCTATGTTTGGTGCTTCCGGTATACTCAGGCAATATTTAATTTGTTCTTGGATTTCTGATGGGGCTGAGGACTACTTATAGTCTCATAATCAAACTCAAGCTGTTTAGCACTAAGAGAGAGGTTATAGAGTAGAAGACATGATTTTCATATGGTGTTACAGTCTAAAATCTAAATATAACTCAAGGATAGAATTATAACTCTTTAAGAATGATGATAGAATACTTTATCTAATTGACAAATATGATGAACTGGATGTTAATTATAATCATTCTTTGTAATTAAATGATTGTTTTGGTTTTGTTCAATTTATCTCTGAGAGAAGAGTTTTTGTTTTGTTTTTAAATTGGACAGCAAAGGTGAAATGTAGAGGGTGGTTCTGTTGCTTTGATCAGGCATCAGTGTGAATGCTGAAGGTCCTGGTCTCCAATTGGCTCTTGATTAATCAATAAAAATGCTAGTGGCTAATGGCTGGGTGGAAGAGGTGGGACTTCCTGGTTCCCAAAGGCAGGCAAGGAGGAGAAAGGAATTTACCATGTTTTGGAGGGAGAGAGAGCCACCAACCATGTGAGATCTCCAGTGGAGTGCCCATTGGCCACTTCCTTGCCTGGGGTAGCAGGTGGGAGATTGGAAACACAACTAAGCTGAGGGCAGATTTAGGGTGTTGAGTAAGAAGTAAAGGGAAGGGCATGCTAGCCAAGGGAGGCTCAGAAGAGCCCAGCCACTGAGCCGTAAAACATGTTAAAAATTAGCTCATGTGTGTGTGTGTGTGTTTTTCATCTGCAGATCCAAGGGAGCCTGGGTGTAGGCTGGCAGCATCGTCCACCAGGAGATTAAAGTGGGGTAGAAAAAACTATATGCTACAATATGGTGGTTCACAACCGTTTGTAATGGAATCTGATTCTCTCTTCTGGTGTATGTGTGAAGACAGAACATGCATATATATATATGAATAATATTTAAAAATTAAAATAAAAGTTGGGACTTATACCCGGTTTAGACACCAGAGGGAAGCAAGGGCAGAGGGTATACACATTCTCCATGTTAGAGAGACCTCTCTGCAGCACGTTCCAGGAAACACACAGTGGTTTAGTTTATGAAGAATTAAGAACATCACTGAATTTGTAGCTGAGTTGGTAGAGTCCTTGCCTAGCATGTACAAGATCCTGAGTTCTAGCCTCAGTACTATATAAGCCAGGGATGGCGACACACTAGTAATTCTAACACCTGGGGAGAAGTGTTAGGAGGATCACAGGTTCAAGGTCATCCTCAGTTTATATAGTGAGTTTGGAACCATCTTGGGCTATATGAGATCTTGTCTTTAAACAAAAAACAAAAAACAAAAAACAAAAAAAAAAAATAATAAAGAATTTAGACAAACAGAAATCTGAAGGTCCACGGACTTTCAAATGGATTGGCCAGGTAGCATCGTGATGCTGGAGTCTCATGCTTTGCTGATTTCCAACCTCAGCTTTCTACAGCAGATCTCCTTTAGGTTGAGATTTAACCCCTCTGTTGCCATGGATGAGAGTATTTCTTTGTGGTTAACTGACTACGCTCCTGTGCTCAGTTTGCAGTTGACTGCTCATCACCACCGGGTCTTCAGACAAGAGTTTTTCCCAGGCACATGCTGCTGTTTAGTATCCAGTCCTACTACCTCATTACAACGGCTACTCTCCGCTCACTTTCAGGGTTCTCGGGCAGGCTGCCACCCTTACTGCCTGTAAGGAGATACTCACCTGTATCTCCTGCCAAGACCATTGGCAGAAGCGTAACCAGTTTCACCACCATCTTGTGTCAGGAGCTACCATCACCTCCACATGCCAGCAGGGATGGGTTTCTCCTTGATGTGGCTGTTGGGTGGCTCCAGGTTCCACCATATGTACTCAAGCGCTATCCCCTGTTCCCAAGGGAGCAGACCTGGAAGATTAGAGTGAATAGGTCCACTGGGGGTGTGCTCAAGATGGCTATTCCTGGGCAGGGCAGAAAGTCCAATCCAACAGAGAGAGGAGTCAGACTGCTAAGTGGTCCCACAAAAGCCCCTGGTAACTGACTCCTGAGGGAAGCTCTCTGAAGCTGGAGGAGTTGCCCCAAATTTGGGTAAGAGATCAAGTCTTTATATTCATCTACTGATAAGGATTGCTTGTTTTCTGTGTGAGTCCATCACTAATTAGATGTCAAAATCATAATCTTAAATATGATGGTGTCAGGAGGTGGGGTCTTTAGAAGGTTATGTCCTGAGAGTGTGTCATTAGGAATGAGGTCATACAAAGAGACCAGATAAAACTTGCTTTATTTCTTTTGGAGGACAAAAATAGAGAAGGCGTGATGGGCATGCCTATAACCTCAGTTACTTAGGAGGATGAGGCAGGAGGATCAACAATGTGTGTGTGTGTGTGTGTGTGTGTGTGTGTGTGTGTGTGTGTGTGTTAGCCTGGGCAACATTTGGAGACCTGTCTCAGAACAAAAACGGGCTGAGAGATAGCTCAGTGGCTAGGCGCTTGCCATGCATACGTGAAGACTGGAATTCTGATCACCAGAACCTACAAAAAACGCCAGGCAAATGTGGTGAAGATGGAGTCTCTCCAGAAGCAGCCTAGCTAGTCTAGTCAGATTGGTGGGCTCTGATTTCAAGTGAGAGGAGAGACCCTGCCTCAGAGTACAGGCAGGGATGAGTTGAAGAAGACACTGGGTTGCCAACCTTTGGCTGTCACTTGTACGTACATACAATCACTCTCCCATGTGTGCCCACATACACTGAAACATATGTATATACATATATGTACATATGTGTACACAACATAACTTATATACATGCATTCATACCATACTCATTTACACATAAAAATATCCCCAAACAAAACCAACACCAACTAAACAACATGCATGTGTGAATGCAGACACACACACACACATACACACACACACACACCCGTAAACGCGCAGAAATAGGCAATTGTGACCCAAAGGATGGAGGGCCTTCACCAGGACCTGACTTTGGACTTGTAGACTCTCTCCAGAACTATGAGAAAAAAAATTTTTTTTCTGTTGCTTATGAGCTGAGCATTCCAGCACAGACCAAGACAGGCAGTTACCATTGTGTGCTGCCCCCCCCCCCCAACAGGAAGTGTCCCAGAGAGAGAGATGAGACAGGAAGAAACAATTTCTGAAGGGTTGAAAATTGAAGGTATCAGTTGGCACAAATGCATCTGGCTGAAAGAAAAGAACATGGGTATCTTTTCCCCTTCATCTCCAACAGTGAAGATGGGCATCTGGCTCCACTGCTTGAGCTAGGGCTGCCTGTGTCATTCGATCTGGCTAAGGGATGGCAGAACACTCTAAAAGTATTTCTGTACTGTTGCTTGCCTGCCCTTGCTACTGAAACATCCTGAATGGTATGAAGAAGCTCAGGTTATCCCCTTGGAGGAGAGATGTCCCACGCATCCCAGCTGAGTCCTCAGACATTCACCTATGATATCCTTGTACCCCTTAAGGCCCTGCCAGCGGGACATGTGGTTGAGTCACCCAGCAGGCACATAGGATCATGGGAAATTATGAATGTTTCCTACCAACTGCTGTTTAGCAGACAGGGATGAGTCGGTTGGTACGAACCTGGCACTCGGTCTCACATCTGTTCAGAATGTTTTGGCATTTGAAAATTTTATTTCGAGGTCTCCTCCCAGGTTTTTAGATTTCTAATAAAACCAGTCAAATTCATGTTTTTTTTTCTCCTCTAGAGCTTTCTACAAAGCATTCTTTCAATTTCCATTTTCAGCTCAGAGAACAGAATATAAAGAGCCTTCACTGTTCATATTTGCTAAAGAAAGGGCCTCCCCAGCTGCCAGGGTGACTGAGGAGAAAACAATCACCGCTGGATAGAAGTCAGGGCTGCTGTGCCACCATAAATGTTTTAAAGAGAGCAGGGTGCTAGTTATGAGCTGAGCCAAGGCTTCGGAGGAGACGCTGGAGGACCTGCTGCAGAGAATTAAGTGGAAATGTGCTAAACCAAAAAAGAAAAGGCAAACCCTAAGGAAACACGAACCAAGCATCTTTTAGTTGCTTATTGGAAAAATATTTTCATTGTACATAGTCCTTGGCAGCAAATAGGAGTTTGATAAATGCTTGTTGAATGAATAAATGAGAATATGGATAGCTGGAATATGTGCTACTGGGCTTGAAAAAATATGTGCCTCCTTGCTGTCTGGGATTCTGGGGCTTAGAGGAATCAAGTTGCTGATCCTGAGATGGAAGAACTGAATTCAGAAGCCTTCAGGATTTCTCCTTCCGGGAACTACTGGACTCAAATCAAAGTCCAGGGCCATCTTTTTTGTAGGAGGCATTTAATTCCAGTTCTATGTCTGTTTTCTGTTCTGAAATGAGAGAGAGAGAGAGAGACAGAGAGAGAGAGAGAGAGAGAGATATTTTGAGAGATTGAGCTGTTTCAAAAGTCTTTATTTTGGGATTTGCCATGGGGTCATCGAAGGAAAAAGGGTGTCCTGGGTTGACTTCCTTTTTGGCTCCTCAGCAGCAGCACACGTGACCCTGGGTAAGGTACAGGAAGCTCCATGTGCCTCGGTTTCCAAATCTGTACCAGGACGATGATAAACAACTTGCAGAGCGGTGGCTGGGAGAATTAGAGTCTGTAAAGTGGCTGGAAACTGTGGAGAATTTCTAGCATTTAAGTTGGAGGCTGGCACTCTCCCAGTGGGGTACATGATCCAACTAGAACTTTTGACTTTATTCATAATTGTCAAGTATTGGACCCATTCATCCTCATGTCTTCATTTAGAATTTTGGACTCTCCCTCTCTCTTCTGAGTAGCCCTCACCCCCTCCTCCTCTTCTTCTTCCTCCTCTTCCTCTTCCTCTTTCTCCTCCTCTCTCTCTCCCTTCTCCCTCCTCCCTTGGAAAAATATGTGCTTCCCTCCCCTCTCTCCCCTCCTCCCAAATACCCACAGGGACAAGTTGTGGAGTCTCAGTCTGCTAAACCCAATTGCAGCTGCCTCTGACCTATGTGTTTCCCATTCTAAACCGTTGTGTCAGACATTTTCAGCTGTTAAGTTCAAACTCTGGCCTCTGTGTGCGTGTGCGTGTGCGTGCGCACATTACTATTTCTTTAATGTTTCAAACGCCTGCTCTTGGGTTTTGCCTTATCCCTTGGTTTCCAACCCATTTGTTCCCCCAATTAATTGCTCTGCCAGCGCTCAGCCTCCTCACTTCTGAGGCTGCCCCCACCTTTCCCTAATGTCTCTCTGTCTCCCTAAAGGCCGTCCCTAATCTACTGGGCTCTCTGATGCTTTGCAAAATTGAATGGCCTCTGTTTATCTTGCCCCTCCCCACCATGTCCAGGGTGGTTATCTCACTTGGACTCCCATTTCCTGCTCTTATTCTTGGCTCTTGGCCAGGGATCACACATTCGTGTGAAATCCTGCCTCCTCTAGCCGAAGGGAAAGGCTGTTTCCATTCATGGAAAGCCCATTTGCCACAAAGATGCTACACCCTCACCCTAGGCACAGGGTTCTCCTCGTGACCCGGGCAAGGTTGGAGGGCCCTGGTCCCTGTGGGTATTTGTGCTAAAAGCAGGTTAAAGTAGCAACAGTGTGTCTTTGTGGCAAGGGGAGGGGGACTATCAAATCTAAGTGACCTGGAGCTGGTCCCCATTTCACTTCTCAGCTTCAAGTTGTTTATTTTGTGAATGGAGAATACCGGCCTTGGCTGAGAGAAGTGGAGAGGAGAGGAGAGGGCTTAGCCCACGGCCCAGAAAATGGCATCTGCTCCACAAATACTTGATTTTGTGCCCTCTTTCGGGTCCTAGGACCTCCAGGCAGGTCTGGGATTCAACAGGAAGGAAATGGTACCTCCAGGCATTCAAGAGAAGAATGTAAGGAAGGGGTGATTTGCTGAGGTGTAGGCAGGAGAAACATTCCGGTCTCCACAATAGTCAGAAGTTGTAAGTAGCTCCTGCAGGGGCCAGGGTGAGCTTTGAGTACCCCAGGGAAAGCTGGAGCCATGAATGATTGCAATGGGTTCTGGGGTTTTAATAAACGGAGAGCATTTTTTTCCTGCCTTAAGACTTACACAAGTCCAACGGGTTTTGTTTGTCTGTTTCAACTGAAGTAGTTGGGTGTAGAATAACTCATGCGAGGAGGACTATGGAGCCAAAGAAGCCCATTCGTTTTCTTTTCTACCTTCTAAGGGTTGAGCCCAAATTAGGCCAGTGGGAAAGAGGCCCTGTATGGTGTCATTCAGAGGTGCCCCAAAGTGCAGAGGAAGCCGGTGAATGGACCGGAAGTGGATCCGAAGTAGAGATGCTCCCTGACAGGGGAACTTTATTAAGCAGTCACTTTGCGCAAGGCCCTAAGTCTCCATTTCCTGACAAATGATCCCCAAACTCACCAGCTTGTCTGTCACAGAGCTGATGTAAAGATCCAGGGGCAGGGCTGTGACCACGTGCTTTACGAGGAAACCCCCATGTTCATCTGCATTGTGTCACCAACATCCGGGCAAGTTATAAGGTAGAAAATCCAGGACGAGAAGTAGGTCTTCACCAGCGGCTCAGCCAAGGCACCAGGTTTCTAGCCCTTGGCTGCCACCCTACTTTACATTTGCCAGAAAGCAAACATGCCGAGCTTTTGTGTGCACCCAGTCTGTCAGGGAGCTGCTCTTAGGCTGTATAAAGAAGGAAGCAGGGCCAAGAGGAGATTGATCTCAATTCCACCGGGCCTCTGAGTCTGTGCACAAAACATTCTGGGTTCTCTTCTTGCAGAGAAGGTCTGGGAAATGTACTCACCAATTTCCCGCTCTGGTTGGTTGAGAGGTCTTCCTGGGGTCTTTAACTCACTGGTCATTCCAGGCTGCCTTATGTGGGCAAGCCACCTCGAGGCACCAGGTAGCCACAGGCAGCCAAGTGGGTGTCCTGGAGAGTGAACCAGGAGAAAGTTGCTATGCAACTGTGATGATGACTTTGGTCAACCTGACACCACCTGGCAAGAGAGCCTCAGTGAGGGACTGACCTGCGGGCATGTCTGTGAAGGATGGTCTTATCTGAACTAATTGTGGTGGGAAGATCCGCCAGTTTCTGAGCTGGGTCCTGAACTGTATAAGAGTGAAGAAAATTAGTTGTGCATTAGCGAGCTTCAAGCAGCATACACACATGCATGCATTTCTCTTTGTTGTTATGTACACATGGATTTCTGTCAGCTCTGCATGCCTGGGTGCATTTCTCTGTGCTGTGCATGAGTGCATGCATGCATTTCTCTCTGCTGTGTGTGCACACACGGATTTCTCTTTGCTATGCTTGCATTTCTCTGTGACCAGAGATGTGACCAGCTGCTTCAAGACCCTATCATTGTGATTTCCCCACTATAGCCTAAAGTTGTGAGCTAAAATAAATGAATTCTTTCTCTCTTACATTGCTTCTTGTCAGTATTTTAAATTTTAAATTAGTTAATTAATTAAAAAATGTTTGTAATCACAACAGAAGGAAGACTAGAGCAGACACTGATGTCATCTCCCTTGGTTTCCTAATTTGTGTCATAGGGATCATGCCCAACTCACAGGATACTTATGAAGACTGAATGACTGGCGACCAAAGGATCATGTGAGTTCCAGGTGCCTGGCCCATCCAAGTATCTCACAGAAAAAGAAACATTCACAGTAGAAATGGGTATATACCAGCCATGCTACAGACAGGACAAATGGGTTCAGGGAAGGTAAAATGTTCTCCTGAAATCAGACAGGAAGTCCTTGAGTGGCCAAGCCAACTCCTGGCTGTTTCCCCTCCCCCTCCCTCTGTTTACTACACTGAGAAGCATTGTAAACATAACATGTTTGTGGTCCCAGACTTAGTAGCTCAGACCCTAGTCAAACTGACTCCTAGGGGATGCTGCTCGCAGCCCAACTCTCAAATATACACGCATTTCTCAGTCCCTTGGGTCTTCTGTTTGGCTCCCAGCACTTCAGCAGCGATGCCTAGGTATCTGTGCCTATTTCAAGGGGTGCCAGAAAGTCTCCAGACAAAATAAACTACGCTGTAAAAAGACCAAGGGCATAAACACTCCACACGCCTTGTTCTCCTTCCTTGTAATAGTGTTTTCTTTTAAAAATAAATATTTTGTAATGCTCTCTTTACTGTCCTGCTGATACACACATAAACACCAATAAAACACACACCTCTTTAAAAGTTGTGGATATATATATATATATATATATATATATATATATATATATAATTTTCCCACAATTTAAATCGGTTTAGAGTATACAGGGTTTTTTGTTGTTGTTTTGTTTTTGCATTTTTGGTCTTGCGTGTGTGTGTGTGTGTGTGTGTGTGTGTGTGTGTGTGTGTGTAGGCCACAGTTGATGCCAAATGTCTTACCTTAATTCGTCTCCAGTTTTTAAAAGTTATTTTCTATTTTTATATAGTATATATTTTGCAAGTTTGTCCTGATATAGTCCCATAGCACAAAGGCTAAATTAAGAGGAAGGCCCATGCCTTTCATCTTTGAGGCATCTGAACGCAAACAGAACTATACATTCTAAAAGCTTTCCTTGTACACAAGTGGATGCTGGACTCAAGTCACCTTTTTTCTTCAAAGTCTCCAAAGACAAAGACAGTTTAAAAATCTAAGGTGAATAAAGACATTGCTTATTAAACTCTCCTCGGGTACCACTCTCTCCCTCTTTTCTTGCTTTGATGTGAGTTCTTCCTGGTGGTTTCTATCTCTTGCTCTTTTCCTTGGTCCTACATGCCCCCCACCCCCGACTCTCCCTCCCGTACCCCTCCCCCATCCCTGCCCCATCTCCCCACAACCCTCATCACCAAGCCTTGTCTTCCTTCCTGGAGCAGACTTCCTCCATCACCAGCCCTGGGATGGGCAGCTCAGTCTCCCTCCTTTAAATCTCTGACCTCTGACCTCCATTGGTTTCGGGATCCTTGATGATCCTCTGTGGTCACATTCAATACTCTTTCTCACTCATCCTTCTAGTACATTCCAAGCTACGGTTCTGCTCTTTTGCTGTAGGTTATGGTTACTTGAACCTTTGACTTTCTCCAGTGCATCCTTAGTCTTTTCCTAAAAGAGAGTGATTTTTCTCTTCTGCTCCTGCGAAAATGACGATCTACTTTATTTCGCTGTAATTTAAGAAGAGGATGTGTAAATTCTCTCTGTGTGTCTGGGGATCTAAACCATTCAAAAACGCCAGTAACCATCCTTTCTTCCTTCTAGAGAGTGCATTTCTGTCCTTGTATTTTGTGTTTTCTCTATGTTCTTAAGGTTACTTTCTCTGTCCCTGACTGTTCTCTCTCTCTCTCTCTCTCTCTCTCTCTCTCTCTCTCTCTCTCTCTCTCTCTCCCTCCCTCTCTCTCTGCCCCCCTCCTTCTCTGTCTCTCTGCTCATCTCTACCTTTCTCTGTGTCTGTCTGTCTGTCGTCTGTCTGTCTGTCTGTCTGTCTGTCTTTTCCTCAAAGTTAAAGCATATTGGCAAGTTTTTGTCTTTGTACTTCTGGTCAAGGGTCTCCACAGGCTTCTTTACAGACTGAATACCATCAGACACAGCAGAGACTGGCCCCTTACATGTTCTGGGAAAAGTTCTTCTCATCCGAATATTTGGCACCTGACCCTTATCATCTGTGTCCTCAGGGGCTGCATCTGCTGGGAAGCATTTAATAGTAGCAGTTCTGTTTCCCACATCATTGTCACTGACTTCAGGGAGGGTTTGTGCAGAGATCCTCCTAGCGTGGTGGCTTCCTCTGTGCTGACTTCCGTGAGTTCTGACTCGTCTGCATGCTTACATTAAAGTCTCTTGTCAGACAGCTTAACCTGTTAAATTTTGTCATGACTTCCAGAGGCGCCCAGTCTTCATTCAATTCGATCCATTCTTTTAAAACTTTATTCCTCAGCAAGTTGAAGTCTTCAAAACTAATGCTTACTTTGATGACAGATGTTGGTCTCCAGAGCAACCATTGTTATCATCTCTGTTTTCAGCTATTGTGGCTATCAGTAAAGTTCGCCACACTCAAAGATCCTGCAGATGGGTTTAGCTTTCTGCCCGATCAGAAATAAGTGGTGCTGAACAAATCACCCCATGCAGCAGGTCTCTCGTGGGAGGTTTATTGAGCGGGGGTGAGAGGTGGCCTCTGGGAGAGGGTGCAAGGAAAAAGAGAGGGGGCAGGGCAGACAAGTCTTTTATCTTTTATTCACAAAGAGATGTGTGGTGGGGGCCATGGTGTATATGTGAAGGGACCGATGCGAGAGTGGTGCTGTCACCTAGAGATGACGTCTCATCGTTAGGTCCAGGAGCTGGCTGTAAAGATGCCTGATCGCGGTGAAGTCGCTTCTGGCTGTCCATGGATGCATCTGATGCTAACACTCCTTACTTTTTTCTTTTTTATCATAAAGAGAGGGAAAAAGAGGGGAGGCAATGGTGAGGCGGGAATAGGGGTCGGATGTCTTAAACTGCTTCCTGCTGTCTAGGGGCATTGTCAATTTTGGGGCTTGCCTGACCCTCACCAGTGGGGCTCATTTGATAGTTGTTCAAATCAGGCTCTTCTGTAGACAGTGGTTGGTAATCCTGTAAAAGAAACTGACTGGTTGGAAATTTTTTGAACTTGTCATTGGAGGAATATGGAGATGAGGTTGATGAGGCAGGGAGCAAATAGTAAAGCCAGAAAAATGAGAAGAGGTGTTAGGAAGGGCAGTATCCATTTCCACATGGGGTTTTCGAAAACCCAGGAATTAGAGGCATCATGTTGCTCTCTGATGTCTGATTGTAGCTGCTGGCTTTTCTTTCTCACTGGACTGGACAGGTTGATGTAGAAGCAGCATTCTTCTCGGAGCAAAAGGCAAAGACCGACTTCTTTCTCTGTAAGAACACCTAGTCCCCATCAGTTCTGAAGCACCACAGCTGTCAGGGAATCCATCTGTCTTTGGAGGAAGAGCATAGTTTGGGTCACTTCTTGAAGATCAAGCTGGGGAAGAGAACTGATTGGATAAGATCAGAGAGGTCGTCAGCCCTGCTGTTCCATTACCAGCACCTATAGTTATTCCCGCCGTGACCAAGAGTGGCACAAGTTGAACTTTGCTCTTGTTATGTTGGGCAGATACTGAGTCTACAGCTGGGATTGGTAGAAGCTTTCTTCCATGGGTTACTCCTGATTCAGGGAAAAGGATCACCAATGTACAAACTCCTGACTATGACATACCTGAGTGACACAGAGCATTGATGTGTTTTGGGCTGCAGGGCACTGTGGCAGACATGAGCTATCAAGGGTTATGGTTCTGTGGCAGTCAAGGGAGCTTGGCATTCCTACAGAATGTGTCCCGGATGTCTTAAAACAATCTGCTACGCCAAAAAGAGTCATAGAGAAAAGGTATGGGGTCACAGCAACATCAGACTCAGGGCAGCTGATAAAAGGTGAGGGGAGGTTACTTGGCAGGATCCCTGGAGAGGCTGTAAATGACTCTTGTGAGTTAGTTCCAGGGGTAACACAGAGCCAGCAATCTTTAAAGCGACCAGGTCAGGTGACATTAACATGTGTTCGTTAGCTGGATCAAGAAGAGTAGAAATTTCTTCTGGTTGGGATTCTCATACAAAACAGGAGTTGAGTTGGAGACCAGGAGGAGCAAAGTGAAGGCTTGGAGCAAAGACGAAAAATGCCCTGGACATAGAGAACCTCCTTCCATTTTCCGGATTGCCGGCAGTAATTATGAAGATCCCTTAAAATGGCAGGATCAGAAGTGCTGTTAGGCGGCCACTTGGAGTCTTTATCTAACGAGTAATGGGGCCAGACTTGATTGCAAAGGTGGGTACGTTTGGAAGCCTTTAAGTCAGATGCTAGATTTAGAAGTTTGAGGTTTTCCAGGAGACATCCCAGTGAGGATCCTGGAGACACTGTTGAAGAAGAGGCACCCACTGGGTGAGCAGAAGCTAGCAACTTGCCAGTTCCAGCGTCCCAAGGACAAATGTAATAGCTAGAAACAACAACCAGGTCAGATCAATAGGTCGTCATGAGATGAGCTTGGGGGATGAACTCAAGTCAGTGCCTGAGCTGAGGCCAGGAGAACAGTCCACTCAGGCCCGAGTTTTTGCAGCAGCAAGAAAAGAACTCAGAGAAGAGAGAGGAAAATCTCACCCAAGGGAAAACGTCCTAGAATTAGGAGTCAGCGAGAAGGCCAGTCATAAAGACGGTGGATTACTCAGCCTCTGAAACGAGTAGATGGTGGCCAATCATTCCTTGAGACCAGGGACCCTGTACACTGACTAGGGCAGGAAACTTACCAAATCGCTAGTGTTTAGATGGAGGGAAGTGATCCGATGACCGGAAAGCGGGCCTGTCTAACAGGCAGACCTGTTGGGATGGTGTTAAAGTCGGTGAGTATAACCCCATTAGGGTAAGTATAGTACCCTCTCTGGTTGGCTTTCAGGAGGGAAAATTTATCCTCCAAATAGTTAATGAGTTTTAGCAAGGTCTTAAGGTTTAATGGTGCATGGGATGGCTGACTGAAACCAATTTTACCTGCATTTAAGCCTCCTCTCAGCCCGGTGAGAGATCCAGGTGCTCTGAGTTCTGCTTGGCCAAACACTTGGCCCTGGCCACAGTGTGAACCTGTGAGGAGTCTTTTTATTGTCCATGTGGCTCTGGGTTCCTATTAGATACACAAGCACAGGAGTTGTGGATCAGGGAATGGAATTTCAGTGAGTTCCTGGGAGATATTCAAGCCAATATCGTTTGATTCTTTATCTGTAATTTATGTACTCTGTGTGCAAGCATCTCCCTAGTGTAGAGCTTGCTCCAGGGAGCACGAAGTCCAAGGAACGGGGCAGGGATTACACTAGAATGTGTGAAGCAGTGGGGATGTGTAGGCCTTTGCAGGGAGGTGTGAAAAACGTTTCCTGAGGGCTTGGTGTGAGAAACTGCCTTCCCCAGACTCCTATATTAGAGCATCAATGTCAGAGATTCATCACCATCTCATCCATGCAGTGACTGACCATTGGTCCCAATCAGCTTGGTGGGAAAGGGTAGTGGGTTGAGCTGCCCTGAGCTTAGACAGGAGATGGAGAAGCTCACAGACTGGCCTGGCAGAAACAAGAGAGTGTCTGCCTTACCAAGGTAGAAAAGGAGAACAGACTCCTGAAAATTGTCCTTTGATCTCGATTTGTGCACAGTGGCAGATGTGTGTCCACACACACACTCATTCTCTCTCACACACACAATTATGAAATAACGAGAGATGGAAAGAATTATAGACTAACATCCCTGTTAAACTCCCTGGGGTCCTTTTTAGAGAGACGCAAACCCAGTTCTTTATTTTGTGTTGCCATAACAGAAAACCAGAGGCTGGACAATTTATAAAGAGCAGGTCTGTTTGGCTCACAACTCTGGAAGCTGGGAAAGCCAAGCGCATGGTGCTGGTATCTGTCGAGTCTCTGTGCTGCAGATTAACAAGGCCCAGGTTTCAGATGGCGTGAGGATGTGGGGGAGAGGGACAGGAACAGGAGCTTGGGGATGGGGGTGACTTAGCTTTTGATCTGAACCTATTCCTGTGATTACCAATCCACTTCTATGCTAGAGGTATTCCTCTATTCATGAGGGTCAGGTCCCCAGGCCCGTGTCACCTCATTAAAGTCTTCTCTCAACAGTGGCACTTATGTTTCATGGTAAGGTAGGTGTGTATGTGTGCGAGTGTATGTGTGTGTGTCTCTCTGTGTGTCTGTGTATGTCTCTGTGTGTGTATGTGTATGTGTGTATGTGTGTATATGTGTGTGTGTGTGTAATCCAGAGGACAGTACTGAGTTTTGTTCTTCAAGTGCTTTGCACTTAAAAAAACACATTCTTTTGGAGACACAGTGTTTTCACTGGCTTGAAACAGACTAGACTAGCTGGACAATGAACCCAAAAGTCTGGCCATCTCTGTCTCCTCAGCATTGGGATTGCAAGTGCTTGCCAGTGCTTGCATGGCAAATGTCTGTCCTGCTGACTGAGATATCTTCCAGTCCTCTGTGCATGAGTTTCCCAGGGGCATTCAAACCTCAGCATCTGAGAGAGAGAGAGAGAGAGAGAGAGAGAGAGAGAGAGAGAGAGAGAGGTGGGGTGGATAAGGCTTCCCATGCTATGCAGATGCACACTCACACCAACTCCTGCCTTCACACTCCTGCCTTCTGTTTCTCTCTGTCCTCCCTAGAGTTGCTGACGCTTTTGACTGAACTCTGCTCAATGCAAGGGACACAAGCTACACAATCAGTGTCTTTCCCCGGATGGATACCCAAATTGCCTGTGAAGGGTGAAGGGGAGAGAGAAGGTGTTTGTGGGATACCCTCAGATCACAGTGTGAATCTGACATTTGCCCAGAGAGAGAAGGATGGGAGGGAGGAAGCTGCTATATGTACCTTTGAGAGAGCAGAAGGGAATCCCTGGAGCTGGAGGGAATATAGGTAGGGGAGGAGGAGAGGAAGGCAAGATGCTTGCACACAACCTGAAGGAGCCCTGAGCTTTGATATGCTAATAGGAGCCACAGGTATCCATAAACCCTGGAACCTCCAAACAAAGACCCCTACAGGTCTAGAAAGCACGTGCTCAGTTGCTGGCTGAGTAGCCCAAGGAAGGCAAGGCGTAGCTTCAGGTGCGGCAGAAATTCTGACAGCTGGTTGTCGGTCAACCACACCCTCCCACAAAGCCCTCCCAGGAAGATCTCTGTATCTGCATAAACACTTTGGGATGTTTTCGGAACTGTGGATGGACCCAGAAAGGGCCGCGTGGCCACAAATGAGTCAATTCGCTTTCCCTTCCCCATTAATTTAAGTTAGCTGGCAGATTAAATGAGAGAATGTATGGAGGGTGCCAGTCACAGGACAACAGTATTGGTAAGGGGAATTCTGGAGAGAGGTGGCTTGTTTCTGCTCCTTTTTAGCCGTGGGATCTTAAACAAATTACATAACTTTGCTGGAAGTCAGATTTATCCTGTGAAAAAAGAAGACAATAACAGTTTTTTACTTCGTCGGTTGTGGGAGCGAGATGACATAATCCAGCACAATGACTGTTATGCTCTAAGTGGCCTGCAGAGGGCAGCATCCTCACAGAAATCCAACTGAACCTGGAGTTTCAGAATAAGGAGTTTAAAAAGCACAGCACAGTGACACAGAGAGGACCGGCAGCATCATCGATATAAAGAACGTTTATCGGTGGGTGGGCACAATAAGCAGGATCAAGAAAAAGAGAAGGAATTTTCAATCAAAAGGCCCATGTGCGTTTAACGGTGGGCACAGGAAAACGAAGGCTTCCCGTTGGAAGCGGCCCTCCCGCTCTGCTGTTTTGGATATGCTTTGGAGAATTTCTGAACACAGGACAGGTTGTAACTGGAGACCAAGAATCCTGAGAGAAACTGAGAAGGGAAGAGCTTTGGGCTTGCAGGACACGTGGGGTCAGATGCCAGCACAGTCACTCACTAGATAGACTTTAATCACTTCATAGTAGGATGTGGCACAGGACCAGACAGAGACAGGCGGCCATTATTCTTTATTTCATGCCAAATGCCCTGGAGTCCCTTTTGATTTGCCCTGCTCTCCTGAAGGACACTTTTCTAGGTTCCCTGGCATTTTCCAGGATCTTTAAAGTTACCCATCACTGCCTTTTTCTCTTGAGTACGATTGGGATTCTACCTCCTGATCCCTAGGCATCTCTTGGGGCCATCATTAACTGTCACTAAACAAAGTCCTACAGCTTGTGGCATATTATTTTGTTTTATGCTGTTTTCAACACAACGATGGAAACCCCACATTATTCTTCAGCTCCCCTTTCTGCTTCTCCCTCGACTTAAAGAATTTCTTACATCACAGGTGAAAACGGACCTTCTTTATCACGGTTAACTGGCAGTACCCTGTACAGATGTGCCAGTGTGAAAGAATTCTAGGGCCGATGGATGGATGGACTTTGAGTGTTCTTTTTGAGAATGCGTGGTGGACGTGTCCTCTGAGTAGCTTGCTGTCTGTTGAAGCAAATAGTTCACTAGCATGGATGCCCAGCTGTTCTGAGTTACAGAGGTGTGGATAAATGCAGCTTGTCCAAGTTCCACAGAGTCTGTGCCTACTTACTTACCTTCCCTCCTCAAAGCCTCAGGTGTTCCAGGCTGGCCCATCTAACTCACTGTATAGCTGAGGATGACCTTGAGTTCCTAATCCTCTTGCCACCACCTCCTGGAGTGCTAGCATCATATACATGCTTAGTTTATTTGGTGCCTGGGATGGAACCTTGGGCAAGCACTCTACTGACTGAGTGACAGACAGGTCAGGGTCTGTACTAGGGACAGAAGGACCAGAGAGCAATACAAATTCTAACTCTATTCCTAAGTGTATGTGACTTTGGGCAAGTACATAACTTCTAGTGACTCAGTTCTCCCAAGTGTGGTGAGACCATTCTCCATTCACCTCCTCATGTGGCTGCTAGGCTGAGTTCCTATCTGTAGAACACCCAGAGCAGGGCAGTCACTGAGCACCAGTCATTGGACACAAGCCCCTCTTGTCTGGGCTGGGGGTTTGGCGATGCTGCTGATGTCTCAGGCCGCCTGTGGGCAGACAGCACACGTGAGGTAAGTCCTC
The DNA here is from genome assembly GCA_030674055.1 of Rhabdomys pumilio. Lineage (NCBI taxonomy): Eukaryota > Metazoa > Chordata > Mammalia > Rodentia > Muridae > Rhabdomys > Rhabdomys pumilio. Next base: position 5,577,347 of record JANHMN010000021.1, read on the forward strand.
TCTAATGCTACATAGTAGCATGGATTTTAAGTCGCGAGATGATCTCAGTTGTTCACCTCCAATCTTGTTGAGCCATTGGGACAGACAGGGACAATCAGGGAGATATGGTTTCCAGAATATACTGGGATCATCTGGATCTCTCTGGCACCCTCTCTTGCACTCTGTCTGCTTGCTCCACCTTTCTGTTGGGTCTTAATGATTTTACATTTACCTCATTCTTGTCAGGTGTTTGCCTTTACTGACAGCTTACTAAGGTGCAATGAAGAGGCCACTTAATTTCTTAATAGATGCATTTGGACTCCTTCCTTCCCTCCCTCCCTTCTTCCCACTTCCTTCTTCCCTCTTTCTCCTCCTCTTTCACTAGGGAACCCGGGGCAAGAGGTTCCCCACTGAGCTACAAATCTAGCCCGAATTTTAAGTTTTTAGACAGTGTTTCTTTATACCGCCCAGGTGGATTTCGAACCTGTGATCTTTGTGGCTCAGCCTTTCGGGCAGCTGGAATTAATTGTGGGCATGTCATACCTGGCCTGATCCTTTCTTGAAGCCTGTATGCTTCCACTAGAGGACAAGGGCTATTCTCTCTCTCACTTCGTGGCTTCAGGGGATCAGTTCAGGTTGACTGACAGGTGTGACTGTCACCAGCTGAGCCATCTCACCAGCTGCTCTTCATCTCCATTCTGACCTCTCTGCTCACCACCATTAATGACAGTAAGAAGGCTGGAGTTGCTCTGTCCCCTGGGACCCTCCGATTAAAAACCCATGTTTGCTTATCTGTGTCCCAGGCTTCCCTAGTGAAGTCTCCCTGGGGCCCACTGAGCTGATGAGGTCCTGTAGCTATTCCTGAACCAGTCACCAGGGCTAGGGGACTTGGAGGACTTCATTGGCTTGGCTATGTTAGGATCAGAGGACCCATCCTGGGATTTCTATGATGGGAGAAGTTTGAGAATCCTAAATTGTTTCATGTCACTAGAAAAGGAGACCACAACTGCAGGATGCAAAGGCAAACAAGACGTCCACATGTTTTTCTCATAGGCTTGCGGTGCAGATGATGTGGGGAACGACACAGGAGAAGCAGAGGGTGCTTGTTACCGGTGGCCCTGTCTGGCAGTACTGTGGCTGTTGTCTCTTTACTATGCCAGCTTCAAGATTTTGCTCCTATTGCTGTACTTCTCAGTTCAGATTTGCATCTCTGGTCCCTACCTCTCACCATGGATTTAGTTCAGTGTCTCCAACTGGCTTTTGATCATGTTCGCTTACATATCAGCGCAACCCACACCCTACATCAAAGACCCAACTCATCATCTTGATCCCATCACTGTGGCGTCTTGAGTCTTCGACCTGCCTTCAAGGCCCCAAAACCGCACAGATGCTGTGGTCCCTAAACTGCACCGATGCTGTGGCCCCCAAACCGCACTGATTTTCTACCGGCTTCATTCTCATTGGATGGAGAAACCATTTCACCGACCTCTTCTGCTACCTTCAGCCTGAGCCTTGCTGGGCGTCCTGGATCACTGAGGACTGGGACACTCTGGAGTCCTGCTTCCTGGTGTCATACATCATTTACAAGTTCTCCCAGCTACATGGACTCAAGGAATCTAACACAGTCCCCAAGACTCAGTCCCCTCAGCTATAAAATACAGTTTTGTCTTTTGAAAAACCTGTTTTCCTTCATTTTATGTGTATTACATTTTTAGCTTGGATGTCTGCATACCACATACATGCCTGTGGAGACCAGAGAGGGTACGAGATTCTTTCGACCTGGAGTCGCAGTTGGGTGTATGCTATGCTGTGTGCTGGAAACCAAACCTAGGTCCATTGGAAGAGCGATCTTAATTAGTCTTAAGAGTCCTCAGTGTTCATCATCAGAGAGGCTTCCTCCAGCAGCTGATGGGAGCAGATGCAGAGACCTATAGCCAAACATTGGGCAGAGACAGAAAGAGAGTCCAAGTTGGAGATCTCCATTGAGTACCCCACTCTCCCAGAGCTTGGGGAAACCCCGTGGAAGAGGATGAGGAAGGATTGTAGAAGCCAGAGGGGTCAAGGACACCAAGAGAACACAGTCCACAGAATCAACTAAGCAGGGCTCATAGGGGCTGGGTTCAGAGACTAAAGGAGCAGTCATGGAGCCTGCATGGATGGGTCTGTGCTAGCTCCTCTGAGCATATGTTGTGGTTGTTAGCTTGGTGTTTCTGTAGGACTCCTAACAGTGAGAGTGGGGGTGTCTTGACTCTTGATTTCCCTTACGACCCTTTCCTCCTGTTGGGTTGCCCCAGCTAGCCCTGACATGAGGGTTTGTGCCTAGTCTTGTTGTAACTTGTTATGCTGTGTTGGTTCAGTTTATACAGCTGGGAGGTCTGTTCTTTCCTGAACAGGAATGAAGGAGTGGGTCTGGTGGAGAGGGGAGGTGGTGGTTTCAGGTGAGGGGGGTGTGGTAGGAGTGGGAGGGGAAAAAGAGGGGATCATAGGGTTAGAGGGAGGGACTACTGCCATCAGGATGTATTGTATGAGAGAGAAAAAAAAAAACCACAAAAGAGTCCTCTGTGCTCTTCACGACTGAGCAATCTCTCCAGCCATTCCAGTATGTATGTATGTACGCTTTATGTATGTATGTATGTATGTATGTATGTATGTATGTATGTATGTGACAATGTTTCATTTCAATGGAAACCTCCTACCTCCTGATTAAGGATCCAACTTTTTGAACAGTGTGTGGGCCTAAGGTTTAAAAGCATCACTCGTCGGATAGTCTCCATTGCACTCCTCTCTGGTCCCATCCCACTAATTTAGTCCCTAACCCCCGACTCTGTCTGTGTATGTGATTTCCCCGTAGCTATGATTTAGGGAGAGTTGGCCCACTGTGTAGAAATGCCACTTTTGCACCTGTACAGGATCGTATTACCTGACAGCCACTTCTGTGGCACCTGTAATCCTCCCCGGCTCTGGTGTGTAATTATACACCTCTTTTCTGCTCTGCATGCCACAGTCCTCCTGCTGGATCTTGGTCTGTTTCGTCCTCACCTTCCAGTGACCTCTAAAGGTGTTGTTACCAGGGAGGTGGATTTCTCAGCGTTGAGGCAGTTGCATTAAGAGTGATCATTAGCCCTTCTAGATGAGCCATGAGCCAGTGGGTCTGCATAATGTAGTGGTTTGGAGCAGAGAGAGGGAATACACCTTGTCAGGTATACCGTGCCTGTTATATTCCTGAGCTGAAGAAACAGGTCATGATTGAAATTAAAATTGATGACATTTTTCTTAACTGTACTCACCAAATTCAAAGTGCTGAGTATAACATATAGATTGACGTGGGCTTCCATCTTGACACCTTAAC
>JANHMN010000021.1:5584929-5609289 GCA_030674055.1 Rhabdomys pumilio
TCTCTCTCTCTCTCTCTCTCTCTCTCTCTCTCTCTCTCTCTCTCTCTCTGTGTGTGTGTGTGTGTGTGTGTGTGTGTGTACAGCGGTGCCCTTGGAAATCCTGGCAGTGAGATTTAAGATGAGCTACGATGGCTCATCCAGTTGACTGGATCATGGAGTCATTGATGTATGAGGTGGCGAAGCCTAGATGAAGGTAGGGAGATCGGGGGCTGGGAGGGGGGAAGGAAAAAAGATCCATCGACATCTGTGGTGTTTTAAAGCAAAGCCCAGTGCGCTCTCCAAATCACTAGGATGTATCCCAGACCATTGTATATGTTTGCTTACTGCATTAAAGAGAGTGATTTATTACCCATCTAAGGGTATCAGAGAGGTCTGGGGATGCAGCTCAGTGAGAACATTTACCTAACATTCTGGATGCCCTGGTTAGATTCACTATTATCAGCAAATAAACCATCTGTACAAAACAAACAAAACCCCAGGTGTTAAGGGGATGGAAAGGCCTAGAAATTCAAGGCTTTCCTTATAGTTTGGAAACCGCATTGACAGTTTTCTCACTGTTAGTGTTGTCCAGTGACTTGGTGGAAAGACTGTGGGGCATATGAAGGAAAAGTCATCTCTTGTCACCTATGGAATGATGGCTAACACCTCATCTTCCTCCACTGATCTCTGTCAAGCTTGTCTGTTGGGAGTGACAGAGCCCAGGGCTCTCTCCCTAGGATGCAGCTCTCTTTTCCCTAAGCAGAGACTGGGAGGTGGGCTGACAATATTTTCTGTCCCTGCCTCACCTTCGTTCTTCCAAGTGTGATATCACATAGAAAGCTATACCTGAGCCTTGTGCAGGACTGGGAAGAACTAAGAGAGAGGCATTTGAAGACTGTAGGCTAATTATTGATAGTCTCATGCTAGGGAAAACTCCCCTGGAAGTTAAGCCATCTCATGCTGTGCTGTCTTGGGGACATTCACTCCCTGATATCAGCCCCTTTGACTCAGGTCACAGCCTTTGTGAGCACTGAGCGCATTCTTTTCGTGTTGTTCTCAGCTTTCAGTAGGCCTGCCTGTCCAAATCATAGCACTAGCCCCTCCGTTCCAAGTGACTGAGTTCCTAAACCTAAGTTATGGAGACAAATTGCCCAGGAACGTAGCTTGCAGCAGCAGTCTATGGAAGCCCCTTGGCTCTGTGGGTTTAGCACGGCCAGGTGAAGCTGGGGTGAGTTTGGGTGGCCTGAGCCATGTGGTGTGAAGTTCATGATGGGTACCCAAGTGAGACAATGCTTAGACGCCTGCAAATGAATGTGAGTAATGACTTTAACGCTGGTCATCTCTGGTTGTCAGCTGTCCCCCAAGGACAGAATGTGTTTCCAACCAGCCACTGCTAGTTCTCAAAAAGCACCAAGGTCAATACTCACGGTGGTAAATGCTTTCCTAATGGAGCTCCTGTCTATATCACCTGACCTGTATTCAAACCATGTGTCCTCCAACTTACTGGGAGTAAGAAATGTAGGTCTTCCCAAGCGTAACAATAGGGGAAGCTCTGGGATGCTCTCTGTCATTTTTCTACCTTTCTCCCTTTCTGAGAAAGGAAGCTGACTAGATATATTTCTCCTGAACCGTGGGATAACTCCACATTTATTATCCTGAAATCTGATTTTATCTTATTTTATTTTTGAGATAGTGTTTCACTGTGTAGCCCCAGGCTCCTGGAATTCACTAAGTAGACTAGACTAGGGTGGTCTCACAGAGATCTCAGAGAGATCTACTTGTCTCTGTCTCCCAAGTATTGGAACTGATGGAGTACTCTGAGATATGACTTTAAAGAATGACAATACTGGTCTTATTAAACATTTGGTTAGTTCTTTTGGTCTCATGGTCAGCCATTTTTAACTTGATGTATGTCCCAAAACCTATTAAAACCATCACTTATGTGGCTTTAAATTTAATTATTAAAATGGTTCCTCTTTATCACACACAGCAACAACTACACAAGTCTTCACATAAAGGGGTCTGTAAGGCCTTCAGCTAGGAGATGACTTTCAACTAGAAATGACTGACCAAACACCCCTTTATAGCTACCCCAGAGGCACCTATGGTTAACCCATCCAGAGAGCTCCCTTTCCTTCACAGAGCAAGTGGAAATAATTTCACAAGCATGATTCAACAACAGGGGAAAGAATGGCACGGGGAGTTGGTTTCTGTTTCCTGCCCTTTGCGATTCCCTAGCTGTTTGCATCTGAAGCCAGAAGGAGAGTTCTGTTAGCTGCCTTGTGTGCTATTGAATTCTTGGCCTCAAAAGGAAACCTGATCTTTGTCTAAGTGGCACTCACGTGTGGGCTGAGAGTTGCTACTGTGCATTCAGAGCATGTGTGTGTGTGTGTGTGTGTGTGTGTGTGTGTGTGTGTGTGTGTGCTGTGAGCCTCCTGGTTCCTGTGCTTGTGTGACCTTTGAAATAAAAGCATAACCAGGAAAGATAAGACTTCATGCATGATCTGCAAGACTGTTTCTGGAGATCTTCAAGATATCCTAAGACAAGTGTACTCAGAGTCAGAAAACCAGGGCCTGGGTGTGGGGTTGGAGGACCACCCAGGGTTCCAGGGACATTGAAGATGGACTACTGGTGGTTTGTAACTCTTCGGTACCCATCCCCTTTTCATTTTTCAGGAAAAGAAGGAGCTTCTCTTTTTAAAACTATCACCGTAGAGCAAACTGGGCATGTGAACTGCTGCAAAGAAGACAAAATGGAGGGAGGCCATATTTGTTAGTTTTCTGTGACTGAATTTAGAATCTGGCAGAAACAGCTTAGCAGGGAAAGACTTGCTTGGGAGTAAGGTTTTAGAGGTTCCCACCACAATTGCTTGGTTCTGTGTTTCCAGGCAGATTTCAAGGAAGAGTCTCATGGACTTGAGAGAGAATGAAGAGGAAGATAGTTCATCTCTGGGCATGCAGGATGCAGAGAGAGGATACAGGTAGGGACCAAAACAACATATAATCCTCAAGGTTATGCTCTCAGAGACTTACTCCCTCCAAGAAGACCTCATCACCTACTCTATATTACAATCCACTAATGCCATCACATTAAGGCCCTCAAGGGATCAAGACATTCATCATGCTAAAATCCTCAGGGTCTAACCATCTCTGGAATGTGTGTGATCTAATATTGGACCTATAGGTACAGTGGGTACCTTGACTTATGTCCACTCAGTGGGAATTCCAACTGTCATTAGTATTTACCACTAATGAGTTTCATAAAAGGCACCATCACAGCTCTAACTACAGATATAAAACAAGTGAAAAATGCTTCATCTACTTCATTAAGTAAAATAGAACCAGGTGAAGGAGAAAAAATTGGAATCAATATTCTGAGAATCTGATATGTCCGACCACATATGTCTTGGTTAGCTATGCACGTAGCCCAATGCAAAATCACAAACTTATTTAAAATGTTATGAGATCTTTTTGGGGGAGTGGGTGGTAATTCAATTGTGTGGTTCTCAAGCATGAATTTTAACAATGACAACACAGAGCTGCAATGTCGATAGGCTGGGTAAGCCTGGTGACTCTGCCATTCCCCCTTCTCATGTGCATAACTTCTAAATTTCCAAGCAAATAGTCTGATCATTCATTCTGAGAGTATGCAGGAAATAGCAAACGTGTTTGGGATCCTTTGCCTTTAATTGCTTTTTTTCCCCTGCAGTCCTGCAGTGTTACATCATGATTTAATCATAGTCTTCATCAAGCCTTTGAAAGACCTGTCTTAAATTGAACTTCCAAACCTCAGTAAATCCTGGTCTAATTTTTCCGTTTTCTGAAACACCATGGAAGCAGCCCTAGAACAATATTGCTTACTTCTGATGCAGTGGTATTTGGCCCAGGTTGGATTTAGCCAGACTTTGCCTCGGTGATAAAGGGAAGTCAGCTTTCAACAGTCTGGGAACCTTACCGAGCTCCATTTGAGATAGTGGTCTTACTACGTTAGCCAATGGGGCACAGTAGCCTCGAGGGCCACAGTACTTCTTGGATGCCCCATGAGTCTCCTGATTGGGAGCTTTTTGACTAAATAGGGGTGGGTAGGAAAAAGAATCTTCTCCTCCACTCTTTATGAGTTCTTAGCAGGAGTTCCCTGTAATAAAAGATAGATAAGCAAGACTGAAACAAATAGAAGTTTAATAACATGCACACAGGGAAGACACCCACAAACAAGCACTCCTCTAGATCTCAAGATGACACCTAAGACTTGACAGCATCTATGGTGCCAAGAGTGGAGGGTGTGGGAAAGGCTACATTGAGACACTCTAAGTGTAGCAGGTGAAACACTGGAATCTAGAGATAAGGCTTGTTATGAGATATATCTTTTCAGATGGTGGTCTGCTGTCACTCTGAGATCTTGGTGCTCCTGCTTTCCTGTTGCTGGAGTTACAGGATGTGCAAAGACTAATGATGCAGACACTTCCTGACTGATACAGTTCTGTGACACGGTTGTTCTTTTGAAGACTCCCTTTATAAGTATCTTTCTTATGCCAGAGCAAGGTTTAGTGCTTTTCTCTGTGTGAAATTTCTCAAAATAATCTCTGGGTCAAAAGAGCATATTTTGGGGTAGCACAGTTTGCTCTCCTATGGTTGTCTTGTGGGGTGTGATAGATCAAACCCTATTAGAGGGGACATAGGTCTCACATTTGTTGGGACTTTTGTTTTGATCCTCAATTTATTGTATTTCTCAAGCTTAAGAAACTCTCCTTATATCCCTCAGGTCTGAAAAACAAACAAATAAGCAAACAAACCCCAAATTCTCTGTCAAAGTCTGTTTCATTCCTGTGCTGTTGTTTGTCTCTCTGTTCTTGTCATATTCAAGGAAACTCACTGGGAAGAGGATGGGAGTTGGCTCTTCATAAACCCATTCCTTAAGCTGGCCCAGGGGATTGGAAAACTCAGTTCAGAAGATCAAACTTCAAACAGCTAATGGTTTTCTTAATTGCCATAAAGAATTCAAAAAAATCTAAATTCCAAAAATCTTCCCAGATTCCTTGGCCAAAGCCACGGAAGCAACTTTAAGTTGTCTCTCTTTAGACCCTCTTAAATCACAGTTTGAACTTAATCACATTTTTATCCCATTCCCAAACTTCATCCTTCACTCCTCCATGTCCTTCTGCCTCTATCCCACCCTCTGGTTTCCTCCTCATCCCCCTCAGCCCTCCAGAATCCCTGTAAACTCAGTTGTCTCTTAAAAGTTAAGCTACCCAAAGAACAGACCAAATGCCTTTCTGTGGACTGCAAATGCTGGTTTCCATGCTCAAAGCCATTGTCAGAAAAACTCCCCAAAGCCGAGACGGGATAGGGAGAAATTTGCAGAGAGACTTAGGTAGTTTTATCAGTGTGTGGTTCAGGACTTACTGATCTGCATTAGCAGGATTGTGCGTCCGTGGGAACCTCGGAGCAGCCAAGGATACTCTCAAGAAAGATTTAAAGGACCTTAAACATCATGGGAAACCAGGAGAGGCTTTAGTAAGGCAGTAAAGGATGAAAAAGTCTTTGCTTCTTCATCCCCAAAGATTTACCTGTAAATATAGATCAGACTCTAATCCAGGCACAGAGAGGAGTCCCTGGCAGACTTCAGACAGGCTGGTTCCACTTTTAGACAGTATTCAGGAGATTCTGAAGCAGATCGGCTCAGTTCTCTTCCTACACCATGGTTGTACAGAGCAGCATAGGACCCACTGACAGGAGCGCAGAAATATAGTGACACACGGACAGGCTGAACGCATTGCTGAGCACTCTGAAAACAGTTTAGGACAAAAGCAAAGCAGAGACTAGAAAAGAGTAAGGTCTTAGGGGGAAACAGCATCAAGGACAACACCAGATCACTACACCTATAGGACACTCCTGCCTTAGTCAGTTTTAAAGAAGGGACTCTGTTGCTAAAGGTGAGGGAAAGGAAAGTGTCTGACCTGCCTAAGGAGAAAAGAAAATGAGAGAGAGAGACAGAGACAGAGAGAGACAGAGATCAATGTCATCTCAGAGAGAAATCTAAAGATGAAGGAAGGGAGGGATTTTTCCTCTGGTTGATTTATGTAAGGATGGTTCTGATGCTGTCTTATTCCCCAATTGGTTCTTGATCTGCCAGTAAAGAAGCCGTGGGCCAGTTGCTGAGTGGAAGGAATAGGCAGGACTTCCAGGTCCCTGGAGGAAAAGAGACAGAAGCAAGGGAGGATAGACAGAGTTTGCCAGGCTTTGGAAAGAAGAGAAAAACTAAGCAGCCATGTGGGATTTGGGGAGGAGGGGCAGCCTTTTGCTGCTCCTACAAGCTGGAGGATGGAAGTGTTTAGCAGGGACTAGGTGTAACTAAGTAACTGAAGTTTAGGGCAACTGGAGAGGTGCAGAGATAAGAGTATTGATAAGGACATGCTTCTCCAGGCGGGAGACAGTAGCACCCAGCAATTGTGTCAGAAGGCAAGTTGAAAATGAGCAATATGTGTTTGTATCTTTTATCCATGGATTCAAAGGAAGCCAGGGGTTGAGGGGCAGCTGAGGCGGGGTAGCAAAAGCTGCATGCAACAGATTTACTTCAAGTAAGTACTTATACCAGCTGAATTTTCAATAAAGAAGTTTGACATGTACTACTCAAAATAGGTCACTTTGGCATAAGGGATATTTTGAGGTGAGGCAATGGAGAAACAGCACACTTAGGTAGAACTCCCTGCTCTCCCAATTTCTGCCTAAAAACATGTACTGATTTCCCTCTGTAAAAGAGACATAGGTTTCCATGTGTTTTCCACCATGTGTCTCTTCCCCTTATATCAGAAAGAGAAAGGATTCCTTATCTTAAACTTTACACAGCAAATAGTCCCACCTATCATGTACAAAGCACCATTTTCTGCTCACACAGTCTTGGTTCAATTTACATTGCTGCTTCTCACACACAGTTTAGTTGTTCTTTTGAACACTGTTGTGCAGGGCTTGAGGTATGGTTCAGTGAACACACTGCTTGCTGCTCAGATACAGGAACTTGAGTTCAGACCCCCACTCATTACACAAAAGTCATGTGTGGCAGTTTGCATCTGTGCCATCAGAACTGGGAGGCAGCAGAAGCCTTGTAGGACATTGGCTAGCTAGACAATCTAGCCAACTCAGCAGACTCAGTTTTGGTGGGAGATCCTGCTTCAAAAATTAAGTGGAGAGCAAAGAAGAACGCACCTAATGTTGATCTTTGATCTCTAATAAAACCCAAGCAAGTTGTGATCAGAGGCATATTTCCCTATACACGTGTACACAAGTGTACAACACACACCAGTCTTGGGTGAAGCAAGTTTCAGGCCAGCCTGAATTACAGGGTGAGATTCTATCAAAACAAAACCCAAAAGGTTTTATAACCTCCCTTACTTATGTACTTCTGTGAGTCTTAATTTCATTTCTATAAATGCTTCCCAATGCACACACAAGTTAGAATATTTACAACGATTAAAGTGATATATCTTTTTTTTCTTTTGAACTGTTTTTGCCTGATTAACTCACAAACTTAGTTACTGAGCACTAGAGACTCAAGAAAAGTTATTTTTCTTTTCCACACCACTGTACTTATTCAGAGGATCATTGGTTTGCAAATGGTGAAGAACAGAGATGGTTATATGTAACGTGGACTCCTGAGGAGGACCTTGAACTGTTCTACAGGACTTTCATAATTAAACCCATTAAAAGAGACTTTTAAAACATGGGAAGAAAACAAAGAAATCTGAAAATTGGTAGTGACTATATACCCAGTTCTATGGATTCTTTAGACAGGGATGAGATCTGTTCACTTAATTATAAACCATGTGCACTTTATCTTGGTTGAGAAGTGAACATAAACTAACTAGAGTCCTTTGTTTAGAATATATCTTTGTGACTATCTTCACAAATTTGACCTCCAGAGTTACAAAACCTAGGTAAAATATTCTAGTAGAGGAACAGCAGAAAGAGTTGGAACACCTAAAACAGGACAGAATCCTACTGTGGTCTTGGATGGAAATATTGATACAATTTTGATATGCAATTGTGACAGTCTAACCATCAGCAAAGGTTCAGATTGATAATGCCCTCATAGTAATGTCCAGTCTGCACCTCAGGCTGAGGAACAGCCCAAGGGGGCTGAACGAACAGAAAGCATCTATGCTTACACTTAGTGTGTGTTAGCCTAATTGTCTGGTGTTGGGAGAAAATGCCTAAGAAAAACAATGTAAAAGCAGAAGTTTTATGTTAGTTTTTATTTTGGTTTACGTTTTGAACCCATGGTTACTTAGTTCTACTGGCTTGTGGTGAGGCAAAACTGATGCTAGCAGTTCTCATTAGCAGAAGGGACTGGCTGAGGAGGGCTGTTCACCTTGTGGTAGCCAGTAAACAGAAGGAAAGAAAGGATCCAGACCTTTATGGGCATGTCCCCAGTGATCCACTACCCCAAAACAGGTCCCACTTATTAGTTCCCATCATCCTCCAATAACACCATGAAACCACAAATCCAACAGTGGACCCATCCATGGATTCAGTCAAAACCCTCATGATTCAATCCCATCATGGAAGTCCCGTTTCTGAACATTTCACTGGCAATCAAGTCATTTGGTCAGTGACTTTTGGGACAACATTTCAACTACAAACCATATAGGCCTGGACCCCAAGCTCTCCAAGCCACACTATACTATCTACAGTCAGATGATTTGGTGCTAGTCTTCTCTATTCACCAGCACAGTCATATTGACAACTCTCCATGGAGACTTTTATCTTGTACCACAACTTCCCAAGGTTTCTTTGAATCTCTTGTTTTGAATTTGTAACAGGAAGCCCACCAAAGATGATCACTAGACACAGATTATAGCTAATTAAAGGTCTTTATTCCAGCTAGCTGGGGCTACATTCAGGTACTTGGGACACAAGTATGACTCTGAGCATTTAGAACAAAGGACTTTTAAAGGCAAAAATACATCCTGGTATCTTGTTTCACAACTGCAGGGGGAGTTTGCTCAAGCAAGCAGTTTACCAGAAGCTAAGATAAGCAATTAGATGGAAGGGGAGGTTTGCACAAGCAGGCAGCTTAACAGAAGCAAAGTTAACTGGGTCATCTTAATTTCCAGTTCCTAGAATAGAGTTGGGCAATTTTCTATGGTATATTCCAACACAGAGGTCAAATTCTGAAAACTTGAAATGGCCTCAGCAAGAATAAAAGTTGGAGGAGCCTTTGCAGTGTTTTGCCCTGTTACAAATTTCTCACCTTAATGCTTCTACTGCTTCTTGACTGTTACACTATAGGCCTTCCCAAATTTTAATCAAGACCTTGCTTTAGCCTATCTCACCCCTACTTCATATTCACCCTACAGTTTCTTACTGTACTGTATATTGTATACTTTCTATATCTTAGTATAGTATGCCTTATTTCTCTAAGAGTTAACTTGATCTTTGCAGATGTCTTTTGTTTGACCATGACATTTGGATTTTGCCACATTTTTTCAGATTCTACTACTGGCTTATAACAGAAGTCATACTTTAGGGACACATATAGACCAAAAATAATAAAATGTATTTGCAGCATTGACTTTTTTTTTGAGGGAAGACATCAGGCAGTCAGAATTTATTTACATCTAGAGACAAAAATTTCCAGCATTGTGTGGTAGCTTTCAGTTACTGTAATAAATACTGATATGATCAACTAAAAAACAGAAAAAGTTTGTGGGTCCTAGGTTTTGATGCTTGTTCTCAGTTCTTATGTTAAACCCACAGATGGGAGGAGAAAGACCACTGACTCAAACATGGTCAAATTAATTAAAGCAAGCTTTATTCATGTCTTTTTTTCTTAACAGGCTGTTGTTTACTAAGACAGGGCTTAAGATATCCTTGGACACGGAGAAAATAAGAATTTTTATAGCTCAGGAGTAGAATAGGAGTTTCTAAATGGGGGATTTGGCAGGCAAATAGGTAGGGTTATAGAAGCAGAACATAACATAAAAAGGTGTCCATAACAACCTCCTGAAACAAAGACATGGTTGCAAGGTGATCACAACAACAGGTGGTCACAACAACTGGTGTTAACAACAACAGGTGGTTATAACAAGATGGTCATAACAAGGTGGTTATAACAAGATAATAACCTTTTGAAACAAAGGTATGGTTTGTGAGGAGCGGGTGCGCTTGAGCGCCACTTCTTGGCGGTTTGCATGCCGCATGCCTTTCCCTAACTGAGCCACAACTGCAGAACTACTGTGCAGACTCTGCTGCCACGCGGAATCGGGCTGTTTGAGGTGCACCAATGAGGCATGCCCACGTGGCAGGTGCTGATTGGGACAGGCAGGGGTATAAAAGGATGGCCGTTTAGGGGCTGAGAGAGAAGGGCTTCCAGAGAGAGAGAGAGAAGGGCTTCCAGAGAGAGAGAGAAGGGCTTCCAGAGAGAGAGAGGGAGAAGGGCTTCCAGAGAGAGAGGAGAGAATAGCTTCCAGAGAGGAGATTGTAAAGGATCCTGATAAACTGCGTTGAGAAGAACTCCGACTTGCATCGTTCCTGTCTACTGGTCAGATAGAGAAGCAACAAGTGGTGGTCTGTATGGGGAGTTCAGAACTCAACGCAGTCAGGGCAGCTAGCTGGTAAGTTCCCAGGTAAGTGGAACAAAAGAAAGTTCTCTGTTCAGAGACTATAAAGTTCCCAGGCAAGTGGGACAAGTTAAGTTCTTGGATAGGACACAATATAAGTTCCTGATATTGGGACGAGTTGAAAGTAAAAGTATAACTTTCTGGTTTTAGGACAAGTTAAAAGCAAAAGGAAAAGTTCTTACAGGCCATGGATAAGGTTTCGGTTTTGGGAAAGGACCTTAAGACAGCTGAGGAACGAGGGGTACTAATCACGGGAGTAAAAGGCACTCAATACCAACCAAAGAAGTTTTCCAGGGGTATGAAACCATCTTTGTTTCTTTTTCCTCCCTCTATTAGCATGTATCGAAGGAACGAGGTCAGCAAAAGTTTGGGTGTTTTTTAATTGACTTAAGAAAGGGTAGTGAATTGATGCACTCCTCTTAATTTTCAGTAAACTTTGGTACTAGCCTAGCCCTTAAATAAGAAGAACACACAGTATTTAAAGGACTTCTTTTTTAGTTGCATTAAAAATTAAAGGGCCTTGTGCTTCTAATACTTGATTTCTTAACTTTTAAGACAAACATTACATCAAGCAAGAGAGTGAAAGTTCAGGTCATGTGTTCATTATTAATAGTATCAAATTGACATTGTTAAGACAAGCAATACACAAATTAGTCCTAGGGGCCACTGAGGAAGCTCTTCCCATATCAAGGAAGTCTGAGGAACCCATCTGGGTTCCTCAGTGGCCACTTCCCTCAGAGAAATTATAAGCAATACAGGAATTAGTAATAGAGCAATTGCTATTGGGTCATATACAACCATCTACTTCACCCTGGAATACCCCTATCTTTGTGATTTTTAGGACAAGTAATTCCTCAAAAAATCCAGATTCGCACAGATAATTTGCATACCTTGAATGATTTTCAAAGATTGTTGGGAGATATACAGTGGCTTAGACCCTATCTCTCATTGTCTAATAAACAATTACAGTCATTATATATTCTACAAGGTGATTCGGACCTCAACTCCCCTAAACATTTAACTAATGAAGCTAGAGTGGCATCAACATTAGTGGAAAAAGGGCAACAAGATGCAGCCTTGAGGCGTAGAGATGAATCCCAGGATATTACATTATGCATATTGCCAACTGAATGTCAGCCTACAGGAGTATTATGGCAAGGGGCCCCTTTACTTTGGGTGCATCCAAAAATCTCTCCTGCTCAGACACTCACTCATTATCCAACTGCAGTAGCCCAATTAGCCATGCTGGGAATTCGTCAGAGTGTTCAACACTTTGGCATCCAACCTACAAGCCTACTTGTACCATATACAGCCGCTCAACTTGAAGTATTGACGGCCACTATGGATGATTGGGCAATTTTGAGATGTACTTTTAATGGGACAATGGATAATCATTTTCCAAAGGACCCTATATTACAATTGATTAATGCTCATCCTGTGGTCTTTCCATGGATCACCCATAGAAAGCCTTTGTTAAATTATCCTACTATTTTTACAGATGGTTCTAAGACAGGATGTGGAGTGTTTTTGGTTGCAGGAACATTGCCTGTAACCATCCAATTTCCTCCAGTGTCCCCTCAAGTTATAGAATTACAGATTGTGATAAAGGTTTTTGAACGATTTTCTCATTCCTTTAATTTGATATCTGATAGTCAATATGTAGTAAATGCTATTAAACAATTGGAAATTGTAGGTAAAATAAACCTAAATTCCATCATAGGAGAGTTACTTACTCAATTGCAATTTCTTATTTGGAATAGGGAACAACCCTTTTTTATTCAACATATCCATGCCCATACTGGTTTACCTGGTCCATTGACTGAAGGGAATGATATTGTTGATAAAGCTTCAAAGACCTGTTTTAATGTTGCAAATTTTGCGATCTATGATTCCCTGGAGTTAGCAAGACACTTTCATAGCCAGTTTCATGTAAATTCTAAAACCCTATCATCTCGCTTTGGCATTCCTCGTGCTGATGCTAGAGATATAGTGAAAGCTTGTCAAGCTTGTGCCCCATTGTTACCCCAGATGGGAATCGGGGTTAATCCCCAAGGCCTATGCCCCCTACATTTATGGCAAATGGATATCACCCATTTTCCTGAGTTTGGAAGATTAAAATATATTCATGTATCTATAGATACTGCTTCTGGAATTATGTTTGCTTTCCTGCATTCTGGGGAGAAGGCTTGCCATGTCATTGCTCATTGTTTTGAAGCCTGGGGAGCCTGGGGCATGCCTAAATGTTTAAAGACAGATAAACCGGTGTACACCTCTACTTCTTTTGTGTCCTTTTGTAAGGCCATGGGAGTTCACCTTGACCATGGTTTGCCTTATAATCCTCAGGGGCAGGCCATTGCTGAGAGGGCACACCGCATCCTAAAGGAATGTCTTCTTAAACAAAGAGGGGGAATAGCCTCCGGCTGCACGCCTAGAGAGAGAGTGGCTATAGCCTTCTTTACCCTAAATTTTTTGACTCTGGATAAGCCGGGACGGTCTGCAGCTGATCACCATGCTGATCCCAATGCTACCCATAAAGGCATGGTAATGTGGAAGGACATATTGACAGGAAAATGGAGTGGCCCTGACCCAGTATTGGTGTGGGCGAGAGGGTCTGTTTGTGTGTTTCCTCAGGATCAACATCAGCCAATTTGGGTTCCAGAAAGACTTACCAGGGTTATTCAGCAAGAAGACAGGAATGGAGATGCTAAGGAAGACTCTTCTGCTGATGTGGATGCTACCAGCGATAAGAAGCAATGCTAGTTTTTATTATGGAAGTCTCACCTTTGAAAGCTCAGTATCTCTTTTATAAGCCATGCTAGTAATCTTTCCAAAAGCCTTTCTCAGTTTCTTACAGGAAATTGATCGAGAGAATTACAACAGTCCATGTTCACATTAACTTGACCAGAGTGGATGCCTCCCTGGCCTCTGTATTGACCAGCTGGACTCTTCAAGCAATGTCTCACATCAAGGAGTGGGTGGGAATCGGGGAGGTTGCTATGTGCCTGGTCCCCATCAGTTGCCTTGCCTTTTGGTGCATGTGTCAAATGAAAGCCAGACAGAAAACATCTCAGAACAAGCATTTGCAGCAGTGGAGATGGACAGTCTCCTTAAGTGTGGCTTGGCATCTTAGAGAGATAGTCAATGATGGGGTAAGACTTGTTGGGCACGTTACCAACCTAAGACAGGGACCAAACCAAAGCTATTTGACTCCCCATGACAGGTAAGGAGCGTTGCTTGAAAGGGGCAACCTAAGACAAGCACTCTGCCAAAATTAATAAATAAGGGGGAATTGTGAGGAGTGGGTGCGCTTGAGCGCCGCTTCTTGGTGGTTTGTGCACCAAGCGCCTTTCCCTAACTGAGCCAAAACCACAGAACTACTGAGCAGACTCTCTGCCATGCAGAATCAGGCTGTTTGAGGTGTACAAATGAGGTATGCCCACGTGGCAGGTGCTGATTGGGACAGGCAGGGGTATAAAAGGAAGGTCGTTAAGGGGCTGAGAGAGAAGGACTTCCAGAGAGAGGGAGGGAGAAGGGCTTCCAGAGAGAGAGGAGAGAAGGGCTTCCAGAGAGAGAGGGAGAAGGGCTTCCAGAGAGAGAGGAGAGAAGAGCTTCCAGAGAGGAAATTGTAAAGGATCCTGAATAAACTGCATTGAGAAGAACTCCGACTTGCATCGTTCCTGTCTGCTGGTCAGATAGAGAAGCGACAATGGTTGTCATTTCCTGTAACAGGCAATACAGAACCATTTGTAGTTAAAACCTTAACTTGCAAGTAAGGCACATCCCAACTCCTGAGAAACATTTAATCATGAACAGAAATGAACCTAGTTTGTCTTTACTATAAGATGGTTTTCAATCTTAAGATGGAGGCAGTCTGGTTTGTCACTTAATGTGCAAAGCCTAGAATTTAAATTGGTGGTACTAAAGTCTCTGCCTTCTGTAGCTAAAATATTGAACTAATAAAGTTCAAGCAAATTCTTTTTCAGAGAAAGAGAGAAACAGAAAGATGATGATGATGATGATGATGATGATGATGATGATGAGAAGAAGAAGAAGAAGAAGAAGAAGAAGAAGAAGAGGAGGAGGAGGAGAAGGAGGAGGGAGGGATGAAGAAGGAGACAGAGGAAGGGAGAGATGAGGAAGAAGGGAGGGAGGGTTAGAATATGACTACTGGTCACACTGCTTTTTGGGCCATGGTGAGGAAACCTATTATAGCAGGAAACATGGCAAAGCTGCCTACCTCATGGTCAGGGCACAAAGCACTAGAGAGCAGAAGAAAGAGACTGAAATACTTTTGAGGCTGTCCACCAGTGACCTAAAACCTCTCACTCATCCTAACTTCTTAATAGTTTCCACTGTTTTCCAATAATGTCAACCTGATGACTGACCCTATAACATAGGTCTTTTGGGAACATTCTAGATCCAACCTTTTTCACATAGCTACAGACAATCTACTGTCCTAGAACTTCTCAAAGATGCTAAGAGAATGTAGAGCACTCTTGAATCAGGATCAGATGACATTGATTTCCCCTCTCCACACAGAACACTACCCTGAGTACTGAGTAGTTACTGAAGTTCTAGGGCATTTTCCAGACATTGCTGCATTCCATCCTCACACCCTAGAAAGATGATTAGTACAATTTTCTTTTTTCAAAACAAAGAAACCAAGTCTCAGCAGTTTGAGAAGGAGCAGAAATGCTCAATTAAAAGGTGCTCTATGTGCTTGGTTGGTGTAGACAGATACTGGAAGCTGTCAAAATTATAATAAAAAATATCCTAAAAGCAATGCTATTCCTGGATGCCCTATGGAACTCTGAGTGCTCCTCAGTACTCTGATTGGGGTTTTTGGATTGTACAGCAAGCTGTGCCTTCCATGGTTCTTGTGCTATTTTGGAACCGTGCAAACAGAAAACCACATAGCAAAATACAGTTCTTGCGCACAGCCAGTGCCAGTGAACTTAGGGTGGAGGACTCTGGTCACTGAAGCCCTTTGGAGATGTGCATACATTAGCCTTGCTGATGTCCTGCATATGAGTCTTCTCTTTGAGTGAGTTCTCCTTTGAACCAGTTTAATACCTCTGGCTCTCTCGTCAATTGGTGGCTACACTAAAATCTGAAGCAAATGTCCTGTTTATATTTGTAAGAAAACCATGTTTTTTACCAGTTTTAAAAAGAATGCCCAAACCTTGTGAAAAGAGTTTAATGCTGGAAGCGCTTCATGTTTTGAGCCCCAGAAAAGATTAGCAGTCTCATCTCAGGCTCTCCCTGCTCTCAACTGATTAGATTTTATGAGCACATACCTGACATTCCTACAGCCATGTTAAGCCCCCCATTGTTTTCTTTCTGGAGCTGTCTGGTAACAGGGCTGTCAGTTAAGTGCAGGCTGAGCAATTAGGTTCACTAACTTCTTCCTGACTAAAATGCCAGTACAAATATTTAGCAGCAAGAAGAGAAATAGGGACCAATTAATGTGAGATAGTTTGATGTTACAATGGCATGAGGGTGGCTTCTCACCGAAGGTCTTTGGGATCAGATGCAATTAACTTTACATGAACCCTTTAGGCCCTTGGAGGTTTTAGTCACCACATCTTCATATGTCACCCTAGAGGTCTTTGCGGCCTTGAGACTCCTATAGTACTACTAAGCACAGAGCAGTATAGACGGGAAGCTCAGGTCCTTAGCATAAGCCAAATCAAACCAACAGAAAACTCAGATGTATATAGAGAATTATTAGTTGAGGCCTCCAGTACCAACTCAAAGTAGTTTAAATAAAACAAGATTTTGTTGGGTCACATGGCAAAAGCACACAGGGCAGTATGAGTTTAGGAATGGCTGAGAGACTAGGAGTTAGACAGATACCCTGGTGGGCAGACAGCTAGGGAGAGGATCCTTGGCTAAGTAATTAAGGTGTCGAACATCCAAGATGGCAGCTTCTTCCTCACCATCCTGACTTGATTGTAGGCTTTTGTCTCTCACCAGCAGGCCTTGTGCTGATGGGCTGGTTCAACAAGTTGAAGGTAGGGTCAGGACATGTTACATAAGGGACAATCATCTGTCTCTCTTCAAACTAACCAACTCTAACTTACAGGGAAAAACTCTTCAGAGGCATTAAAAGCTCCCAAGTCCCCCTCTGCTTTGCAGAGGATCTTTTAATAAACTCCCCTTTTCATGGGCGGATTCTGCTTGTTCTTGTTCAAGACTCCTCCATGGAGACCTGGTCCACTTGAGATTTTTTTCTGCCTTTTCGCTCTTTAATTGGTAGAGAAAACAAACCCAGTCAGAACCCCTAGACTGCATCATGGCTTTATCCAGGAGCTTCAAAGATGTGACAGCTTCATCTTTGTTGAGCTTCATCTGGGTTTTAATTTTGAGAGACTTCTACTTTGAGGGCCTCAGGCCTTTCCTGTCTTGCTATCTCTTCTCCCAGCTCCATAGGGGAAAGAGTCCGGTTCTAATCAACTCTTCCTGGTTGTTTAACCAAGTCTCCATATTTACGTCAGTCAGATTGCTTCCCACGGCTTTAGTCATCGGCCAACCACTAACTATGTCCAGGAAAATGTAATGTTTTGAATGGGCAGGTGAGGTTCACATGTCCAGTATTGTGGCTCATGATGAAACATACCCATGTTCTACACATCACACAAAGAGTGGGACTGGGAGAGGGGATTATAGAAGAAAACCAGGAGACTTGACTACTTGGAAACAAAACCCAGCACACAGGAATAGTAAGCATGTTAAAGATGCTTAAGTGACTTTTTTCCCCATGCAAATGATGTGATTCTATTTTACACTTAATTACTTGACTAACTTATTAATTAGAAGCAGTGCTACTTTTTAGGAGCCACAGTCTCTAGTCTAGAGAACAGTTGTCTGGTTAATAGGTATCTAAAAGCCACCCACATGTCTATCAGTACTTATGAAGCAGTTCCTACAGGTGGGGCCCTACGCTGAATGTTGGGGGATACAGAAATTAAAACCACATCACCACTGCTAAGGAGTCAGAATGTTTTTGCCCTTTTATCATCTTTATTCTTGGCCATTAGATAATCTGCTGAGAATGGGATTCTGCCCGAACTTTACCCATGTGATTGTGAAGAACTTGATGTCAAAGATGCTGGCTACCGTCTGTTTGCATCACATACCGTCTGTTTGCGTCACATAATTGCATTTTCTCTGTCATTTCAGATTTCCTTCTCACTCCCTACACCTGTAGCATCTCTCATTCATTTGAGAATACCAAGAGTTCTACAGCGTCTTATGAGATTGTCATGGTGATGATTTCTGGTAGAGTCACATTAGATCTAACCACTGTGTTCACACCACCAGTATACATTACTGAAAGCCGATGGCATAGCTCCAGCTGCTGGCTGCTAATGAATCAATCCTTGCTTACCTTGCAAATTGCTCTCACTGTGTCTATGATTCTGATGAAATTGGAGGTCCATAAAAAGTCAGTTAGATGTAATTTCAGGGCTTGAACACATTCAGAGCCGGACAAGCAACTGCTTTGGTAATGGATGAGGTAAGATTTAGGTTTTATGTGTTTAGAGCAGCTCTGAAAGAGAAACACATTGGACCCTGTACTTCTGTAGCAGGGGAATAAAGTTGGGCTTATTGTCCAGTGATCCTGCAAGACACTAGAGAGACTGTTTGAAGGGTGAAGACCTGGGTGAGTGGCAGGGTGACAGGGTGGTGTAAGCAACTGTGTGTGGTAGGAGAAGGCATGATCATTACTGTTGAAGAATTGGTCAGGGTGACTTCCATGAATCATGCCATTCAATGCAAGGTTTATAAAGCATGACTTATTGTTATTGCCATTTTCCAGATGAGGAAATGGGCCTTCCCAGTGTCCCACACCCACATGCACACAAAGATGACGTTACTCAAAGTCACACAGTCAGGAGAAGCCAAGCCAGGTTTTGAATGTATAGTGTTGGCTCCAGAAGCCCTTCTCGAAATTGGCTCTATTATAATGACTTCCAGGGGAGGGGGAGGAAATGCCAGTGTGTCAGAGACTTGGAGAAGTAAAGGGAAAAGAAGTGAGGTAAGACAGCTAGAAGACAAGAAGGGGGAGACAATGGAGGACTCTGTAGGTCAAATAAGAACTGGAATTTTTATGGATATTAAAGGGTCTCACAAGACCTTCGTGTGAATTATGTTTTTAAAAAGATATCTTTATCTCTCCTCCTCCCTTTGGGAATGTCTTCTTCTTTAAGCTATCTTCCTATTCCCTATCTTTTCTTGCTACCTTATGTCCAACATATACTCTAGATGTTGATTTCATCTTTCTTAGGAAGTTCCCATCCCTTTCTGAAAAGGTTAGGGCAATACAGAAATGAACTGAGGACATCAGAAACAAAGGACATATTTTGGCTGAAATCAACAAACTGCACAGAAGGCAGGTGTGGTGGCATATACTGACAGCAAGGTTGCACCCTTTTCCCAAACAGTGCCACCAACTGGGGAACAAGTGTTTAATGTCTAAGCCTGTGGGGAACATTTTCATTCTGTCCACTGCAAAGCTCGAGCCACTTGGCTTTTGTTATTTGTTTTCAGGGCAACAAGGAACAGCCACAGCAGAGATAACAAGGTAGGGGTTGAATGGTGGCCAGATGGAAGGAAAGCAGAGATGAAAGCTTTGATGAAGTAGAGATGGCTAGGACAATCTCTGATAAATAAAGGAATCATCATTTTTAGAAGACAAAAAGGACCACTAGTGCTTCTTACAAATATGAAAATAATAAAACGTATACAATGCTTTCAGAAGCTAGGCCATGTTTTAAGCACTGTGAATGGCTTAATCATTTTTTTTTTTTTGGTTTCGTGAAAAAGTCAGTTTAATTTTGCAGCAATCGTATGCTCCAAATACTTCTGTTGGCTTTTATTATTTAACTGCAAACATGTAGTCAAAATTTAGTGTTCTAAAACAATAAATATTTGATTTCTCATCATTTTTTAATGGACTAGCATTCAGCTGTGGTATAGCTTGTCCCCAGGCCCAGGGCTATTTGTAAATTTGCAATCCCAGTGTCAGCCTGGAGGGGCTGAGGGAGGGGTCCCTTCCATGCTAAGTTGTGGAGTTGTGAGCAGAATTCAGGTGCCCATGGCTGTTGTACTTTTTCCCATGGCTGTTGTCTGAAGTTCAGTAGGCAAAGCCATCTCCCTTTGGCAGCTCACAGCATAGCAGTCGGCTCTGTCAAACTTAGCAAGTGAGGAGTCAGACTGAAGACTGGACAAGTGTTTAGTGACAGACAGGTCTTGGAAGTAACACCTGTTATTGTTTTGTGTGGCGTAGCACTAGTGGCAGAACCCAAGGCCTTGCACGTGCTGGGCAAGCATTCTGCTTTAGTTTAGTGATGGTAGTTCCTCCCAACTCACACTGAAGTCAAATCCCCCTGTATACTAGGAAGCAGTGTGCCTCTGGGAGCATCTAAGTCATGAGGATTCCACCTTCATGAATTTATAAAAACCTTCCATCTTTATAAAATGGCCCAGGGATGAAAGCATCTCTGTTTCTGTCTCTCTCTGTCTCTGTCTCTCTCTGTCTCTGTCTCTCTCTGTCTCTGTCTCTCTCTGTCTCTGTCTCTCTCTGTCTCTCTCTGTCTCTGTCTCTCTCTGTCTCTGTCTCTCTCTCTGTCTCTCTCTCTGTCTCTCTGTCTCTGTCTCTGTCTCTGTCTCTCTCTCTCTCTCTCTCTCTCTCTGCTTTGTTGGGTGAGAACACAGGACAATACCTTTTTGCAGGAGGCAGCACCCAACCACCATCCAGCCGCAGAAACAGCTCTCAAGGACAGTTGGCCTGCTGGACCTTCAATCTGTGATTTCCTGAGTGTTTGGAACAACAAGGAAGGAAAGTTAAATCAATTGGAAACAGCCCAGCTGAGGGGTGTGAGGCACAAACTGACGAGGATCATTCCAGGCATCTTTTTGTGTTAAGAGTGAAGTCACTTGTCCTTCTTTCCCACACTAAGGGGGGTTGGCACAGTGAATGCTTCTTTGGTGACAGGAGATACTGGAACCCTTTGAGGAGCAGCCTACAACAAAAGCTAGGGAAAAGAGGCCCCCAAACGCCATGGGCTTGAGCCGACATCCCACCGGAATAATAAACCGTGGAGCCTGGCAATGTGCTGTTAGTCTCCAGACTTGGATTGGGCAACTTTATTTGCACTGGTTCCAGCTGCTTCTAACTTGTAGCCCAAATTGTGAGACAGAGTCTAGACTTCTCTGATTTCAAAGAGCTCACGAATCATCTATAGTAAGATACTGATGCCCATCTGGTGGGTTTGAG
This sequence comes from Rhabdomys pumilio, assembly GCA_030674055.1. Taxonomy (NCBI): domain Eukaryota; kingdom Metazoa; phylum Chordata; class Mammalia; order Rodentia; family Muridae; genus Rhabdomys; species Rhabdomys pumilio. The sequence goes on from JANHMN010000021.1 coordinate 5,605,807, forward strand.
GTAGAGCCTGAGAGCCATGTCTCCAAGTTTTGGATAGTGGGGATACCACCACACTCCCACAGTAGCAAAGCCAAAAGAACTCAGGGCTAAGACACGGATAATTTATGTTCCTTCCCTGAATTGGTGAAAGGGATCAATCATTTGCACTTTATACTTTTAATTTTATTTTTCATTGGGTGTGAGTGTAAGTGTGTGTGAGTGTGAGTGTGAGTGAGTGTGTGTGTGTGTGTGTGTGTGTGTGTGTGTTTATCAGTGCCCATGGTACCCATGGGGATCAGAAGCATCGGATATGCCGGAAGCTGGAGTTACAGGTAATTATGAACCACCCAGTGTACACGCTGGGAACTGAACTTGAGTCCTCTGGAAGAGCAGTAAGTGCTCTTGTCTACTGACCTGTCTCTCCACCCCACTCCCAGCTTCCTAGTTTTCACACGTCCATTCATTCCTATTTAGGCTTCAGTGGTTGGTCACCCCATAACAGGTGTTTTATCTTATATCTATTATTTATAATAGTTACTCTTGTAGGCTTTACCTAAATGTGACTTCCAGGAGACCTATCCCCTAAACAAAAACAAACAAACAAACAACCCCTCACAAACATCCTAGAACCAGAGCCTGTGATGCTTTTATCCCCTTGTCTGGTTGCTTGGTAACTGCCACCTCATTTGTCAGTCTCCTGCGAATTCTACCCACCCCCACCCCAGACACCACATCTGAGGGACAACTATTACATCGGATGCTGATGCAGCTGCTTCAAAGTTGCCCAGCATGCTTTGCTTTTCCACTTGTTTCTCACATCATGGGATGATGGCTCTGAGGGCTGGGACTGTGTCCGCTCCATCTTTGGATCCCTAGGACCTAGTATATATCTAAGAGGTTGAACACAGGCCAAGGAACATTGAATGAAAAACTGTTCATTACAGATCGCATTAAAAAAAAGCAACAAAACAAAACAAAAACAAAAAACCAAACCAGAAAACCAAACACCAAAAAACAAACAAAAACAACGTGAAGAGATCATCTTTAATTTCTTCATCTCTTCCCATTCGTCAGTTCCCACCCTGCCCATGTCTGCATAGTCACCCTGTATGTAATGTGTCCCTTCCCTTTGGATGACAGCTGTTTATTGATACCATGCTAAGTGGTTGGAAAAATCCATTACAGTAAGCCTCACTTCTTGCTACTGTAAGCTCCTGGGACTTTACAGGCTAGGGTCAGAGTCATGGCTAACGAGGCTAAGAGGCATCACAGTTCGATGCTTTGAGAATGATCTTGGCACCTTCAATAGTAAGCAAGGGGAATAGCTGGTCCCAGCCCTGCTTCAGGAGTGAAACCTAGTTCTGGAGCTGCTTTTCTGAGACTCTTTGACAGCCAAGACAGTTTCACAGTCTCTCCTTCCTCCCCTTCCTTCCTCTCTCCTTCCCTCCCTCTCTGTCTCTCTATGCCCCTTCCCCTTTCTCTGCATGTATATGTGTGTCTCTGTGTGTGTGTCATATGTGCACAGGTGCACATGCTGTGTGTGCACTTGGAAGACAGAAATCGACCTCTAATGTTCGTTGGGAGTCATGTATCATTTAAAAAAATTTCTTTTATAAACTTTATTATTAAAAACTTGCAAATAATATAAGCCATACCCCAAAATTAACCATACCCCAAGTCTATACAGTTCAGTAAACTTCTATTCAGTTATAATAGCCATTTGGAATGGAAACCATGTAGCTTTACATTGGATTTTACACTTTTACTATTCCATATGTTTTTATGTACTTATCTACCACCAAAAAATACATTATATTCTCTGAATGCTGAATACCACTAGGAGAAAGGCACACAACTATGTTTTTTATTAACAGACAAACTTCTGGGATTCTGCTGTGTGGACTTGTGAATCGCATGTCTAGGGCACAGGTGTGGGAGCGACAGTAAAGGACACACCATTGCTGCGCTTAGTGGAGGTGTGCAAAAGGCCTACGAACCTTCTAGAATGCAAAGGTTTTAATAGATGGTGAAAGACTGCTAAATAAAATGGAGCTGGAAGATATTTTAATGCCCTCCCTGTGTAATTCTGTCTACATTGTTTCAAGGGCTTCCAACGGTAACAGGAAATGGGAGGTTGCCCTCTCTTCCTACTGAATTCTCTTGTCTAAAATGGACTCCTCCCTGCCTCCATCCCCAGCCAAGGCTACCTCCTTGCACCCACTCAAGTCCAAGTATCGTCTTGATCTTTCCTTTCCCTATTACTCCTATGCAGTTTGTCAGCAAGTTTTGACCATCTGCCCTCCTGACGTGTCTTGTGTCCACCCCCTTTCGGTTACCTGCCTGACGTGTCTTGTGTCCACCCCCTTTTGCTTACCTGCATTACTCTTTACCTTGACTGCACCCCGCCCCCCAGCCTTCTCCACACTCTGGACTCACGAAACAGGGTTCCCATCGATCCCCTTGTTTCTACTCAGTTCTTCTCAGACCCAGCCTCCCTGTCGCAATACCCTTTGGGAAGTGTAAATTATTCATCCTACCATCTGCCTCCACTCTGCACTGAGATTTCTCCGGATGGAGAAAGGAGGTTGTTCAAATTGAGCTTCTCCTTTAGCGCTCGCTCATGGGCAGAAAAGGGTCCATGCACCTCAAGGCCAGCTGCCCAAGGCCAGCCACAGCCTTTCACGCTGAACCTAGAAGAAGTAGGTTTCCACTGGGATTCTGAAGGCATTAATGTTCCTGATGGCGTTCATCAGAAAGCTGTAGAACGAGGCTGGATAATGTCATGTGTGTTTTGATCAGTGAGGCAGTGGTAGAACGGCAGGTGTGTGTGTGTGTGTGTGTGTGTGTGTGTGTGTGTGTGTCTCCAAGATCTCCAGCTTTTCCCCTCACTTATCTCTCCACCGTTCTATCTGGGGACACCCAGCTGGGCAGAAAACCATGAGGATATTTGCATAGAATGATGTCTTTGTACTGTGCCAAGGAATTGGCAAACTCCAGGGGTCTGGTTCACTTCACTCTGGTTTAGGACTTTTTTTTTTTTTTTTTTTTTTTTTTTTTGGATTTTTGAGACAGGGTTTCTCTGTATAGCTCTGTCTGCCCTGGAGCTCACTCTGTAGACCAGGCTGGCCTCGAACTCAGAAATCCGCCTGCCTCTGCCTCCCAAGTGCTGGATTAAAGGCGTGTGCCACTACCACCCGGCTAAGAAACACTCTTGAATGGCTTCATACATCCAGTTTGGGAGCAAAGGCCAAAGCTCCAATGTGTCTGTACTGGGGGCAGGGGCCAGGGTCAGTGCTGCCCAGTGGCATATTTGAGTTTGCAAGGCATTGTTGGGATGTATTTGTTCAGCTAGGAGTCACATGGCTCCCCTCAAAAGGCCCCTTGAGGAGGCCTTATCTCTGTGTATGGCATGAAAATGTAAATTTCAGAAGGTTAAAAGTTGACTTGAAAAACAAGCAGAGAGAGAGAGAGAGAGAGAGAGAGAGAGAGAGAGAGAGAGAGAGA
>JANHMN010000021.1:5609299-5628432 GCA_030674055.1 Rhabdomys pumilio
AGAGAGAGAGAGAGAGAGAGAGAGAGAGAGAGAGAGAGAGAGAGAGAAAGATATATTCATGTGTCAAAGAGTTTATTTAATTCACTAATTAAAAAACTAGTAACTGTCTGGAAACTTGAACACAGAATATTTGAGAAATAAGGGATAAATGTGCAGAGACATGTCCACTATCATCTATCTGTAACTGTCTGTCTATCATCTGTCACATATATCTATTTACCTGACTGTCTATCTTGTCTATCTATCTATCTATCTATCTATCTATCTATCTATCTATCTATCTATCTACCTATCTATCTATCTGGTATAAGTCCCATAGAGCTTCACAGCATAGTCTGTAGGATACTTGCTCATCTAGACTGAAGTTAGCTGCACCTCTGCTGAACAAAGTTTGGAGTCTACCTTTGCCGCTAGAGAGCTGTCATAGAACAGCCTAGGACCTAGGAAGCCAGGTCCAGCAGCACAGGGGAAGAGCATTTAGTAACCTCTTTCACCTCTTTCTAGGATCCTTTGTGGATAGAGCTTAAGGTGTGAACCTTAGGGTGATGGGATGGCAGTTAATCCTAAGTGTCTGCTGTTGTATCCTGGTCTTTTCTGTGAGTGTTCGCAAGCCTGTACTATGACTAGCAGTCAGTTAACATGTGTTAAACACCTAGACTGTGTATGGGCAACAAAAGACTCGGTAGTTCCTATCTGCCTCTGATGTCCTGCATACTTGTCCCTGCCTGACTTCCTGGAGGCAGCGTCCTTGACTGCACCCAAGGGGCTGAATCACAGGATGTTCTACTTGCTGAGCTTCTGCCATTAGCACAGGTGTTGCTATGTGTTGTGTGACTATCCTATAGGAACCCACAGTTTTCAGGCAGACTTCTGTCTCTTTTGCCATGCTTTGCTGACAAATGGAGGAGGCCAAGGATCATGTAGGTTAGCCTGAATAACCAGCCCCATGTTAAGAAATGCCCAGGGTCAGACCTGCTTGTGTGAGCCTGGCCACCAGCTGGGAGTCCAGTGGGATGCCTTCTTCTTGGTTCTCATGGGGCTGTGGGAGAAAATGTGTCAAGGGATATGAGGAGAGGGAACGGAAAGGGGAATCTGTCTTGGCTTCAGCAGGAGAGCTCCAGGAGCTGTTCAGCCAGAGTTGCTGTTATTTCTGTTTGTTTCTGATGGTTTTCTAGTGCCAGGGCAGAAGTACCCAGGGGTTGTGTCAGGAAGAACATGTCAGGAGCATGGGGCAGTCCAGGAAAATATAGAAGATGCAGACCCACCTGTCTACTGCATGGCCTGCTCAGACAACCAGTGGGTTCGGAGTCCCAGTCCTGTGACCCGCAAGTTAGATCATTTCTCATTTAGTTTCATTGTCTTCGCCTGTAGAACAGTACCAAGCATGCCCCTGCCTCACACTGACAGCCCCTGCACGGCAAAAGAAACAAGCAGAAGCTCTTCGAGGAGGCTCATACAGACCATGGAATAAACACTGGGCACTTCTTATTCACATCACTGTTGCTAGGATACAAGAGACACTGAGCACAGTGGAGAGACAGCTCTGTGATCCAGCTCTTGTTCATTTCCTGATCTCTCTCCTTCTGAGATCCAGTGAGGAGTGCTTGGGCTGAGTCCTATCCTATGCACAGACTGAAGGCTTGGCTGGTTTCTGCTCATACTGTCTTCTCTCCTATGACCCATCTGACCTGCAGAGACGCAACAGACTCCCTTTGCTTTCCCACTGCTTTGAGCACTGACTCTACTGACATACGGTTCTACTGCCTGTCAGAATGCTAACCGTGGCTGGGCAAGCTCCTGGAGGAAGAAACGTGTGCAAGCCTGTGCTGTACTCAGAGTCATCCGGGAGCCACTGACTGGATGCTATGGGGTACCGGGGCTCAGCCTCACGGATGTGAGGATTATTCCCTACCAGAGCTCCTGGTGGGAACCAGCTCATAGTGAACCATAGGCAACATGTGTGCTTTTCTGCCATCTTTTCCAGCCTTATTCAATCAGGTCTCTTCCAAGATGATGTCATTGCCACTTACACAAGACCCATATCTCAGGCTTTCCTTCTGGGAATCTGGTCTCTCAGACCAGTTTTCCTTAAGATCCAGCTCTGGTGGTGTCTTTCTTCCAGGGCAGAGGCCTCTCTGAGCTGCCATAGCTCCTCACATACACAACTTGTCATGCTGTTTATAGGCACCAGAATGAACTTTGTCCTACTGCTGTGTACCTTTTCCCTACTACCAGATTATGAGTGGCTTCAAGGTGACAACTATCTCTTTCCATCTTACTGTTGTCCTCTTTGCAGGTAAGTATAAAACAGTAAGGGCTTAAAGGGGGTCTAAAAAGGGCTTTATTTGGTTTTGAGGATCATGTAAAGATTCTGGGAGTAATTTTCATAGGGTAATTCTCCCCGTCTCTTTGTCTCTGTCTGTCTCTTTGTCTCCCTGTCTCTGTCTCTCTGTGTGTATGTGTATGTGTATGCCCATGTGTGTGTGCTGAGTGCAGTCCAAAGGTATTTTTCCTCAGGATGCCTGTCCTGTTTTTTTTTTTTTTTTTTTTTGAGATTGATTCCCTTGCTGGCCTCAAACTCACTGATTTAGTTGCATTTTTTGGCCCTCGAGCCCCAGGGATCTGCTTGTTTCTACTTCCTTGGTGCTGGAATTATTACATGCCAGGATTACAATGGCTGACTTTTATATGTAGGTTCTAAAGATCAAACCTAGGTCTTCATGCTTGAGGGGTAAGCCCTTAAAACAACTGAGTTATCACTCCAGCCCGGAAAACTGATTTTTAATTTGCCATGAAAAAAACAAATCCCGTCTAGCTCAGTTCCCACATTTTCTTACCCTCTCCCATGGGCCATCTTGAGGTAGGTATCTCTGGCAGATAGACTGGCAGAGATATTTGGCAAATGGAGAGACAGGCTTTGGGTGTCTGGTCTTTTGTGGTTGGGTATCTGTTAGGATTAGAGAGCTACATGGGAGAGAAAAGAGTGGTTACAGCAGATGTGCCTGTCTTTTGTTTTTCTTGTATCAGAAATCTGCAGGGAGGTGGTTCAGGACTAGGGTATTACTTTCAAAGTCACCGAAGATTGTTGCTAGTGTTCTACCTACTCTATCATGAGCAGTGCATGATGACCCTGTCACTTAAGGTCACTCAAGCTTAGGATGGTGGTCAGAACATTTTCACTTGCATAAGGAGGCAAAGCAGAAAGCCAGCAGACTGATGCTCCATCCCAACCCTTCTTTATCTTCTTTAATGGAGGAGCCCTTCTGGAAATACAATGTAACTTGTAACTCTTATGTCTCAAGCCTAACTGAGGTGACATTTAACTTGTCAAAGTGGATGCTGTCTGCCTGTCTTTCTCAGCATCACAAGCACCTGTTATGGAGACATACTGCCTGACATATCCTGCCCCCTACCCTAAACTCTCCAGACCAGGGTCTGTGCTGGGCCCCTTCCCTCAGCATCTCTGATTCCTACATAACCCAGGCATTTTGGCTATGCCACTCTCTGGGTCTCCTGGGTCGCTCCTGGCTTCTTGGCTTCTGGCTCTCTCCACTCTCTCCTGCCTCTCCTCACATGGCTTGGTTTAGTCTGCCAATCATGTTCAGTCTGGGCCTTTGGCTCTGCTCTCCCTTGGATCTACAATAAAGCTTCTCCTCAACCACAGAAAGGAGCGATAATGTCCTCCTTTCTCTCATTCAGCAACTCCCCTCTGGGGTCAGGGCTTAGTGACAGGAAGATGGCTAAAACTACAGATGGCTAAAACTTTTGCTTCCTGCATCTAAGGAGACAGCAGACATTCGGAAGGAACCTGGCAGGACCACCATGCTTTCTATACCAGGTGTTCTGTTCTGCTTCTTCTGAGCTACTACAAAACCCCAGAATGTTCTCTGTTCAGCCCAAGCCATACCCCTTAGGCTGTCTCCCACCATAAAATCCCTTTGCTCAAATACATCCCTGGGTTGTTTAGTAATGCGAAAAGTCAGCCTTTAATACTTGACCCCCCAGGAAACAGATAATACAGGCAGGATGGCTTTTTGATAAGTTTACTGTCATAGGTAGGGTTTCATTACTGTGAAGAGACACCATGACCAAGGCAATTCTTTCAGAGGTTCAGTTCATTATCATCATGGCAGGAAGCATGACAGCATCTGGGCAGATGTGCTGGAGGAGTTGAGAGTTCTATATCTTGATCTGAAGGCAAACAGGAAAAGACTGACTTGTTTTCTGCTCTGGGTGGAGCTTGAGTATAAGACCTCAAACCCCTCCCCGACAGTAACACTCTTCCTCCAATGAGGCCACATCTACCTCAACATGGCCACTCCTCCCAATAGTGTCACTCCCTGTGGGCCAAACTTTCAAACACATGAGTCTATGGGAGGCCAAACCCATTCAAGCCACCACATTTATAAAGGTCCTAGTTGGTGAACCAGGCAAGCTTTTGAGAGTGAGTGTCTTGATGGTCACAGGGAGATTTTGTTCATTGGTAACTTCATTTCTTGGTGGTCCAGTCCATAATACTTTCAGCAAACGTGACAAAACAGCAGATGCCATTCCTGACGCATTCCAAATGGGAGCAAGTGTCATCTGCAGGAGCCGCAAACCTTTCTGAGACGGTGGAAGGGAAACAATGTTGTCCTGACATGAGGTGTGCAGAGCCCAGAAACAGCCCAGGTAGGCTCTAAATTGGCATGAAGGCTAAATATTTGTATTGATTCCTCTATCTGGATAGTCTCACAGGCCTTAGATTCTATTCAGTCCTTTAGCCACCATGTTCCTCTGGTTCTCACAACTCCGCAGGTGCTGTGCTCTCTGTGTGTGCCAGGTACCACAATGCAGCTGTAGGCCTGTCTGTGTTGCCATTGGGTCAAAGCAGACAGGCTTCACTGTTGGGATTTGACCTCTGCTCACCTCAGCTTGCCCTTGAACCTCAGAGGACAAGAACAGCTTTAATCATTTCCATATTTTGAGGCGCTTGGTGTATTAAAGAGGAAGAGACATGCCCAACCATGTGTAGGAGATATGTCTATTCAGGACTTCACTGGATAGCAAGGTTCTGTGACTTTATGTATAAACTCAACTGGAAGCAATGTCAGAAATCTAAACCCAAGGCCTTTTATGACAAGGAGACTTGGGCCAAAGGACTCTCTTGTTTGTCCCCGTGTGAGACCCTTTGTTAGCTTTGATCCTGTGAGACGGTACTTCTGAGTGGACTCATTTACCCTGATGATTTTGGCAGCAGATCAAACTTCCTTAGACTTGAGCATCTGAGCAGCCATTTCCCCTACTGGCCAATCAAGACTTCCTGCCTAGCCATCTTGTGTCATTCCCATAAATTCTCATCTTTTAGAAACTAATTACAGAGTGATATTTCTTGAGAACTTTTTTTTTTAATGCCAGGAACTTTCCCAATTAATCACCTTGTTTAATCTTTTCACCTATGCCTGGGAGTGGATGGGTTTGACCCCAATTCACACTGGAGGAAAACAGAGACTCAGGAATGCAAATAGACTTGTTCAAAGTTCCTACAGTCTGAAACTCAGGCTTCATGGGTCTTGGGCCATGATTGTTGGAGACAAAGCTTGTCCCTAGAGGTTGTTTCTCCATTACAACTTCATCAACAACACATCCTCTGTGGCATCTTTTCCTTGGCCACCTCAGCTGGACTCTCATTCCTCTCTGTATTCTCTCAAGCTCTCTTCTGCCTCCCCCACATCCTATTTCCTAGTTATTTACATTTATTTCTGCCAATAGGGCTCTCATCTAAAGCCCTTCTGTTCGTGCTTTGAAAAGCACAATGCCTTGATTATAGAAAGGACTCCTGTATTTATTTCTGTTGAACAAAGGGAATTTATTTGTTGCCCACGGGGGCTGAGCCTTCACTTCCTCTGTGTGAGCCTCGCTCAGCTTGGTGCGGAGTGAAAGTCAAGGTTAACAAGCCCTGCTGACCTGCTGATCAGAGAATCGAGCTACCTCCCGAGAATGCTTTCCTGGATTTTATGCCTCTGACAGTACAAGCCTTTCTTTCTTGTGGGCTGAGGGAGCTTGGTAGTGATGATCATGATTACATTTATAAACACGGCTAAGAATTTTTCCTTTCATAAAGTAGAAACTATCCCATGGAAAGAAAACAAAATCCTGCCAGAATCTTTTAAGTTCTCAGCAATGGGCTCACTTAAGCTCTCATGAATCTAAACACCAGTGTTCCAGGCTGAAACTCTCTTGACCCAAAAGGTCTTTCTATAGGATCCTGCTATGCTGTGCCAAGTTCCCTGAGAGAGAGAGAAGAGAGAGAGAGAGAGAGAGAGAGAGAGAGAGAGAGAGAGAGAGAGAGTGTGTGTGTGTATTTTTTTTTTGAACAAACAAGTTGAAACCTTCCTAACAGACACCTGGAAGAGTGGCCAATGGAATCCACAGTATGTGTCTGTCAGCTATGGGCTGGTTCTTGATAACATGGAGACAGAGTTTATGAAACTTCTTTTAGTTCTCTTGGCCAGGTTAGGCCATTTCCTCATGTATCCAACCACCCAGAACCCGCAAATTGGCCCCTGATTCCAAGCATGCTGAGATATCTGACTTTCTTTCCTCTCATTTAGGACCTCACTGACCCTTGTCCCTCCCCTGAAATGTGGACTTCCTTTCTCAGCTTCCTCAGGGCAGGCTTTTGGAAGCCAGCTAATCTGCTAATGTGCTAATGTGGATGAATGTGCTTTTCCCAACCCAGAATAACACAGTTGTTAGTTTCTTTTTGCTCAGACACAGACAGGCAGGGAGGTTGTAGAAACAGGGCCAAATCTAGCAGATAGCATCAGGCCCCGTGATTCAGGCTTCTTGTTATTGTTTTTGTGTTACAAGAAGCACAGTCAGCCAACCAGCAAAATAAAACAGAATCTGTTTTGAAAGTTCAGGTCCAATTTATGGTTCCTTGTAAGTCTGAGGGGATTTCCCCCGTTTGGATTGTTATGTAATGAGGCCTTTCCTACTTTGAGCATCGTATGCCATAGTTTAGTTTGAGAGATGATCTGTGTAAATAAATAAAAAGAAAAAACCCAAAATGTTAAAAATACTGTTTTTCCCCAGCCCATAGCTATGTAGACAAGATGCCTATTTCTTCCCACTGACAGCATATAACAGAGGACAAGGCTCCTAGCTCCTCAAATTATCTTGCACCGCCCACTAGCCATTCTGTCTAGGTCTAGGTCTCTCTGTGGAGGGGTTACTCCTGCGAAGCAGCTGGCTCTGGCTGCAGCGCTCACCCTGGCTCTGGAGCTTCTTTTCAAATGGGAGATGAGTCTGGATGCTTCCTTGTCCTAGACTCACCTAATCCTTTTCTTCTTCCTCCTCTCCACTCAGGCAAGAGGAACAGAGATGGCAGACAGAGGCAGGGGTAGGGGTAGGAGGTGGGGGAGGGAGTGGGTTTGCGTAGGAAGACAAGGGAAGGGGCAGGTTTGGAAGCTCTGTGAGTACTATGATGAATAAGTCACACTGGGACCAACTTCAGGTAGGCAGATCAACTTTACTTGGCTTGTATAATTTTATCCAAGATGGGCGAAGGTCACTGGCTGAAGGCGTAGGGTACCGGAATGCTTCATTAGCATGGGGAAGCATTTCAGGAGTCTCAGCATCTCAGAACTCAGATGAACGGGTTATCAGGAGAAAGGAAGCTGAACCTGTGATCTTAACCAAGGCCATGTGACAGGTAGAAGTGTGGGGGTTTTTGAACTCTCCAGAGAAGATCAGAGAAGGAGAAGCCCTCCCAATGAAGGAAGTCCTCCATGTTGCGCTGAGCACCAGAAAGCTATCTAGACAATGGTAGACTTCAACTTTAATTATCAGAGTTTTCCCACATCACTGTCTTCTGAGATACAGGATGCTCCAGACTAAGAGAAATATCTCGCTTCCTCAATGATTGGGATGAAGAGCTGAAGAGCCCAGTCCAAGACACAGATCCATCTCTGCTCAGCCCTCCTTCTGGCAGACTTGGTATTGATGGCCATTCTCTGTATAAAAATAGAAAAATTTCTTTTCTGCTTAATGAGGAGGGTTGACAAAGGAGGCCAACACTCTGGAAGTCTCCTTTCTAGATCCATAACAGACATCATTAATTGATTGTAGACCTCATTAATTAATTGTAATTTCTCCCTTATCCCCGAGGAAGTCTGCATTGCAGCAGACATTATAAAGCTTTTGGAGTTAACATCAGAGAGCAAACATCCCTGTTATTCTGTTACAGCAACACCTCTTTGCCCATGCAGGGGTGTAGTGACGCAGGTGCTCTGAGCTTTAAGGGCAAAAACTAGGCTTGTTTCTTCTGGGCGTGATTATGTCATGTCTGTTTTCTCTGCTGAGTAGGAAAGAGTATAAGAAACCAACTGTCCTTAATTCAGGTAGATGCACTAAAGTCATGGATCATGGTGATTAAGGATGCCAGCGGGTCTTAGTGGAGGAAGTCTTGGAACCAGAGGCAGGGGACTGGTTGATTGAGCTGAGGGTATCCGGTTCCTTGGCAGCCTTGGCAGCCCAGGCTTGATCCTCAGAAGACCACTGATTCTCCATGTCTGCCTCTGGTATTTAGACACTGTTGGAATGTCCTGGCAGAACTCTTTGTCCAAATCCATTCAAAATTGATTTTTTTGTTTGTGTCTTTGATGGGGGAATTTTGGCTGGGGTCCCTGAAGCCCCCCAGATCAGAAAAGCATTCTTGTCTCTCTTGCTTAACTTACTGGGTGTCTTTGTGTCAGTCTGGACCTTTGTGTTTCTTCTTAAGCCAGTTCAAGCGATCCGAAGCTGTAGGGAGATGGCTCTTGCACTGCAGCCTGAAGTGCCAGATGCTCTTGTTTAATGTGGTAATCTCTCAGCAGGGACAACATGGCTCAGCCACAGCATAGAAACACTGGCTGCACAGCCAGCATCTCCCAGCATCTCCATCTTGATAGGATGTAAGAAAACTCGTAAGAATGTCCTGGCCAGTGCATACAAAAGGGAGTAAGTTGGAAAGGGAGAAGAGATTATAATCTCTCTCTCTCTCTCTCTCTCTCTCTCTCCAGAGTCTCCTCATAGTCCAGGCTGGTCTGAAATGTGCTATGTTCCCAGGTTGGACTCAAGATCCTCCTGTGAGCACTACCATGCTTAGCTTCTCTTGCAGCACCTCCTGTGAGCCCACCACCTCCATTCCAAGCATCTTCTTCTAGGATGGTGACCTTCAGGGCTGCTCCTCGGTCAGCAGGGAGCAGAGCACCTACACATGCCACATGCTCTGTTAGCTTAGGTGCTGGGGGTGGGGAAAAGACCAAATCCTAGAGGTGGGCTGAAGAGATAAGTAGCAAGCTTAGAAAAATGGAGACTTTAGTTACAACATGCAGGTGTTGTCCAGAGAAATGGAAAATACTCTTCCCTATGGACTCCACAGGCTAGAATTAGTCTCTGTCTCTCTGCTGTTTGTCTGTCTGTCTGTCTGTCTGTCTATCTGTCTGTCTGTCTGTGTACTGGACACACATGCCATGGTATGCATATATAGGTCAGAGGACAGCCCATCTTAAGTCTTTAGGCTTAGGCACAAATGTCTTTATCCATTGAGCTATTTTACTGGATCACCACCTGAATGTTTGAGACAGCATCTCTCTCTCTCTCTCTCTCTCTCTCTCTCTCTCTCTCTCTCTCTCTCTCTCTCTCTCTCGGACCTGGATCACTGATTTGATCACAACTTGGACTAGTTCACCATGGCCACAAGCCTCAGGGAGCTTCTCAGCAGTGCCTTTCCAGCTCTGAGATTAGAGACACACATTGCTGCACATGGCTTTTTATGTGAGTCCTGGGGATCAGAACTCAAGCTTGTGCACTAAGCATTTTACTGAGTCCCTTAATTGAGCAAACTCTTATATAAAGTATGCTCATTCCTCTTGCCTTGATACATATATCTCCATACAGACAGAATAAAAATACGTTATCACAGTTTACTTCAACAACGAGTGATGAGACCTTCCACATGTCCTTCTGCCTCCAACATGGCTTTGAACTTTCTTTGGACTTGTTGATGGATCACAATTTCTTCCCTTTCTTTGTTTATGATGTGTGGGCCACATCATAGATGTCCAGGGCCTGGGTATGCTCCTCAGTCTGAGAAGAACCTAAAATTTGCGACTTAGGAAGGAGGAGTCTCCTGCTAGTACATCTGAGCTCCCTGCTGTGGAGAACCAGGTTTGATCTCTTTGGATGAGTTGTAAGTTCTACCTTTTTTAAATTTTTTTTTAGGTATAATTTACATACCATTAGTTTAAAATGTAACTGTCAGTGATTTTTTTAAGTGTATTTGAGGCATTGTATATCTGTCAACACTGTAATTTTAGAACAGATTACAAACCCCAACGAAAGTCCATTTTTACTCTGGGTCTCTTTATTCCTCTTCCTAAGCAACCACAGAGCCAATCTCTCTTGTTGGAGTGATCTTTTTGTGCACGGCATTAATGGCTGCATCATATCTTGCAAACACTTACTCCAACACCTTCTGATGGTTAAATAAGAAGCTGATGGCCTATGGCAAAGGAGGAGAGTATAGGCAGGACTTCAGGCAGAGATAGGAACTCTGGAAAAGCATGAGAGGCGCAGGAGGATTCATTAGCCAGACACAGAGGAAGTTGGACATATGAAACCAAGGGCAGGTGTCGAGCTACATGGCAGAACATAGATTAATATAAATGGGTTAATTTAAGTTATACAAGATAATTGGGAATAAATATGGTCTGAGCTATTATAAAGAAATATAAGTCTCCATGTCATTAATTAGGAGCTGGCAGTCCTATAGTCTCTGTAGGTTTGCCTTTTTGTAGGTAGCTCATGGAGTAGACACAGATAGTAGTGGGTATCTGGTGACTTGGCTCTGTCCAGTTAGTGTGATGCTTCAGCAGCTATCTGTTTTGTAGCATGGTTTGGGAAAATAAGAGTATGTATATGGCTATGTGTATGTGAGTACAGGTGCTCAGGGAAGCAAAAGAGGGCGTCAGATCCCCTGGAGCAGGAGTTACAAGGCTGTTGTAACCCTCTCAAGGTACGTGCTGGGAACTGAACTCGAGTCCTTTGCAAGAGCAGTATGCACTCTGAACCCGTGAGCAGTTTTCCCCAGGCTGGGACTTTTCTTCATGACACAAACTAGACAGCTGGGAAGAGGGAATGTCATCTGGGGAGTCTCCACCACTGGTTTGGCCTGTGGACATTTCTGTGGGGCATTTTTTGATAAATGGAAGGAGCCCAGACCACTATGGGTGGTGCAACCCATGAGCAGGTGGTACTGGGTGTATCAGGAAGTGAGCTAAGCAAGCCTGAAAAGCAAACCAATAACCAGCGTTCTTCCATGGCCTCCGCTTCACTTCTTGCTTCCAGGTTTCCCTCTTGACTTCCCTTGGATGATTGACAGTGTCCTGTAAGTCAAATAAACCCTCCCCTCCCCCAGGTGCTTTTAGTCATTGTTTTATCACAGCCACAGAGAAGCAAACCAGGACTTTTTATGGTGAAATGATGTGTTTCTTTGTATAATTGGCATGTTTTATTCATTGTTTCATTCACTGAAGGACGAAATGTTTCTGCTTTGGGGTTCTTAGGCACAGTGATGCTCTGATCTCTTGCCAGCTTGTTTTGGAGAACGTGGTTTCATTTTGCTTGGGTGTGTATGCAGGAGTGACATTGCCAGGTCATTCTGAGGAGCCATCGGGCTGTTTTCCAAAGCTGCTATAGCTCTTCACACAGCTACCAGTGGCATGGGATGGCTCCAGTTTCTCCAGGGTCTTGCTGCTCCTTGCTATTTTCTTTTGGATTGCAGCTGTCGCAGAAGTTGTAAAGTGTATCTTATATTTGCATTTCTCCGGTGAGCAGCGACATTGGGCATCTCTTCATGTGTTGATTGACAGGTCACTTGTATATCTTCTTGTGATGCTATGGGTCAAAGACTGGGCTTCCAGGGTTATTAGTGCCAGACCACGGTGACTTAACCTGTGGCCCTGACTAGTACAGAGTAGTGGCAGAAGAGCCTTTCTGGGAGTCACATGTCCTGAGTAAAACAAGTGACTTTCAACCAGCGAATGCAAAGACACACAGAGCCACTGTCCCTTAAGGAGATATAAGTCAAGATGTCACTCCAAGTCCTTTCTCCTCAGCTGTCTTTTTGTTTGTTTGTTTGTTGTATCATAAGAGTACCATAGCCATGCTTGGTGGTGCCAGCATTTGCAAGGCAGAGATAGGAGATCTCTGTGAGTTCAAGGCTAGCCTGGTCTACAGAGGAAATTCCAGGAGAGCCAGAGCTATATAGTGAGACCCTGATCTAAACACAAAAACAAGCAACACCTCTCCCCCCCCAAAAAAGTCTTCTAATTTCTTATCATTATTTGCTAATTTTTTTCTTGTTCTGTGGCTTAACTTTTCCCATTCTCAACTCTACTCTGCAATTGGCAATTCTAGGCTCTGGCACATCATCCATCTCCCGGAGCCACCATCTATCAGGTGCCATTCATGCATTATCCCTTTGATCTCCACAGCAGGCCAATGGCATACATCCTTGGTCCTATTTTCAGGCGTGAAACTGGAGCTCAAAATTACAACAAAGACTTAGTCACTGAGGAAGAAAAGAACAGGAGATTTAAACCCACATCCTGTGATTCTAAAATTCACATTCTCTTTTCTTTAGCTAGTAGATCTCTTTTCAGCACAATGAGCTGACAGTAAATCTATCACATTTATAAAAATAAAATACTGTTATAAACGAAACAATTAAGGGCCTGGCCATTCACCTAACGTCACCTCCACTAACAGGCGTGGGAATTATGTGGATCTGGGAGCCTGGCTTGGGAAGGAGAAAACTCCTGTTGATGCGAGTGAACACTGTGGGTAAGCCATTGTGTTAAGGCTTCCTTTCTGTGGCCGTCAGGGTGGCTCCATGCTGGTCATTATTCTGCTTGGCATTGCAGGTTGGAAATGGGCAGAGTCAGGCTCCAAGGCACTCTGGGATACACATTACTGAAGCAGATAAAGGAACTTGCAATCACCACCCAGCCGGGTTTCCTAGTGCGATTAGGAGGGTAGAGATTATGGGGAGGGAAGGAGGGTCATGGGTAATGTGCTGAGAGAATAAATGACTGCCTGGGGTAGGACATGAGGGCAGGGGTTAAACAAATTCCCTGAAACATGAGATTCAGATGTTTAATAAAGTGAGGAATGGAGAATGTAGTCACTTGGAGAGGGATGTTCCATATTAGGACCTTTATTTCAGAGTTTCTCTCCACTTCCTTTTCCTTCTTCATTGGTGCAAAGATGCAGATATTCTAGAACTTTCTGGAAGTTTCCTGATTGGTTACACAAAACCAAGGCTGGAGAGAGGACACAGTAGGTATTTCTCCTGCCTTTTGGAGAAGCTTTCTCCTGGATCCTGCCACCTTTACAGTCAGGAGAGCCCAGCAGCCCAGATGGTGTGAATGGGCCATTGCTCTCGGTTAGAGTGATGCCTTTCAAGAGTACCCATCTGAGGTTCTCTGAACATGCCTTGGGCTTTTCCTGCTCTTCATGGAGACGCATACCAGGGGTGCTTGTGTGCTAGTTGCTAGGCAATTCAGGGATGAATGTCACCTAAGGCTTGGGAGCCTGATTCATGTAAGAGCCTCTCATTTCTAATTTTGTCAACAGTTGTTCCACACATGATTTGGCTCAGGTAGACTTCAGTGCATTCAGAGACATGCCCTTCCATCATAATACTGTGTGGGCATGAGGGGTACTGTGAGGGATAAGCAGGTAGATTAAGTTCCCTGGCTGACATGTGGGATGGAATGCGTTTGGTTTGTGTGACCCATGCCTCACCTCAGAGCTTTATCTGTGTGCACACTGTTGCAGGGAGCTGGCTGGCTTAGGGCTCACTGTGAATATGGTGGACCCACGGTGCCATGGTCCTCAGTTGAGATGCAGTTTCTCTGTTTATAGAGCATCCTCCTAGGTCTTAGGTCTTAGAGTCTCATGTATCTTCCAAACCCTGGCTAGACCCACTGTGCTATAACTCTTTCTGCTTCTTGAGCTGGAAGTCACAACATTCTCTACTCTCACCTAGGAGCCCCACACCTCCTGTACTTTCCATGAAAACAGAAATATTTTAGCTTATTAGCTTGTAATGCCATCCCACCCCCATTTCACCATGAGAGGATGCTCTTTTTTCTGTCTTGTGCTTGGCTAAGAGTAAAAAAGGTGGCCTGGAGGTAAGGGTGCTGGGACCCTACTGAACTGTGTTACAAGGTGAACATCACCGTCACCTAATAACACAGTGTTATTTAGCCTGACACTGTCACGGAGGTGGGAGAAGATATGAATTTCAATGTAATGGAATTCCGTAAACTGTGGAGCCCAGTGGCTTCTAAGATCTTATGTTGATAGCTAAAACTCTATTCTCAAATAATTTATAAAGAAGAACAATATATGTAAAGAGTACAAGGAGCTACTGCTTTATAAATCACTTCTGTGTTTGAAGGAGACTTGTGTTTTTGTAGCTCAGATTCACACCAGAAAAGGGATGTTCATAGTTCTGTATGGTGGGCTTTTGATTGTAAGACAGCCTATGCATCCTTATTTTAGTTAAAGGAATAATGCACTGGGTAGTGGGGGACTCTTGTGGGTCCCCCTCCATTCACAGGCATTTCAAGGAGACACTTACCTTAGTGTGTTTGTTCCATTCCTCCATTTGGCCTCAGGCGTTCATAGACTTGCTTTGTCAGCACAGAAGTTCCTATCTGTCTGTCTGTCTGTCTATCTATCTATCTATCTATCTATCTATCTATCTATCTATCTATCAATCAATCAGATTTTTGAGACAGTGTTTTCCTGTGTACCTTTGGCTGTACTGAAACTTGCTCTGTAGACCAGGCTGACCTTGAACTCACAGAGATCTGCTTGCCTCTGCCTCCTGTGTGTTGGGATCAAAGGTGTGCAGCACCATCACTTGGTTTGAGGGCCAATTCTAAGAATGCTTCATGTATTTTTATATGGTTGTAAAGAAGAAAAAGAAGAAAACTCATGTGCGTATGTGTGCATGTGTGTGTGTGTGTGTGTGTGTGTGTGTGTGTGCGCGCGCACACACATGTGCTCATACATGACTGTGCTTACCTATGTGTGTAAACATTGGTGTCTTTCATTCCTGCTCACCATGTTTTCTTGAGACAGGGTCTCTCATTGAACCTGGAGCTCATTGTTTTGGCTGTGCTGTCTGGCCAACAGCCCCCGTGATCCATTTACCTCTGCCCCCAGTTTTGGAGTCACAAACACGCACCTCTGAGTCCAGCCCGTTTTTACATGTGTGATGGGACTCAAGCTTACATCCATGTGCTTGTTACATCCATGTGCTTGTTACATCCATGTGCTTGTTACATCCATGTGCTTGCCTAGTGGACACTTTATCCACAGAGCCTTCTCATGTCTTCAGTTCCCAAAAGTATTCTATGATATGCCCAAAACTATAAGAAATTAACATTTCAGAATCCATAAATACAGTATTATTGGTGCATAGTCATCCCCATCATTTATATTAGGGCTGTTCTAGAGCACAGCAATAATATGTAGGGGACTCAGACAGAGACCACATGGCTTGATAAGCTTAGAATATTTGCTTTCAGATCTCCATGGAAACAATTCCACTGTAATGATTCTTTCTTTCTTTCTTTCTTTCTTTCTTTCTTTCTTTCTTTCTCCCTCTTTCCTTTTTGAGATGGTTCCTCTGTGTAGCTCTGGCTATCCTAGAACTCACTCTATAGACCAGGCTGTCCTCGAACTCATAAAGATCTGCCTGCCGCTGTCTCCCAAATGTTGGGATTAAAGGCATGTGCCACCTTAGGCTGGCCGCAATGATTCTTTTTGCTGTAATGATTATTAATTTTTTTTTTTTGGAATGTAAGGCATGGGGAGGGGAGTTGAGGGGATGGCAGAGAGAGAGAGAGAGAGAGAGAGAGAGAGAGAGAGAGAGAGAGAAGAGGAGTAGAGGCTAGCCATGAGCATATGACTAGGGTAGGGGAGTAAGAAGAGAGGAGACAGAGTGAGGAAGAGGAGAAGAGAGCAAGAGAAGAGCAAGAGCAAGAGAGCAGTAATGATTCTTAAAATGGAATTTACATACAGGTCTTCTAGGTTCTTAGAGATTCTGACATAGTGGATCCAGCACAAGGCTCTATTTCTGGACTCTTCTCACTGAGTGGTACTAATGGCTTTTCAAACATCTCCCGCTCTTCCACCTCCTTTTATTTGGAGATGGGGAATGATTTAGCCCAGGATGGTCCAGAACTCACTGTGTAGTTGGATGACCTTAAACTTTGGATCCTTCTGCCTCTACCTCTTGAGTGCTGGAATTACAGGCATGTACCACTGCACCTGCTTTGTGTAGTATAGGGGATCCAACCCAGGGTTTTGGGCATGCTAGGCAAACCCCTTAGTAAGTGACCTACACTCCAGCCCCATTGTGAGCTTCTTGTTGCATTGCGATTTATTTAAATATGATCATCCTCTCTGCGTTTCCTTGTTTCCTCTAGATGGGAGCAGCACAGCAGTTTCCACATGTTTACCTGTTCCATTCTGCCTCCCTGCGTATGTGACAGTTTCCTCCTGGCTTAGTCCCATATGTGGCTACCAGCTCCATACCTGTTGTGCACACTATTTCCACTGGTTGAGGTTTCAGAGAAAAGCCAAGGGTTCATATTGTTTAGGGGAGCCTCCTCTTAAGTATCATACTTTGATCTGCACCCCTAGACCTCTTAGGCCGGAGTCTTACTTTCCTCTTGAGGTATCTCTCAGCCATTATTATCAAACTCTTCAAGGTATCTCACCCCATCCTGGAAGTCACTGGGAGTTTAAAGCTAAGTGAATGACTAAGCAGGTACTTAAATTCCAGCATCTGGCACCTTCCTGTGTTTCAACCAGAAGAATCCACTGATCCTGTCTTGGACTGGCCTGCTTCGTTCACACACTTTCTCAACGTCTCCTCTCTTTGGAGAGACAGCTTTCCCTACTTTCCCTGTTTGGCAAATCTTTCAGAAAGGTAGTTGGAGTTGTCTTTGGTCATAAGTCTTTCCTAAGTGTTTGTCCACTTAGGGAGAATATTCATTGTTCTGTGTGTATCTGGGATTAAGGCTGGGGTACTCTTAGGGCATGTATGGGGCACTGGTGTTCAATTTAGAGAAAGTTGCCCCTCTTATTTGGCTGATAAAGTCTTAGCCAGAGGAAGACCTGAGAGTCACAGGGTGCCCTTCTGTCACTTAGAACTCTGGGCAAGACACTACATGACACTGTGCAGGGCCCAGGCTTAGTAGCCAGGAGGCAGTGGCTGGAAACTGTAGAAACACAAAGACAGAAAATAGGAGGGTTGAGCTGGAGTCTGAGCAAGGGGTGGTGTACCATGGGTGTGTCAAGTTGGGATCTGCATAGTGACAGCAGAGGAAGGGTGACTGGCTGACTGCTTTCCAAACCTGGCTCCTCATCCTCCTAAGTACAGTTCCTTCATACAAGATATGTTCTGAGAGAGCTGGGCTCGAGGCATTTACCTGTAACAGTAGGCCCTGGGGGGATAGAAGCAGGAGGATCAGGAGGCTGAGGCCCAATAGCAACAAGTCCTGTGGATTGTCAAATTCTCTCTACCATAAGGGAAGGAGAATCAGTGGCATCCTTTGGCAACTCTGTACCACCCTTTTTCTCTTTCTCTTCATACTGCATCTGCCTTTTCCAATTGTACATGCTCATGTATATACTCTCCTGCTAAATAGGCTCCAGATCACAGGGAATAGAATATGTATGAATCCTGTCCAATAGGGCTGATGGTTGGTTCCCTGAATACCAGAGCTGGCTGAGACCTTAAGGGAATATTTCTTCAGTCTTTTACAACTACAGAAACTGAGGCCCAGAGACGGGAGTGAGTAGAGTTGATTCATGTCTCAGTGGCAGAGTCTAGAACAGAGCCCAAATCTCTTGATTTCAACTCAGACTTCCCCTCTCCCCTTCTTCCCTCCCTTCCCTTCTTTTCTCCTTCTCTCCCATCCTCTCTTCCTCTTCCTTTCTTTTCATCAGTTTCATTATGGTTCTCACACCTCAGTTGTGCTGTCCGGAGAACTGCTGACACAAGGCAGAAAAATACTGAATGTGGCTGGTAGCATACAACTAACACCAATAAATGAAACTATTTCATTTTTAATTTTAATTTTAATTAAATTTTAATTAAAATTAAATTTTAATTAATTTTAATTTAATTAATTTAATTTAATTTTAATTAATTTTAATTCATCATTCCCAGGAGCACAAAGAGAGCAGCAGGGTCACTGCTTCCAGGTGTCTCTCTCAGAATGCAAAGCTGCGCACAGTCAATGTGGAGCCTTGGCTACATTTCTTGACTTAAAAGAAGTAACAATGTATAGACTTTGGGTCTGGCCAATTTCCTTGATGCACACCATTTTGTTTTTGTTTTGTGTGTGTGTGTGTGTGTGTGTGTGTGTGTGTGTGTGTGTGTGTTGTTTGTTTTTTTGTTTTTAATTGGAAAGGTCTTTATAATATAATTTAATGATATGTATGTAGGGGAGGACTGGGAAGATGGTTCAGTCAGTAGAGTATTTGCCATGTAAACATGAAGACCTGAGTTTGATCCTTAGAATCCACAGAAGAAGAAGAAGAAGAAGAAGAAGAAGAAGAAGAAGAAGAAGAAGAAGAAGAAGAAGAAGAAGAAGGAGAAGAAGAAGAAGGGGGGAGGGGGAGGGGGAGGGGAGGGGAGGAGAGGGAAGAGGAGGAGAAGGGGGAAGAAGAGTAGGAGGAGGGAGGAGGAGGAGGGAGGAGAAGGAGGAGGAGGGAAGGGAAAGAGGAAGGGGAAAAGGAAGAAGAGGAGAAGGAAGAGGAGGAAAGAGAAGGAGGAGGAAAGAGAAGAAGAAAGTAGGCAGGAAAGAGAAGAAAGAAAAGTTGAGAGTAGTGGCACCCTTGTAATCCCAGCACTAGGGAGGCAGAGACAAGCGTATTCCTAGAGCTTACTTAACAGTCAGCCTAGTCTATTTGACAAGTTCCAGGCCAGTGGGTACCTTGTCTCAGAATAAAAAACTAGGTAGGTGGTGTACACACACACACACACACACACACACACACACACACACACACACACA
>JANHMN010000021.1:5628442-5642817 GCA_030674055.1 Rhabdomys pumilio
ACACACACACACACACACACACACACACACACACACACACACACACACACACACAGAATTCTTGAGCAAGATGTTTTTTTCAGGTACCTCCTCCTAGCTCTAGCAGTGCCTGGAACTGGAAGAGGATGTTTTGAAGGAATTATTGGAGTCCACTGCTGGTCACATGGAGTCCAGGGGTGGTGTTTCTCTGGCAGCATCAGAGGCCCAACCTTGTGGTGTAGATGTAGTCCCTCCCCCCGCCCTCATCAGGCTCCTTGACAGCTTCCTTTCATTATTCTATATCATGCGAGGAACACACACTTTCAGGAATTCTGGGCATTTCAGACCTTGGGAATCAGCTGTTTAGCCATGTTTATTGGAGAGCCTTTGTTTTCTTCTTTGAAGACAGGAAGCTCATTAGTAACAACCTAGAACAATCAACCTTTAACCCAGGCTTTAAGATGTCCCCTGAGAAGTGTTTTGTTTTGTTTTGTTTTTTAAGGAGAGCATGGTCAGGACATAGCCAATTCAGTTGCCAAGCTGCCCAATCAGGACCTAGGCAAGCCACATTCCTGAGATTTTGAGGTTCCCAAGAGGTATCTGTGTTTCTTCTGTGATCTCTCTTACAGCTAGAAGTATCAGGAAAAGCTGAGACAAAGTATATTGCCCTGCCGTGATTAGTTACAATGACCCTGGAGTCCAGTGACTGGCTCCATGCTTTAATCCAGCCACTTACTAATTGTGGCCTTGGGTAAGTTATTTAACTTCACCTTTAAAACAGGGATACATAGTAAAAATATTCTTCATGACATGATGGGGGGTATACATGATCTCTCCTTATAGTACTTATTGAAGAGTTCATTAATGCCTTGACTCACACCAATGCCGTGTGTGAAGAGATGCATAAATGAACAAGTCTGTATCCTTGCTTTTGAGGAGGTAACTACACAGTACAAAATGTACACATTATTCTAAGATTTATAAAGCACACATGCTAGGTTTTGGGACCATGCTGAAGAGAAAGGATATGGATACAGTACAAATAGTAGTCGTGGTTCTGATAGTACAAGTGTATTAAGGATTCCATCACAGTAGTGGTGATGGTGGTCATGTGATGGTGGTCATGGTTTCAGTAGCAGTAGACACTGTTGTGTATGTGATGATGGTGTGACAATGATGGTGATGGTTTGTTCAAAGATGGAAATAATGATGGTGTCATTGCTGGTCATAGTAATGGTTTTAATCAAGGTGTCAGTCATTAGAATGGTGGTTGCAATGGTGTCCATGTTTTGAGTAGTAGAGATGTCTACTTGCTACTCCTTGATAGCACAGAGTTGAGGGACATAAGTGACTTGTAATGAGGAAGATCTTGGTAATGGTGAGTAGAGGTGGTGATGACTTGCCATGGGAATGTTAGTGATGCTGCTGCTGCTGGTGGTGACTATGTAGCTGTGGTAGTGCTAGCACAGGGGCTCTGTGATGGTTACTGCCCCTCATCAACTTGACTGGACTTGGAATTACTTAGGAGACACACCTTTCAATGTGTCCCTTGAAAGGGTTTCCAGAGGAGTTTAACCTAAGTGGAGAGAAACACCCTGACTGTGAAAAGCACCATCCAGTGGACAGTGGCTCTGGGCTAAATTACAACAAAAACAGTCAAAAGTAAAACACTGACCTGAATCCTAGCACTTATTTCTCACTGTTTCTTGATTGTAGATATTGTGACCAGCTGCCTCATGTCCTCATGTTCCCATCTCCAGTGCTGTACATCCTCCACCACACAGTCAACCTGACTGTATGTAGAATGACCTGGGAGATTGGGATACACTCCTGGGTGTATCTGTAAGGGTGTTTCAGAGAGAATTAATTGAGGGAGAAAGACAGATTTAAGAGGAGGGAGGGTGGTATCATCCCATAGGCTGGGGGCTTGTGTAGAATAAAAAGGGAACAAAAGAGAAAACAAGCTGGTGTTAGCATTCTCCTGTCTGTTTTCAGCTCCTCAGAGATGTGAGAAAACAGTTCTTGCTCCTTCTACTCTGGACTTAGCCACCCTGCATCCATATGACCTGCTACAATGGACTGGATTCTCAGATCATGAGCTCAAATCAATTCTTCCTCCCCCAAGTTGCTTTCCATCAGATATTTGTTCACAGCAATGAGAAAAATAACTAATACACCATGCAACCTATCTCCCCATTTTCTTCCTCTAAACTGGGTGCATACATCACTCACCCGGTATGTCTTACTCATGTTGGGTCCATGACAACAATTATAGCTTCAGCCACAGCTGGCACTGGGGAAACAGAGACATAAGTTTTCCAATGTTTTGAAGCAGATCACCAAGTGACCCTGCAAGGGTGAAAGTTATGTTTTAAGTTTTAATTACTGCATGTAAGAGATCTATAAAACCAAAGTGGCTGTAACCTGTAAGCCCCACTTGCCCATGGACAGGTAACTTCCTGGGATGCTGGGGGCTGTAGTTAGTGTAAGATATCAAACTATATGTTTACACTTTAGTAAATAAGGTTTGTTGTCCCAACTGCTCAGTATGTGCTTGGTCACACAGAGGTGGAAGGTACGCAGACAGGAAGTATGTCAGGATCTATGCTAACCCCCAATTGGATGAAGGTGGGAAAGTATGTAACCTTTTGGATTTCATCTTTATAAGCCCTGTCTAATGTAATTAGACGCCATTCTCTGGGAATTCCAGGTGTGGACCTAGCCAGTATTTAATAAAGCTTACTTCAAATTTGGCTCAAAAATTGTGGCAGTGGTCTTATTTTTGCCCCATGGGATTAACAATCTCCAGGAATAAATTTTTATCTCTGCCAAAGTCAAGGGCTGTATGTGCAGAAGCAGAAAAGACAAATTTTCTAAATGTTAATACAGGCCACAGATATGGTCTCTAGGCCATTTTTCTTTCTTTTCTTTGTTCCTGTCACTTCCATTTATATCTATCTGTCTATCTGTCTGTCTATCTATCTATCTATCTATCTATCATCTTCTATCTATCTATCTATCTATCTATCATCTACCTATCGTCTATCATCTATCTATCATTTATCTATCTACCTATCATCTATCATCTATCTACCTATCATCAATCTATCTATCATCTGTCAACCATCTATCTATCATCTATCTATCTATCTATCTATCTATCTATCTATCTATCTATCTATCATCTACCTATCATCTATCTATCATCTATCTATCATTTATCTATCTACCTATCATCTATCTATCTATCATCTATCTATCTACCTATCATCTATCTATCTATCTATCTATCTATCTATCTATCTATCATCTGTCTACCATCTATTTAAGTATAAAGTCTCAGGCATGAGCTTGTCTGTGACTTATTATTTCAGTGCTGGTACTTTAACTTGGGGCCTTTTGCATACCATACAAGCTCTGTAACCCTGAACTATTTTGTTTGTTTGTTTTACAGGCCTTAAACATCCCATGTAGCTGAGGGTGACTTTGAACTCTTGATCCTTCTGCCTCTACCTCTTTAATGCTGAGATTATAAGTCTGAACCACCATGTTTTGCTGGGAGGAAGTCTCAGACACATGTTTTAATTGGAAAGAAAGGGTGTTAAGAAAATAGGAGCTGAAACCTGTTTTGGAAAAACCAGTCAGCCTTCTGCAGAAAACACAGGCATTTTACTTGGATTTTAGAGGGGCCTGAGGTGTTAGAAGAATGGTAGCTACACACACACTCTCTCTCCCTCTCTCCCCCACTCTCTCTCCTTTCCTATCTTCCTTTATTTTCTTTCTTTCCTGAAAGAAATCTGGTGGGTTAAGGTGATTTCTCCAAGTCAGATACAGATCAATGGCTAATTTATCCCTGGGAACATCTGGGCACCACCTTATCTTGTGCCTGGTGGAGTTTCTCCCATGAGAAATGAGGAGATGAGGGACACTTTCAATATTCTGTTGAGCAAATAGTACTCTCCTGAAGCTTCTGTGGGGTAAGGGCATGGCGGCTGGTGTCTCTGTCCCCAGAAGTACCCCTATTAACTATTTTAGCACAATGTGAGCAGATAGCAATTTTCAACTGTCCTGCTCAGTGGGTTCCAGCATCCATTTCTTTTTTGGTTTATTACACTTTATGCCTAAAATATTTTGAAAAAGCACTGTTAGGGAAGAGAGAGAGAAAGAGGGAAGAGGTGTGTACATGGACAGGGTATTCAATGTGGTAGCTTTTTTTCAACTTACTACAATGAACTGCCAGAGGAAGGGTTTATTTATCATAACTCAGGAGGGATTGGTGGGAGACAGCTCTCAAGCTGAGAACCCAGGGTGCCAGTTGCAACACTTGCTCTGTCCAGCTCAGTGTTGTCTTTCACTCACTTCTCCTTGCCTGTGACAACTGTCCCTCTTATTTGGGAACAGCAGTACTTCTCAGCTGACACCCCAATCACCAGCAAGCACCTGTCAGATGCAACCGGTGCTAGTGCTTTGAATGCAACCAAGGAGGAAGCCAGTTTCCTAGTTGTGGAAAGCAGGGATGGGCCGACTGCCTTAATAAGCTGCCTCCAGGCTGGGCTGGGCCAGCCAAGAGAGCTTTGTAATGCCAGACATGGAAGGTCAAGCTGTAACCACAGCTCTTGGTAGAGAAAGGGAAGAAAGTTGAGTTTGAGCCTAGCCTTGGCTACATTCTATCTATCCTGGGCTTCATGAGACCATGAAATTAACTAACTAACTAACTAACTAACTAACTAACTAACCAACTAACTCATTACAAGAACTTTGACTCTCGAACTAGAATCCATGAGGTTCAGAGTGGATGCCCTGCACTATTCAACAGACACATGGTTGATTCCATCAGAGAGTCTCTCTCCCAGACAACACACTCCTGAGCCTGGATGACTGCTTGTGTTTCCTAGTGCAGGGGGCTGCCCACTCCACAGTTAAGGACCACTCCAGGGCTGGAGAGATGTCTCAGGGTTAAGAGTATTGCTCTTGCAGAGGGTCAGAGTTCTGTTTCCTTAGCTGTCACAGAACACTCCCTTTGGGCTCTACTGTTCTTCATCTGGTTTTGCTGGTCCCTTCTAGAGAAGCAGATCTTTAAAGAGAGTTGTTTTGTTTTTCTTACTAGCTTTTTTTCTTTACCTCTCATTTAGTCCTAGAATATTTGCATGTGTCATTCTGTATACAGCACACAAAATTAACTATGACTGAGCAAGTTGTTTCTTAGTTTTTATTAGCTGCATCAGGTTAAGATATTCTGATGGTGAATGTTAATGATCTACTTGACAGAATCTAGAACTCTCCAGAAGCTAGGTCCCTGAACGTGCCTACAGGCTATCATCTTGATTACTTTAATTGATATGGAAAGATTCATCTTAACAGTGGGCAGAACTATTGCCCAGGAAAGCCAGCAGAATGCCAGCATACATTTGTTTCTCGCTGGTTCCTCATTGTGCGTATGAGATGTGATCAACTGCTTTAAGCTTCTGTTGCCTTGATTTCTCCTGCCATGATATATTGTACCCTTGGACTTCGAGCCAGAGAAAACCCTTTCCCCTTTAAGTTGCTTTTGCCAGAGTGTCTTATTAAAACAAAGAAAACAAACCAAGATGGTGATGCTACAGTCATCTATAAATCCTGAAATTTAGAACTTCATTAGGCTAACTATACAGCTGTCTTAGATCCAGAACCAACAAGAGCAGTCTTGGGAGCAAGTCTTGGTTAACAGCAGTCTTGGGAGGGGAATTCGGTGATTCAGTCTCCTTCTCTCTTAGGTATCAATTGCTTTAATCTCTATTTAAATCTCTAAGAGCTGGGGACTGTCTTTCAGGTGTGTATCATTGAGGAACAAAGAAACAGGTTGGTGAGTTTTAACTTTGTCTCTGCCACTGTTAAGTTATAACATTGAGAGAGAAATGGGGCTCACTCGAACCCACTATTTAACCTCAGAACTGATTCCAGGAAAGCTACATGTATGCTTGTCTCTGACCTTAGCCCAAACTTCTTACTGAAGACAAGCACAATCAACTGGGGCTGTAAGTGAGTGGTACAGTCTGTGTTTGGTGTGTGTGAAACCCTGGGTACAATCCTTAGTATCAAACCTACTTACCCCACAACAAAAGCAGAACCCTGAAGTTACTGACTTTGTTGTAACCATGCTTATAGCTGTACTCCACTATCTGCACATGTAAGAGACATAGAGTTTGATTTATTTTTGAATGATATACAGTGACATCACAGGAGGTCTTCCATTTGATTTTGTTTTGACTCAGTGTTGTGTCTACGAGTATCCAGGGTGATAGGGAAAGCTCCAGTTTGGTTTAGAGATCATTTGTGCTGTGAAGATGTGAAGGATGTTTTTTTAAAGACGGTTAATTTCACACATGTGTTCTAGGCCACAGTGCTCAGGTACGTGGTAGAATTTTATCCTGGGTCTTTCTGTGAGTACGCTTGTTTGTTTGAAATGAAACTCATATTTTAATCAGTCAGCTTTGGATAAAGTACAACACATCATTGTTCATAATGTGTTTATTTAAAAAAAAACTTTTATTGGTTCTTTGTGAGTTTCATATCATGCACCCTAATCCTGCCCCTCACACCCTGCCCTCTGCCTTGCAACCTCCCTCTACAACAGAGAAAGAAACCCTTGCTGTGGGAGCTGCAGCGTGCCACAGTGTGCTCCACAGCACACCCCGTTGTCCACACTTCTTGGCTTGCAAATGTTCACTGCAAGGAATCCCTGGTCTGCTGCGAGGCCTCCGGCTTCTGCCACTCTATCAGTACAGGGTCCTCACCAGGACTCCTCCTGGATACACTGTTGTTGCCCTGTGTCATGGAGAGCCTATAGTTTTGGATCTGCAGCACTGTTTATGCATTTAGACAGTTCACTGGTGGGGTAGATGTTGGGATGGGCCAATTCGAAGCCCTGGATCTGGGCCTGTTTTTTTTTTTTTTTTTTTTTTTTTTTTTTCTTCTGCTCAGCGGAAGATTCAAATGAAATACAGAGGGGTTTTGTTGGCAGATGGGCTTTGGATTCGAACCCTAGCATCTCCTCTCCCGTGTTCTCTAGTCTGCTAGTTCACCCTACATTCTGGATTTGCTAGATTCCACAATCATGTAAGCCAAGTCCTTAAAATAAAGCTTTCTATTTTTACATGCATTCCATTAATCCCATTTCTCTGGGGAACCCTGACTAATACAGTTGTGTTTGGATGGTTTCCTGGCTTTTCTGCTGTTGTGAGCTGGTGTATACTTTCTTGTCTGTGTTTTGGATGCTTGCATATAAGCCTTTTCTTTTCAAGAGCTTTCAAGAGAGCAAGTCTTTTGTTTGATTTTCAATCTCTGATGTTTACTGTGCACTGGTTATCCTTCTTATGTGTGCGGCTTTCTTCTCAGTGAAATGCTTGTTATATAAATATCTTCTATTGTGATTCCTGCCCCTTGCCTTTTTCATGTCAGACATTTTTAGGTATAAATTGTCACTTTATTTCCTTCAGGGGATCTTTGACTCCTAAGTTAGTTGACACAGAAGTTTTATTCACTGTATTTTTGATACTGAAGTCCTTTTGACTTTTTGTAATTATTTTCATGTATGTGTATGTGTGCACCTACTCATCTGTATGTGCAGCATGTACATGCAGTGCTCTAAAGGGCCAGAAGAGGGAGTCAGAACCCACGGAGCTCAAGTACAGGCATTTGTGAGATGCTGGGTGTGTACTGGGAACCCAGCTTTGGTTGTCTACAAGGGGTCCTACTGTTGAACCATCTATAACAAAGTTCTTAATTTAAAAGTTGAATCCAGCTTTATAATTTGTGTTACATTTGAGAAATGCACAAACAATTGATCTTGGATATAACCTTCCCATTTCCTTTAAAAATTTCAGCCTTCTCCTTTACATTTGAATCCTTTAAAAAATTTATGTATGTATGTATGTATGTATGTATGTATGTATGTATGTATGTATTTATTTATTTGTGGGTGTGTGCATGTGCATGTGTTGCAAGCATGCATTGTGTGCATGCATGTGTGTGTGTGTGTGTGTGTGAGAGAGAGAGAGAGAGAGAGAGAGAGAGA
This sequence comes from Rhabdomys pumilio, assembly GCA_030674055.1. Classification (NCBI taxonomy): domain Eukaryota; kingdom Metazoa; phylum Chordata; class Mammalia; order Rodentia; family Muridae; genus Rhabdomys; species Rhabdomys pumilio. Next base: position 5,636,475 of record JANHMN010000021.1, read on the forward strand.
GAGAGAGAGAGAGGGAAAGAGAGAGAGAGAACAGTATATGCCTGTAGATGTTGATGGTTGTCATCAGGTGTCTTCCTCAGTTTCTCTTTCTCTTCATCTTATATTTTGAGGTAACATCTTTTATCAAATGTGGAGCTAATTGATTCAGCTAGACTGGCTGTCAAGAAAGCCACAGGGATTCTCCTGTCTATTTCTGTTTTTCTGGTTCTTAGATTACAGGCACATGCCACTGTGCCTGTTTTGTTTTGTTTGTTTGTTTGTTTTGCTTTTGGAAATGGATGCTGGAGGTTTAAATTCAGGTCCTCATGATGGAATGGCAAGCACTTACTAACTGAGCCATCGCTCTTGACTCTAGGTTGAGTTATGTTGGCTAATTTTCATGGTCAAATTGACAAAATACAGAGTCACCTGGGAGACAAACCTCCTGGTATAGCCTGGGATTATCTTGGTTTGATCAATTGAGTTGGGAAGATCTGCCCACTATGGGTGGCATTATTCCCTTGGCTGAGATCCTAGATTGCATAAAAAGGAAAAAGTGAGCTGAGCACAAACATTCATGACTTTTTTTTTTTTTTGCCCCTGACTTAGATGTAGTGTGACTGGACACTTGAAACTCTTGCACAATGGCTTCCCTTTCATAATGGACAGACACTTGAACATGATGAACTGTACCATGGGACTGTTAGCCATGGTAAATCCTTCTTGTTTAAACTGCTTTTGTCAGGATGCTTTATCACAGCAACAGAAAAGTATCAATTACAGGTGTTGCCATAGATTTGCCGATTTGCCTACGTATTAACTAAAGGACTTTATTTAGTTCTGTAAGAATGAAGCCACAGGTCAATTTTGTTACCAAGAGAACTAAATACATACAGCTCCTTTCTTTTTCATACCTAGTTGTATTTGGAGGGAGGAAACAGTTAATTCAAAATTCATTGATTTTTGGGTTATCTAGGGATAGTGGCATAGACCTATAATCTCACGACTTGTGAAGCTAAGGTAGGAGAATTGTGAGTTGAAGACTAGCCTGTGCCAAATGGAAAGGCTTTGGCTCAAAAGACTTAAAAAATGTCTTAACAAAACCTCCTATTTTTGATCTTATTTCAGGTATTGTACCAAGCATGATGACTGCAAAGAGGCCTGGGACCTTCTAGGAGGAGTCTTGGGCCAGAAGAGGCCCAAGTAATTATTAGCAAGTTCAGAGACCACCATCAGCCTTTTTTGTGACTGGCACCTAAGGGTCTCTGAGCTGCTAGGGCCTGAATAGGTACAACAAGTCATTTTTGTGTGTCTGTGTGTGACATAAATTGTCAAAAAAAAAAAAAACCAAAACAACCCTGTGCATTTAATGTATGTTTTAGTTGGTGTCGGAGGCATACGGATGCTGAGCGCCTGGCTCATCCACCACCTGCTGCTGAAGGCTGCTGGCAATGGGGCCCGAAGCAGAACTGTAGATCTGTTGAAAACATTTTTGTTTGTTCGTATTGGTTGGTTTTGTTTTGTTTTTCTCTCAGATCTTGAGCTCAAACTTTCTTGATGACAATGTCATATTGCAATCTTCAAAGCACTGGGGGTTAGTTTTAAACAGTTAGCTTTGGTTGACAATTGCCTACTTATAAGGTACACATGATGTCTTATAGATGTTTATACAGCTGAATGGGAAAATCAAGATAATTAACAAATGTACCTGCTTTTATACCTATTATTATTTTCTACATTGAAAACATCCGTGGATCATGTTGTCTGTGCAGGTCACTGCTGTGTACTTCTCCTGTCTGACTGAATGTTTCCTCATCCATCATACTTTCTCAGCCTCTGATAACCACTGTTAGGAGTTCAACTTTTTTTGAGACAGTATCATAGTGCTGGCTGGTCTGAAACTCACTCTGTAAATCAGGTTTGCCTTGAACTCACATAGCTCCTCTTGCTATGTGTTGTTAGAGTGGTCTTCGAAGTGCTGGGATTCAAAGTGTGGGTCACCATGCCCAGCCTTCCACTCCTTTGATGCCACAAATGGATGGCCTTTGTCTCTCTGTGCAGGCTTGTTTTATTTAGTGTAGTGCCCTCCAGTTTCACCCATGTTGCTGCGATGATAGGATTTCCACCTTCTGTAAAACCTCAGTTTTTCTATTGTGTATTCTATTGTGTATGGACTCTATGCTTCCTCTGTTTTCTAACTCATCCCTTAATGGAGATAGTCTGTATCTTGGCTCTTGTAACTGATACTACAGGGAGGACAGTGTCACACACCTCTCCTGTGGGCCGATTTCAATTTTTTAAATTTGAAACACACACACACACACAAGTGAGATGATGGGTTATCCGGTGAGTCAAGACTTACTTTTCTGAGCAATTTATTATTCCCAGTTTAGATCAGCAACTTTAAGAGAGAGGGAGGTAGGGGGAGAGGAGGGAGAGACTCTGTAGTTAGGCCTCCAGGGCAGTGCAGTCAGTAAGAGGAACGAGCATTACTAAGCTCCTCTTAGTGACAGGCCCAAATCTAACACTTTGGGCGCATCACCTCCATTTCTGAGAAGCAGTCCCATGAGAGGCCTTGCCAGGGATTTCCTCTGGAAAGATGGGAAAAGGAAACCTGAAGAGGTTAGAACCAGTGAACAAAGACAACAGGCTCCAGATGGAGTTTGAACCCTGAAAGTCATGTTTATAGGATTTGTGTGTGTTACATGCATTGTTGTGTGTATGTAGTGTGCATGTGGTTGTGTGTGTGGTGTGTATGTGATTGTGTGTGTGTGGTTGTGTGTGTGTGGTGTGTGTATGTTGTTTTGTGTGTGCATGTGTGTGTGTGTGTGTGTGTGTGTGTGTGTGTATGTGTACATGTGGAAGGCAGAGGTTTTGTTGGTATCTCCTCTACTTTATTTTTGGTGACAGATCTTTTACTGAACCCGGGGTTTGCTGATAAAGGAATCTAGGCCAGCCAGCTAGCTCAGGAATCTGCATGATTTTGCCTCCCAGCACTGAGATTAGGGAGGAGGCGCCATGCTTGGCTTCTAATCTGGGTATTGAGAATCTGAAACCAGACCCTTATTCTTGCCTGGCAGGCTCTTTTCCTGACTGAGCCATCTCCTCAGCCCAAGATTTGTTATAACCAATACCTAAGCACCATGACTTAGCACAAGAGCCTTGTGCTCAGAGTTATATTGTTTCCCTTGGGGTCCTAACTGCCTGGGATCACCTTGACTGTAACATGTTAGCACCCCCTGGAAGACCTTGGGCAAACGAATCTGCCAGTGATTTGCCTGAAGGTGAGAAACAATAGCACCTTACTCAGATCACAGGCTCTCTCTCAGCCTCAGTTTCCCCCATTGTTAGGATACCTTACTCAGATCACAGGCTCTCTCTCAGCCTCAGTTTCCCTCCATCATTAGGATACCTTACTCAGATCACAGGCTCTCTCTCAACCTCAGTTTCCCCCCTCGTTAGAATAGCATTATCTTCCCCTTCTTCCCTGGGGTATTGTAGACACCAAAAGCAGACCGCCAGTGGAAAGGAATTATAAATTGGATAGTGTACCCCAAAATTCAACACCAAGCAGTGAACAGAGCATTAAAACTTGAGAGATAATTTGACAAACAGATGATGAGTGCCTCTTATCCCCAGGCCTGGCTGAGTGGGAACTCATGGCTCTGTGTAGAAGAACCAGACAGAAGAACTGCCTTTTTTTTTTCCCCCAAGAAGTTCCTGGAAATCTCTAGCTTTATCAAGGACTTTGGTTGCTCCAGTTCACTGCCCAGCGAAAATAGCTGCGCCTTAATGAGGCCCAGACGTTGACACAGTCACCCACCTCCCCCACTGCGAGGATGCGTTTCATACCAAATTTCACCTAAGGAATTTTAGACTTTAAAGATAATAATCAAAACCACTGCTTGCTTCCCTTTGGGATTCTTGCTGATCTGGGAGATCAAAGATGCTCTACTCATACAGCGAACACAGACAGAAAGTTAGGCTTCTTGCCTATAAGGGATGAATGAAGGGAACAGTGACCACATGAATGCTTTCACCCCAGGTAGATCTGCTCAAAGCCCGTCCATTGATCACTTTCTGACAGCCCTTCTTGCCTCTCGCTATCGGTGAAGGCAGCCAGCTGGCTGATACTATTAGCTTCTGTTTCATATACAATTAAATAGACGCCTTGCCTTCGCTGGTTAATTCTTGGCATACCTAAAAAATAGTTCTCTGTGTCTAGGTGAAGTCGGGATGTTTAAATTCCAAACAATGAGCCATTCCCAAGGGCCTCTCACATGGAGGTTTGTAGGATGAGAATCTGGCCCAAAGGAAGGGCGCCCGCCATGGTGGCCCCTCATTTCGTCTGGGGGAGGCAGCCTGACCTGACTCTCTGAGAGTTGCTGAGAAATAACACAACTCTTGACTTTGGAGAGAGCCAGCCGCTCTGCTCTTTTCCAGTCACTTGGGGAGACCAGGCTGTTTTCATTACACGCTCCTGGAATGCATGGGATCTGCTACAGGTCACCAGGGATTTCACAAACCCCCAAAGCAGGAATGGCAGAAATTTGACTTTTAGAACCCCAACCATTCTGCTATTTGCTCTGTGTTCATCCTGCCTTCCTCAGAGAAATGGCTGATGGAAGCCTGCAGATTCTTTGAGAAGGTCAGGGCAGACATTGTGTCACAGATGAGCTCCCTGACTACTTTGGCAAGGGTATGTTGTCAGTGAGGGCATTCACTCTGAGATGGGGGAGGGGTACGTCAAGCTTGGCATCCTGGCTTTGCCATATACTAGTGGAGAGACTTGGAAAGTGACTGAATTCCTTGGGAGTTCTGTTTCCTGGCTCTAAAAAAAAGGCAATTGATGTTTTTGAGGCACTGGTGGTGAACTTGCAGAAAAAAAATCTGTAGATTTCTCTAGAAAAATATTTCCTCTGCATAGGAAGCTGACACTGCCAAACTTCACCTGGGACCCCCGGCCCTGGGGTTACAAGTGACTGTGAGCCACCTGATGTAGGTGCTTGGAACTGAATAAGGTTCTCTGTGAGCTTGATTTAGGTAGAAGAGCTACCCAAATCAGTTTAAGCAGCTTGTAGTGTAGGGAGCTCTTGGTTGACTGCAGATACCATGTGTGCCAGGGGCTTTGCTGACAAGTGTGGACCAGGATAACCCAATTCTGAATCAAGGCCTAGGTTAGTGGGGAAAAATAGTTGATTGGACAATTAATTACCAAACAGCGTCTCATTGCGTAGTTCAGGTTAGCCTTGAACTTTCAGGGTTTGGAGCATGAGTTATCTCATCCTGCAATAAACATGCTTTGAGTGACTGACAACAACCAGGTTATTAAATAGTTTGGAAAGCAATAGGCTTAAGTCTAAGATCTTACCTACTATGAGCTCACTAAGTCTTTACATTGGTTCTGTGGAGTAGCTAACTTTATCCCTTTTGTTTATAAATGAGGAAGCCAAGGCCCAGAGAAGTCAGTTTACTTGCCTGAGACTCTATAGCTTGTACATAGATAAGCCTAGATTAGACCTCAGGGTCTTGTTCCTCCAGGAAATGAACTCATCAGGCGGCAAGTTGCTTAAAAAGTAGATCTCCACAAGAAAGTCCAACTCCAGATTTGTACGTTGAAGTTGTGATCCCCATAATTGCCAGGAGGGTCTTGAGTGAATGGGCCTTGAGTGTGGAGCCCTTAGGGATGAGGTCATACCTTTGTAAGTAGTTCCTGAGTGCTTCTGGGAGCTGTAGGTCATTGAAGTGTGGTGAGCTGGGTAGAAGGGTCCTCTTTTCTCTCTTAGAAACCATATAAACTATAAAAAGAGGACTCTTTAGTGATGAGACTGAGTCCCAGACTAGACAAGTCCCACCTTGGCAAGATGAAAAAAAAAGCTGCTTTTCTGGAAAATACTTTACTTTAAGATCAAAAGAACTCATTGTATCCAGATAGACTCCTGCCACAGATACAACTCAAGTTTCACAGCTCTATAGACCAGGCTGAGTTTACTACTAAACTCTCCACTCTGGCCAGATGACACATTCAGAGAATCCAGGATACTGTCTACAAGAGTGCTCTGTTTTAACTGCAAGTCCTATGCCTCAACACCGGCTCTACAACTATTTAACCCATTTTCTAGCTTCCCGTGGCCACAGATCACTTTCTATCACCTGCCCAGATGGAATGTCTTTTTCTGTGGCACTCTCTTCTCTTTAGCTCAGTCTCCTCTTTCCCTTGCTTTAGATGTTCATAGAGAACATTTGCAGGACAGTCATTCAGTCTGTATCGATGTCATGCGACACACAGTTCCTGCCTCTCCTGCTCCACACACACAACACAGTTCCTGCCTCTCCTGCTCCACACACACAACACACAGTTCCT
>JANHMN010000021.1:5643349-5655951 GCA_030674055.1 Rhabdomys pumilio
TGGTGATGATGGTGGTGGTGATGGTGGTGGTGATGATGGTGGTGGTGGTGGTGGTAATAGAGGTGATGGTAGCAATGGTGGTGATGGTGTGTGATGGTGTGTGATGGTGCTAATGGTAATGACAGTGATGGTGGTGGTAGTAATTGTCAAGGTTGTAGTTGTGGTTAGTGGTGACAGTAATGATGTCATCATGGTGGTTAATAGTAGTGGTTGTGGTAATGGTGTTGGTGGTGATAATGGTGGCAGTGGCGGTAGTAACAAAGGTGAAGGAGATGACCATGGCGGTGATGGTTCTTATAGCGGTGGTGGAAATAGTGGGTGTAGTGATGGTAATGGTGGTAACAGTTATGGCAACGAGAGCCATTGTGGTGGTGGTACCAGTAGAGGTGGAAGTGATGATGATATCAACAGTCCTGGTGATGTGGTTATATCACTTTACAGAAATAATATCATCAATTGTTAGTTATGATTACTTGTACTTTAGAGCACAATAATTTCATCAATTACCTAAAGAATCACTGGAACATGACTCCTCTGAGATGATACATTTAGATATCAGTTTTCTGGTTTAGCATCTTGGAGTCTGTGTTTCCATGTGCAATCTGGCCTCAGACACATCCATGTGGCTGCACAGAAACACCATATTCTGTGCAGGAAAAGTCATGGGAATAAGAGCTGATGTTTGTTGATTCTCTACTCTGGGAAAGTGTTGGATTGTTCATATACATTACTGTTAAGTTTAAAACAGTCTTGCAGGCATTAGTTTGCATGATTTAATTTTTTTACCTTAATTTGAAAAGGATTCACAAGATTATGAGTGTATCTCAACCCTATAAAGTCACATTAAATGAGTTGTAGAATGAAACAAAGTTGTAGACTGAAGGGAAGCCAGATAAGAGGCTGAGACCTGTCACAGTGCAGTGACCTCCTCATAGTTTTAGGGCAGTGACTTGGGCACTTGGCTTTCTATCAGCTGTTTTTTTCCCCCTAGATTAGTTTCCATGTAGCTCAGAGTAGCCTTGGAATTAGCTATGTAGTGGAGGATGACCTCGAACTTCTGCTCTTCGTTTTTCCACCTCCCTAGTGCTGGAGTTACAGGTTGATGCCACCATAGTTTATGCAGTGCTGGAGATTGAACTCAGGGATCTGTGCATGCTGGGCAAGCATTCTGCTAACTGAGCTACATCCCCAGAAACTAGCAGCCATTTTGAAAAAGCCATTTGATTCTTGGCCTTCCCTTACCACCTCACTCTGGTCTTTTGTGTTTACAGATAGAGGTCAAGTGGAATTGATTATAGCATCCTTTCTCCTGGCCCAATCACATAGATTTCACAAGTTATGAGATGTATAAGTGATGACCAGTGCTTAAAGGTCATGTGACTATCTATTCTTGTTGCCTTGGGAGTCCACTGCCATGCACTGAATCTTTTCCCTCAGAATCCCTTTTTTATGGACTGGCTACTTGTGAGGTTCAAGGCAATATAAGACTACAAGGGCCAAGCCTTGTGAGAGGAAAAGAAGAGGTCTAGCTGGGAACTGAAGGGGCCTTTATATCTCCCCAAGTTTGGGAATTCTGATACTTTATTAACCCACTAACAATTCTCCATGGACGGCTGCCGTCCTGATAACCACAGAATAGGCAATTCATCACCTAGAAGAGAAGCAAATCTGTCTTTGCATTTTGGTTTATTCGTGCAAATGCTGAAGGGTGCTGTGTTGATAGATAGGAGTGGGGGCAGGGCACTGAGAGATGCCAGGGCTCAGCACTGTCTCCTTGTTTAGAATTCTTTCTTCAAGATATGATATGATCTCTGGGTTCTATTAATCTCTGTCATCCCGAGATAGGAAGTAATGCTTTCCTTGGCTGAGTTAATTGCGTGGCTCCTCTCCTATGCCCTGGCTTTGCTTGTTGAGGATGCATTGGTGGAGAGGTGAGTTGCTGTACTAGGTTGATAACAGCAGGCTGGTTATCAGTTACTGAGTGCCAGGTGCCATCCTGGATGCTTCATGTATCACCTCCTCTACACTTCCTAACAGGTGCTATGATTACATCCATGTGTGTGCAAGAGAAAGCAAGGTAGAGGAGTCTAAAGAAACTGGTGATGTCACAGGGCATACTTGTAGCATGGGTGAGGGTTAAAGCTAAGAAAGAGACTGTAGGAATAAAATACTGTGAACAATGGTTTGTGCAGTTGCCTCTCAAACAGTCCCAATAAGTTGTTGTGTTGTTCAGGAGCCAGAGCTTTGGCAGCCCAGCTATAGACAGCAGTAGGACCATGTCATCTCTGTGGCACTTGGAGTCCTGAACTATCAAGTGACAGTGTTGGCCCAGGAATTCCAGCGACTCTCCAAGACACCATCTAGGGACAAGTGGTATTGATTCTAGGATGGTGTCTATCAGAGCTGGGAGACAGTTATTTTTGTCTTTTTGGGCTCATGCCTTAGAACGGGCCATTTACTTTGAGGGTAGGACCCTACACTCTTTGGAGGCTAAAGTTGAACGTGGAGTTGTGTGAGCTCTGGAGCTTGTATGCCAGGGCTCTCATCCTGGGTCCATCATTTGTTTTCTTCAAATCACTTTGTGTCTCTGAGCCTTATTCCTGGTCCGTGGGATGGAAATGACAAGACCTTCCATCCAGTGTACCCACAAGTCCCTTAGCTGAAGTGCTGAGTACATGGTAATCTGTCCTCCTGGAGAGAGCACCATGCTTTACTTATTTCTACCAGACATGAGTTTGGGATTGAATTCCTTTTAACAGGACAGAAAAGCCAGAGCCCAGATTTCCCTGCAGTTAAGTGAGTGGCCCAGATCATAGCCAGATGGATGCCTGAGTGCACTTAAAATGCATCGGGGACCCCAGAGAAAGCCTCAGGAAGAGAGGATCTGAGGCCAGCATTAGTTAGGGGAGGATGTGGGCCTGTTTGTCTCTGAGGTTTGGTAAGGACACATGAGACAGAAGTGTTTAATAGAGAGAAAGGTAAAGGGAGGGGGAGAGAGGGAGGGAGGGAGAGAGAGAGAGAGAGGAAGAGAGAGAGAGAGAGAGAGAGAGAGAGAGAGAGAGAGAGAGAGAGAAAGAATTGTGTTACCAGCAGGTGGACATGAGCCACAGACTTGAAGGTACAAGGTATGGCAAGCCCTGGTACAGCTTAATCTCATAGCCCAGGCCCCACTAAACAGAGATGTAGGAACATGAAAGCCAGTGGGATTCCACCTCCTCCTTTTATTCTGTGAAAGGCTATAACATACACCACCCTCTCCCTATCCTATCTTCATCTCTGGATTCTTGAGGTCTTCAGGGAAACAAAAGAGTTGTCATACCAGTGTCATTGGTGTGCTTTGGTTCAGAAGCCTAGTGACCTCCACCAGCCATGTGTTTTTGACATGTATCTACCCAAGAATGCACCTGTCAGCCTTAGCAGGCAGAACAAAAGCTTGAGTTTGACAGTAGAAAGACAGCTAAGGAGCAGCCCTGGCCCATCTGCCAAGTGGCATTCCTGAGTGAGCAGAGATGCAGCCTGGAAGACATGCACACACACCACTTGAAAGAAGTCTTTCATCCAGGCAAGAGGGGATCAACACATCTGTATGGCATTGATCCCTCCACTCTGGATGGGATTTAGCTCTGAGCTGGGGTTGAGAGGCAGTCACACCTCAAACATCTGACGTGGGCTGGGCTGCAGACAGGCAGGTTTGGGACAGGAGGAATGCAAGGTGAAGTGCTGAACTTACTTTGGCTTTCTGTTTCATTTTTCAAGCATTTATTTTTGATTATGAATTGAGGTGTTTATTATTTGTGAGTTATATGCATGTTTGTGTGTGCAAGTACGTGTTCGTGTGTGTGTGTGTGTGTGTGTGTGTGTGTGTGTGTGTTCATGTATGTGGAGGCCAAAGGTCAATCTGGATGTCTCCTTCCATTGCTCCTCACCTTATTTTTTGAGACAAAGTCTCTTACTGAACCTGAAGTTCACTGTTTCAGCTAGACAGACGGGCCAGTGAGCTCCAGCCATCCTCCTATCTCTGCTTCTCTCAGGGCTGAGGTTGTAGGTATATGCAAATGTGCCTTTTGATTTATTGTTAATATTTATTACTTTAAAAAATTTTACAGGATGCTGGGGATCCAAACTCAGACCCTTTTGCTTATGTGGCACTTTACTGACTGAACCATCTCCCCAGTCTCTGGTTCTTCTCTCTTTCCAAAACCATTTTTTCTCCTATATTTTACCACTGGTGGGGGGTGGATCATGTAACACTCCTACTTTGCAAATACATAGCTTGCTTTGTCTTGGAAAGGACACACGCTGATACGGATAGCTTGTGACTTCCCAAGTGTGCGACAACCTCAGGATGCTGGCTCCTGGGATGTTTATTTTGGTTACTGGTTAGTGTACTGAACATGGACTAGGGTCCCTTGACTCACAGCTGAAATGCATCAAAACCTTAAGGCATGGCATCAATCCTGGGAACAGAAAAGTTGTAGCTATGGAAAAGCGAAATTACTTTATGAAAGAAGAAATAAGCTCCTTGCACAGGGGCAGAGCTAAGTATATCCATGCCCTCAGAAGAAATGGTTTGGCCAATATTTTCTGTAATGAATTGGGCTGTTTTAACTGAGGGCCATCACAGAACTCACTGATAAGAGTTGGATGGCCTGTCATGGTCTACTAGATGTCCTGACTAAAAGCCTAGTTTAACGAGTCTGTTCTTATGTGAAGGCCAAAATCAGATAAGATAAAGCATGGGCTTCCTCACCCAATACTCACAAGATCTGACCCTGGCTACATAGTGATGTGACAAGTGAATTTAGGGACCATCCTCAGTTCCTTGAAGTATTTTTTTAAATAACAATGGTTGAGAATAATTCACATACTATGAACTTCACCCTTTGAATGAATGTTCCAATGATTTTCAGTGTATCGTTAGAGTCAAGGATTCATTAGCATTGATTCCAGGTAAGTTTTGTTAATCTACATAAACCTTCTATTCCCATTAGCACCCATTCTCCATCTCTTTTTAGGTGAGGAAGCCACAACTGTGTTTTATGTCTTCATCAATTTTCTTATTGTAGATGTGTCCTATAAATGACAATATATCATATTTTGTGGCTGAATTATTTCACTTATTAGCATGGTGCTTTCAAGGCTTATCCCTATTACATCATGCTATAGCTTGATCCTAGATTTTTTCCTAAATGTTTGTACATTAAAGGCTTTGCTTCCAGTGTCCTCTTGAGAGATGCTTAAATCTTTAAGAGGTGGGGTCTTGTGGTAAGTCTTCTGGCCATTGAAGGTGTATCCTTGGATCAGGTATTAAGCCCTTACTCCATTGTCTTCTTTGTCTCATCCATCCCCAGACCTATTTATTTAGGAATGTATTTAAATCCCTAAATTTCACTTCAGTATTCTTTGCACATTTTCTATAAACTAGATATTTTCTCCTTGAGTTTCATATTTATCTTTGTATGTTGGATGTCTATTATTATGCCCTTCATATCAGGTCCTTTCTTAATGTTTGATGAATGAGTAGTCAAGTTTAAAGATTAAAAAATTAATAAATATTGTAATTTTCTATAAGGACATGGCTCAGCGAAAGATGGAAACTATTTCTGATAGGATATGTATTGGTTCTCTTTTGTATGAAAATTGTTTAACACCCATGCCTAATCATAGTAGGGAAATTTAGGCAGATACACCTGAGTTGTGAATGTATTACTGGCATACATCAGGCATCCAAGCTCAGACAGAGGAGACTCAGGGAGAGGCTGAGACAGAGAGCAGATTCCTGGTTGTGTCTAATCCAAGAAGACATGGACACATTGGGTAAGGACATCACATTGTGATTCCAGAGTCAGGATGCTGCTCCCTCAGACACGTAGGACAGAGGGTATCAGGACCCACTGGGGTCAGTAGGTACTTCTTTTCTCAAGTGATTATTGCATGAGTGGGAAAAACAGTTGGAAAAAATATAAGCCCACCTTATACTAACTGCATATAACCACTTGGAGGAATGGAGCAGAAGTTCCCTCTCGTTTACTGGACTCTTGTTAGCAAGACCCCAAACTCAGCTTGGCTTGATTTAATTGGACTTATTAATCCAAGCAACTGGTAAGCCCAGGACTAATCTTGGAACTTCGCTGATGCCATGAGAACCTAATTTCTCTCCATCTCTTTCTACCTTTCAACATGACAACGCCATTCCCAGTTTCTTCATGGAGGCATCTGGCACTTCAGACCTTCTCCCCCAAACAAGTCCTGAAGACTAGAATGCTCCTCTATCCAAACAAAAGAGTGACTCTCACTGGATCGCATGACTCACCCTGGACAACTGACCATGTCCAAAATTATAGAATGGCCTGAATCTGCAATGGCCTCAACACAATTGAAGATGCGTATGTGTTAAGATGGGTCACTCTGGAGAAGAGATTCAGGGTACCACTTAAGTACAGAGAGACAGACAGCAGGCATCAAAGAAGACAGATGCTCACTTTTCCTCCCCTGCCCACGGGAGTGTATGAGTATCCTGAATTTGCCACTAACACCTTTGATGTCTTGGCTGTCCAATACCATAGTTACTTCTCAGTACATGTGGCTGGGCCACATGAAACAACTGAAATCTAAATGGAGATGTAGATTACACCTTAGGTTTCGAAGACCTGTTAAGAAAAATGCAGAATATTTCATTGGGAATTTCTTTATAGTGATTACATGTTCAATAATAATTTGAATGTATTTAGTTAAATTAAAATAGTATTAGTAGTATTTCATACTATTAATGCTATTTAATAGTATTAAATTCACCTACTTTTTTATATTTTGTGGCATGAATATGAGAAAACTTGAATACATTTGTGGCTCACATTATGTTCCCATTGTTTATAACCAGCTAAGATACCATAACTGTTTTGAGCTGACATTTTGGATGGCAATTCTCTTGACATCAAAAGTGGTGTGTTTTTTATTCTTTCTTTAGTATCAGGCCTTAACCACTCTCGCCTGAGAGGGATTGTTGATGAATCAGTACTGTCTGGTTCTTGTTTTCAATAGGATGAGTGCAAAGTTCCTCAACCTGTCTTGCTCCCAGGGAAGCCTAGAGAGACAGTTCTAAAGCCAGAGGCACTGGGGAGCAGATAGGAGAACTCACAGTTGTAGAATTCAGAAAGACTTTTAATCTGGCCTCATTAAAAGACAATAAAGAATGCTGTTTATTTAAATTTCAAGAACAATTGCTTAGCTTGTGCCAAGACCCTGAGTTTGATTCCTTCTCTACATTTTTTTTAAATGAAGGACCTTCAAGTATTAAAATAAACACAAAGAGCATTCTTCACAGGACACATGTACTTTGGAAACTCAGCTACTGAGTTTGGTAGTGTGAATCCAGGCTGCGAGAACAAAGAGAACCCTTGGAACAGATGATGCTCAAGAGTGTAAACTGAAGGATGGAGGCAGCCACTTCTTCTCTGAAGATGCCAAATGTCTCAGAATGATCCAGGAGGGAGCTCCCTGCTTCAGTGCCCCTGGAGCCTGCCAATCTGGCTGCCAGGTAAGGCTAGGATACTTCAGCCACTTCTTCCCAGGCGCTGATCTGAATTCTGATCCTCTTACAAACAAAAACATACCTTAAAAGGCAATTCGGCTGCACAGTAGAGTAAATGCACAGTGAGAAGAAACCTGTGAAGCAGCAGGTTTCAGAGAGAAACTACTCTGAATTCAGCGTCTGTGTTCTGCAAGCTGGAGAACCAGGAAGGTCGATGGTGTCACTCGGTGGTGCGGTGGTGTCACTCGCTGCTCTGAGCTGGAAAGCCTGAGAACTGTGGGTGTGGCTTGGAGAAAAGAAAGTGTCAATGGAATCCTTCAGTTTAAAGGTCCAAGGCCTTAACATATGAGTTGGTGAACACACACACACACACACACACACACACACACACACACACACACACAGAGGGGGAGGGGGGAGGGAGGGGGAGAGAGAGAGGGAGAGAAAGAGAGGGGAACATACACACATACCACACACATACATACACATACACACACAAGCACACAGAGATAGAGAGAGAGACAGAGAGAGGCATGCACACAACCGTGATGTAGCTGGGTGCTGGATGTTGGGTGGTGGCGTCCCACTCTGGTGAAAGCAGATCTTTACCTAGTCCACCAATTCAAAAGGTTACCTCTTCCAGAAACCCTCACAGACACAACCAGAAAGAACATTTATCTCAATATACAGTCACCTCAAGATCCAGTTAAGTCGTCACAATATTTTAATGGCACCTATCTAAAATGTTCATTGATACTGTTTTGTGTTTTTCTTAAAAAATAAAATAAAATAAAACAGAACAACAAGAACATTAAAACCTTTACAGAATTCTTAAAGAAAATCGCCCTGTTTCAAACTTGTGATCCTGCTGTAGCAGATTCCTAACCTACAACGTTTGGACTCCTCCATTCAGGGTCCCATCTCAACCCTCACACCACTGCCCTCCTATTTAGCCTCTGTATCCTTGGCTCAGCTAGAATACACTCCTCATTCCCTGCTCCCGAGCCCCCCACCCCCACCCTGTCCCAGCATCCGCATCTTGTATTTATATTGTGGTGTGCTGCACTGTCTAGTCAGCCATTTTCAGGGAATCCTCCAAACACTAGCCCACTGGATTTCCATGAAGCTGTTTCTTTTTACAATTAGAACTTAAACTTAAGTTGTGGAGAGAAAGAATGAGGTAAAAAGTCTATCGTCTTAGCTAGCCGTTTCTTCCCCTTCCTTCCCCTTCTTCCCCCTCCTTCCTTTTCCACTTCCTCCTTCTACCTTTTCCTCCTCCTTCCTCTTTCTCTTCCTTCCTCTTCCTCCTTCTTCTTTCTTCCTCCTCTCCCTCCTCTCCCTCCTCTTCTTTCCTTTTCCACTTTCTCTTCCTCCTCCTAAAATGTACCCCCGATGCCTCAAGTGAGTGGTACCATCTGTCCTTCACAAGACTCACGATAGATCAAGATGTATTCTTGAGACCTTCTAGGTCACTTTAAGCTCCAGGGTTATATTCAGTAATTCTGGGCAGACATGAATGAGTGAGAGAAAGACTGAGAGAAAATCAGAAGTCAAGACAATGGCAGAAGAGTCCATCTGCGTAGATAATCCTGTGGCCGTGGGGTACTTATAACCCTGGGACACTCCAGATGATATTCAGTTGGAACTGTGATGGATGGCTCAGACCTGAGATGAAAGGGCCCAAACTCAATCTGCTCTGCAGTTTACCTCTAACCAGACTCCTCCCTGGTACTTTCAAGACTGTAAATGAAGACTGTAGCGCTCAATGGCTGTCTCAAATGAGAGCAGAGGAAGCGAGGGAGGGGCACCAGCCTCCCTCTAGTAAGTAGGATACCATCACCCTCCACGCTAATGCAAACCAGCTGCTGGCTGGCCCGATGCGATAGAGCAGGCAGAATTCTTGGACACTGAGTTATTCTTAGAAGCATGTGCACGGTCCCCTGGCAGGGCTTACTGTGAACTGGCTATTGCCAGCCCCCTGTCAGGATGCCGTGCCAGCAGACTGGGGGAGTGATTGTTCATACTTATGAAAAAAATAACCTTGGGATTTTAATTTCAAATACCCACAGAGATGGAGCCTGGGTATGGGGAGGGGTGGGAAGGGCAGAGAAATTGGGGCGAAGTAAGGAGAGGGGGCAGAAGAACAGTGGCTACTCAGTCTTTCATTCTACTCCCATGTTTGGAGTGTCTCCTCCCTGGGGATGGGGTCTCATCACAGCTGACTTTCTCGGAAACTGGAAGGACTCAGGTGACATATGTTGATCTTAGTGTGGGCATTTCCACGTGTCTCTGGCTTCTCTTTAGGGAGCACTTTTGTGTGCTGGACTCCTTTCTCTTGGAGACTTCATTCAATGTGCACAGTAAGTCTTGGAAGGGTAATCTGACAGGGCTCCACAGTTATCAAATAACACAGACGAAGTTTGAACTCAGGCCAACTAAGTCTCACCTTCAGGTCTATGTTGAACATCAACTATGTGCCAAAGCTGAGCTAGATGTTAACACTATGATGCTAAATAAAGTGACTGGATCCCTGGTGCCGTGCCCGGGTCTTGTGGTTGTGCCATCTGCTGGAGAGCCAAGTAGATAACGAGGAAGGGCAGTAACGGGATTTGTCAGGCAGGAGATAAGACCCGCTATGACTTCTGTCATGATAGGACAAACACAGCTTTGGTTTCGGGGACATACTGGAGTCTTACATGGGCACCTATGTGGAAGGCCATGGAAAAAAAGTACTCAGGAAAAGGGGCCAAGGTGTCCAGTGATGTTTTCAGCAACCTCGATGTGCTCGGGATACACTGAGGATTTGGAAGATGAAGTCACTGAAAGACAAGGAAGCTCTGAACAGGACGCGTCTTATGGGACAAAATCTGGAAGCCAAAACCCTCTGTGCATCCACTAGTCATTTGCTTACTGACCATGCATTTATTGAGCATCTTCTCTGCCTGGTAGTTAAGGAGTCTTAAGCAAAAACAGCCCTCTGCTCCCACAGTGAAACTAAAACCAAACACCACTGCCCTCAGCAAAACAGAACAAAGTAGGTGCTTATTTGTAGTATAGTGGAACAGAGGTTCCTCTGTGAAAACATCATTAAAGGAGTCACCATAGAGGATGAGCTGAAAGATGACCCCAAGATAATCAAGGGTCAAGCTAGTTTAGGGGCATAGATAATCTCAAGAGGGACTTCTCTGCTTGGCAAATGTGATGAATCAACGGTCATTTCCTCTGCAACCACAAGACTCGGATGGCACGTGGATGACTGCACGTTGGTATCAAGGGAAGTGCTTCTGTGCAGCGTGGCTTCCAAGACTCTTACCCAGGTGGTGGCTCCCGTCAATGGAGTGCATGTCTAGTGAGGTCCATTTGTGTATGGTTGAAGACTTATTTATGTCGATTTCATTTACTGGTTATCTGGTAAAATATTAACTTAAAATAGAACATGGTGTCTTTCAGAGGGGGATAGGAGGGAGAGAGATGGAGAGCACGGTGGGGTGTGGGGTTAGGGTGAGGGGTGGGTGGGGAACAGTTTCTGGGAATGCCAGGTTGAAGAGATCAGAGAGAACCGGGACAGGACTTGCTTTGGAATTAGGTGTGGATGTGACGATGATGAAAGACTGGAAAATCATAAAATCCTAGCAAAATTATGCACTCGAGTAGCTTTATGGGGCTTTTGAAGGTCTCCCTCCACTTCCAAGAGAGTCCTGCTGGAAACTGTAGATGAGGTATTGTAGGTGTGGTTTATATAAAAGGATGACAAGGAGCTGCAGTCGGATGACCCGCTCTCAGAGGAAGGCCTTGGCTCCACATCAAACAAGTTCACAATGGATGTACATTTAAATGCTTTAGGTCAAAATTAAACAGGTTTGAAGTGTGTGCACGCATGTGAGTGTGCGTGTGCTTGTGTGTGTGTGTGTGTGTGTGTGTGTGTGTGTGTGTGGTTTCTCAGCTTTCAGAAATGTTTTCTTGCTGAGGTAAAACATATATCAAGGACTGTGGCCAAAGAGTGGCTTATGTTTTTTATGACGTGAACACCTAGTGTTATCAGGTACCCCATCAGGGAGCAGGCCTTTGCCAGCTCCCCAAATCTTTCCTCATCCCTCACTCTAACCACAACACTTTCCTTTCACATGTGGCTCCTGCTTTGGCTTCTGTGCCGTTGCTTGCTTTGTCCTTTATATGAGTCAAATATAAAAAGATGTTTGTGTGTGTGTGTGTATAAATATATATACACACACATATACACACACACATATACACACATAAACATACACTCATACACATATACACATACACAAACACACACATATATACATGCATATATACATATACACACATACACTCATACACATATACACATATACATACATAAACACATACACACAAATACATACACATACACACATACACACATATACAAACAAACACACACATAAACATATAAACAGGCACACATATACACATGTACACATATACAAACATATACACACATATATACATAAACACACACATATAAATATATACATACACATATACACACATATACACATACATAGATATACACAGACATACAGACATAGATACATACACACATAGACACATATACACATATACACATATACGCATATACACATATAAAAACACACACATACACACACATATACACATACATAGACATACACAGACATACAGACATAGATACATACACACATATACACATACACACATATACACATATACACATACACATATACACATATACAAACACACATATATACACACATACACATATACACACATACATACACATACACACACATATGCATGCTTTGGATTTGACTACTTTTTTTAACTTACCTCTTTGCTTGTCATCATGTTTGTAGAATCCATCTGCACTGTTCTGGGTAGCACTAACTTCCTCAGTCTCACTGTTGTTCAGAGCTCTGCAGTGCCACACAGTATATACTCTACAGACGGCAGAAAGAAAAAAGAAGGGGACAGTTGTGTTAGGGGATTCTCTAGAGGAATGGACCCTAACCCTAACCCTAACCCTAACCCTAACCCTAACCCTAACCCT
>JANHMN010000021.1:5663196-5675108 GCA_030674055.1 Rhabdomys pumilio
ATGATGATGATGATGATGATGATGATGATGATGATGATGATGATGATGATTAGTGTGTGTATATGTGTGGTCTGGAGATTGAAATTTTAGGTTATCAGGCTTGCTATCAAGCTCCTTTACCCGTGGAACCATCTTGCTGGCCTCAACATAATGTTTTGAGACATATGCTCATACATACATACACGTGTACTTATGCATCATATACATATATATGTATATATACATACATATATATATGCATATACATACATATATACACATATATGTGTGTATATATGTACATATATGTGTATATATATGTATATACACACATATACACACACATATATACATATATATGTACACACATATATATGTATGTACATATATATACACACATATATATGATGTATCTATACATATATATGTATGTGCTATATATATGTATGTATAGTGAAACTTGTACTGGTCGAGGAAATGAGCACATCCATTTCATTGTATATATAGTTACTTGTCTTGGGTGAGAACACCTGGAGTCCACTCTTTGAGGAAACTTTCAGTGCACACTACAGTCTTACCTATTATTGAGCTCACATAGTGGATCAGAGCTGGTCTCATTCCATGTAACTGTAACTGTGTACAGTTTGACAGACTGCCCCCCCCCATACTCACATCAGCCCCTGGGGACCAACACCCTATTCTTCTCTCTTACAGGATTTACTTTTGTTAGACTCACATGCTAGTGGTATCATGGAGAATTTGTCTCTTTGGATCTAGTTTATTCACCTAGCATAATGTCTTCAGGCTCAGCAACAGCTCTTTCCTTTTAACGTTGAGTAATATTTTATCATCTATATCACAGCTGAATGATCAGTTTATCTGTTGTTTTCAATTTTTTCACTAGATAGCCATGGCTAGCCTAGAACTTGAACTGTTCCTTCCCTTGTGATCTGAGTACAACTCACACCCTGGCTACTATGGAAAACCCAGTTATTTATAAGGAAGAATAGGTATCATAGAATATGTTTATTTTTTTCCCTCTGGATATACTCCCAGAAGGAGGAGTTCTGTGTCATAGAGTATTATTTTTAATTTTTCAAGAAAACACTACCTCCTTTCTCCTCAATGGCTGTATGAATTTACATTCTTACCAACAGTAACCAAGAGTTCCCTTTCTTCCAAACGGTCCCCAACACTTATCATTTCATCATTTGGATAAAAGATCCTAACAGATTTGACTGATGTCTCAGAGTGGTTTTTATTTTCCTGATGAATGATTTTGAGCATTTTTTCTATACCTCTTGGCTGCTCCTGTGTCTTCTTTGGGAAAAATATTGTCTCTTTGCTACTTTTGATCATTCATTAATCAGATTTTATTTTCACTCAATTGTTGAGTTTCTTGCTTATTTGAGATATTAACCCCTGATCAGATACATAGTTGGCAAATCTTCTCTTCTGCTCGATAGGCTCAGTTTTAAATTGTTGATTATTTCCTTTGCTGAGTTGAGGACTTTTATTTTAATTTAAAGCTATTTTTGAGGAAGGGTTTTATAAATCCTCCTTCCTCTTCTTCCTCTTCCTCCTCCTTCCCTCCCTCTCTCTCCTCTCATCCTCTCTACCTCCAGTCTGCTAAAAACAGAGCCTTACGTAAGGTCAGTCAGTTTTCCACACTGAGACATAACACCTTAGACAATCAGTCACAGAGAAGAAAATCAAGTCGTTGTTTCAGAAGTTTCAGTCCATGGTGACTTGATCCTGTTACTTTGGGCCTGGGACAGCTCAGTCCATTGTGATGGCTTGGAGGGAAGGAGGGAGAAAGAGAGAGAGACTGAGGTTCCAATATCATCTTCAAAGGCATCTTTCCCAATGCCCTAACTTCCTTCCGTTGGGACCTGCCTCTTAAGGGTCTATCACCCAACATAGGCTGTTGGCCAGGTCTTTCCATGTGGGCCACTGGGGAACACTCTGTATCTAAATTACAGCAGCAGCTTCACCAAGGGCATGGAATCAAGGTCCCTTTGCCATAGTGTACTAATCGAAGGATGCTGCAAGCTCTACAGTGGTGTTGACCGGGGAGGTCACCTGAGGGTGTCTGCTGTATAAGATCTGCTGCAACAAAGGCAGCTACAGACAATACAGAAGAAGAAACAGATGAGCATAGTTAAGTTTGAAACTCTACTCATAATAAATAATAGGCTGAGGGCCAGCTTTGGCTAATGGACTGCAGTTTGCCCATCTTAGTTTTTACAACACAACAGACTGTTGACCTGAACCAGGGGATTTTTGCAAGGAATTGGTCACAACCTTATAACATCCTCTTAATAACAAATCTTACTAATAGTTTCCCCCTAGAAGCTGTATTTTATTTGAGCAACTGACTGGTTTTATCTCATGAACACTGTAATTTTAGGTTACCGATGAAGTCTAATGAAATGGTTCAGTGGGTAAAGGCACCTGCTGCCAATTCTGATGGCTCATGTTCGATCCCTGGGACCCACACAATGGAAGGAGAGAATGCACTCCCTCAAAGCCATCCTCTGCCATTCACTATGGCGTATACACATGCGCGCGTGCGCACACACAGTATTTATTTTAAAGTAAAGTAGCCTGGCAGAAACCATGTTGAGTGTATATTTTTCAATGTGTTTGGGTTTTGTTCTTTGCCTTGGCCGACTGAGCTAGAGCCATCCAATGTTAAAGACACTGTGGGGGTCTTCATTTTCTGTATATGATTTAATTTAATTTTCTCCATATGATTTGATTTTTTTTTCAGTCTTGATTTCTCTTATTTATCCACAACTCAATTTATGGGCCCTTGCCACATCATGGGTGTCTGTCTTAAACTCTTTCTGAATAAGCCTGGGAAATATTTTTGTTTAATAATATTATTGCATGTGTATAGGCATTTTGTCTGCATCCATATCTGTGTACCACATGCATGCCTGGTGCTCATGAAGGCCAGAACAGGGCATTGGGTTTCCTGGACCTGGAGTTATAGTCAGCTGTGAGTTGCTATGTGGGTGCTAGGAGTTGAACCCAGGATCGCTGCAGGAGCAGACATTGCTCCTAATATTGACCCATCTCCTGGCCCCAGGAAAATGTTTTGAACAATATTAAAGTACTATCTTTTGGTATATGTGAGATGATGGAATATGAATAACCCCTATATTCTAATCAGAACAAATAATAATTCAGTAGGAAAGCCTTCAAGTTGTCTCGTGATGATTTTCAACTCGAGGAAGATATTGAAAAGTTCAACCTTGGGGAACACTGCTGGCTTCTTCTTGTTGGCTCTGAGCTCATTCAAAGGAGAGGATTTATGTGATCTCATGGTCATTGAACATTGCACTGGACTGCACCTGGGTAGTGCTGTGCTGGGCAGGGACCATGGCTTAGTGCCTCTGCACTCATGAGATCACAGGCTGTGTCTCACAAGGGTGCTATTGTGCCTGGTGCCTCTGTGGTGACTTCATTGCTGGGCTGTCTCCCTTATAGTCCAGGGAAGGCAGCCGCACAATGGTTCTTTAGTAAAATCATGCTACCCGGTCACAGCTGTCAATCAGCCTTACTTGGAATGCTCTGGTCCCTTTAAGTCTCACTGGGGCAGGTGACCACAATGCTTGCATGTCCAGTGGGTAAGTGGCCTTTGTCAGTATGGATGGTAAACTTTGGGTACCTGAGGCTCTTCTCCTGGTCATGAAATAATCATTCTGAGGCCAAAATGTCTTTGGGTGCTCTCCCTTGGTTCATGGCATGGATGCTCTGGAATGCTGAGATTTTCTTTGAGGTCTGTGTGAACTCTAGATGTGTGGGGGACTGAATGGTGCCTGGCATGTCTATTAGTGTTTAGTGTGCACCAGAAATGAGACAACTGAGGAAAACTTCTGCTGCTCTACTGCTCTTAGGAAGCATCCATTTTGTTTGTCTCCAGACTGTTCACACTATCTTAAATAGAGAGGCAATGCAACATGTCAATGTTATTCTCTAGAGCCAGACTGCATTGCTGAAAGCCTCTTATACCTGTCATACCACGTGTAAACCTGTACACAAGACCTGACTTCTCTGTTTTCTTATGTAAAAAACAAAGATTAGAAGAGAGAGAAAGTGTTTATTAAGTTCCTGCTTTTTTCTTGGTTTGCTTTCCCTTTGGAGAAACTTGCAACATGAAACACTCAAATGGCAGGGAGCTGAAGCCTTGGCCCTGTGAACATGCTCTCCTTGAATCAGGTCCCAGCTTTCTGGGGGTCACAGCCCTAGCTTGCCTCAGGCTTGCAATCCCTCCACAGACCCAGAGTTAGAATCACACGGTCACTTCTGATCTCTTGATTTGCGGAGACTACTTGCAAATGCTTCTCACTCAAAGCTGCCAAGTGCTGGGACAACTTGTTACACAGCGATCGATAACTAACACAGCTGTCTGCAATACAGGAGTGTGCAAAATGAAATTGGCTCCTCTCAGTAAGGAGTGGAAATCCTAGCAGAGCTGGTGAAGGAATCGGCTGACCAATCCTGTATGTGTGCAAGGGACATGTGTAAAGATTGTATGCTATGAGAGTTTACAAGTGTGTGCATGGTGTGTGTGTGTGTGTGTGTGTGTGTGTGTGTGTGTGTCCATTATGACTCTGGTCACAGGACACTTCCTGCAGTCAGAGAAGCTTGAATATGTGCAAAGGTAATACAGGCAAGCGGGGATTGGAAAAGGATTTTATAAGGAACAAGTATATATGCAAGTGCTTTGGTGGGGTGAGAGATCTCTGCGATGGGAAAGAGACCAATAGATACTGGGGTTTGAGCTGGTAAAGGAGTTTGGACTTTAAAGAGGTTTAGGCAGAAGTTTAAGACTATCAGCCTAATGATCGCATAGAGGATAGCTAGAGGAGGACCAGAAGAGTGGGAACCTAACCATGTATGTGCTGTTCTATGATGAGACTATATTAGTAAACTATTAAATATATGTTGCTTTATTTTCCTAAACACAGAAATCACCCTGAATACATGATGAACTTGACTTATTGAGAGTAATTTTAAGTTGTGATGATCTTCTTACGCTATTGTTATCAAATGAACCAAATACCTTCATGGCTGATGGCAGACTGCATCGCCATTCCCTTGTGTCTGAGGGTGGGCTGGCTGGGTTCATAAACTAGAACGCACTGCATCTGTGTGCACATGTACACACTTCTTTTGGTCACAATCCCTAAACAATGGAGTATCATGCGCATTTGGCTAGCAGTTACATTGTGTTATTCTGTCTAAGTCATCTTCTCAAGAGGTAATTTAAAGTGTATGGGGTGGTATGCCTAGGTTACATGTAGGTATTAGGTCATTTTGTACAAGAGATTTTAAGAATCCTCAGTCTTGTGTCCATAGGGGTCCTGAAACCAGTCCTGCCATCTCCCATGGATACTGAAAGCAGACTGTGTTTAAATGTGCCTCAGTTGATTTAATCAATATCTTAATGATACATACTTAGGGTGGATTTTTCCCACTATAAGTAATATGGGGTTGATATGAGGAAGGTCTTGCAAAGTCTTGCTTGATGAGTTGTACTTTCTGGTGTATTTTAGCAGGGAGTCGAAGGGCAGACAGGGGAGGAAGAAATGGACAGCCCTCATTCCCAAGTATGTTGTGGCATCCCCTCTGGTATTTCCTGAGACATTCTTGGTTTGGAACATTTCACATCACTGGGGCCATATATCCTGAGTCTTTGTTTGGTAAATGCTCTCAGGTTCTGTGCTGTTAGCTTCCTGCCTTAGCAGCTTTCACTGGTTTCGCAGCTTCCACTGGCTCTGGCTGCTCCACTCCTTACCCTTGTGCTAAATGCTGGCCTGTAGTACAACCCCTTTTCCTGTGCTTACTTGCTTGTTACTGTTTTCTGAGAAACATCATCTGTGCAGGTTTCCCTTAGTCTTCTTCCTCCCACTTAGGGTCTCAGTGTAGCCCAGGCTGACCTGGAACTCCATATGCATCTGAGGATGATCTTGAACTTCTAATCCTCTTGTTTCTGAATCCAAGTGCTGGAATCACAGGGTATGCCATGACATCCGGTTGTCCTCAGTCTCGTTCTGTCGTACAAGGAGTGGGATACTCTCCCACACATGTGTACAGTCCTGTGATACTTCTATCTCTAAATTTAGAATAATACATTGGGACAATAATTTTATGCTTTTTTTCTACTTAGCTATGAACTTAATTGGGGGAAGAAATTATGATTATAATTTTTCTCTCTCACACACACAGACACATACACACACACAGACACACAGACACACACACACACACACACACACACACACACACACACTCGCACCCCAGCTATATTGTTATATATAATGCTGATTGGAATACCCGTGCATCAGGCAAAGTTTTACTGTCAGGGCAAATGAGTCAGTGAGCCCTAATGGAAAGGCAAATAGTGGGCTCCACCTATGGCTGGGTTTCTGCTGGAGAAGATGGTCCAGTGGTAGGCGGAAACTAAATTGCTAAGATGGCTGAAATGGTGGAGCATGGGGTCTATTCTATACCCGAAGGAAAGCCAAGAGTCTGGTAGAAAAGAAACAGAGGCTTCATAGACTTCAAATCCAGGACTCTGTGGGCTTGAAGGACAGGTGTGGTAAGAATGGTGCCAAGGCTGGACTCCTAGGTAGTAATCCAACCAAGCATAAATGCCACCCAGGGGAGTATTAAGCAGGCAGTTAAAAACGTTATCTCTCATAGCGTTCCTAAATCAGTAGCCTCGGGTGGAGTCTATACATTTGACTGACACCCCAGGAAATTATCACTTAAGGTAATTCTTGAAATGGAATCCTTTGGAAGAAAGAGTATAGTTTAAGATTTCTGAGGTGGGGTTGCTTCTCATGAAGGTAAAGTCTGGATGTTGCCACAGCAATGGATGCTTGAGAGGAGAGCAGGAGGGAGATAGAGTGAATGTCCCAAGATGCACTGGGCCGTACCTGTGTATATGGTAGTCACTCACAGGTGGGGCCATGCTTAGGTGTAAAGTGACTCAATCTTTATCAAAGTCTTTTAGACGTGAGGGAGTGTCAGAGGGGTGTATGACACCATAGTGGAGACTACAACTAATGCCTGTGGTCCTTGAGTGTTCTGATTTGGGTATAAAATGTCATACAAAGGCTCAAGTGTGTGCTAAGTTGGTCCCAGGCTGGTGGAGGCTGTTTGGAGAAGTTAGGGAACCTTTAGGAGGTGGAACCTAGCTGAAGGAAGCAGATTGCGGGGACCAGACCTCGACGGTTTATAAACTGGCTCTGCTTCAGTTCTCATTTCCACTTCCTGATCTTACCAGGTGCAAGCAAGCAGCCTCAGGCTCCCAGGCTGCAACAGAGAGATGCCTTCATCTGCCATGAAGAAACACTTTATCCAAGGCAATTTGTAGAAAAAATGATTTGGGGTGGGGGAGTTATGGTTCCAAAGGGTTAAAGTCCACAGTGGGAGGGAAAGCCTGGATCAAAATAGATGTGATGGCTGGAGCCCAAGCTGAGGGCTCACATCCCAAACTGCAAGCAGAAAGCAGAGAGAGTGAACTCAAAATTTCACTTTAAAAAGTCAGTGACATACTTCCGTCCAACAAGGCCACAGCCTATTTGAACAGCATCACTAACTGGGACTAACTTGGATGTCTGAGTCTATTAGGGACATCCTCATTCAGACCACCACAGACTGTGTCTTCAAACTGTGAGCCCTACTGCTGGACTGAATCAGACTCAGCAGCACTTTAAATAACGACACGGAGACTTCCAATATAGTTTAAAACTAGACTTCCAATATAGTTTAAAACTTAGACCATTTGCTAGGGTAGTCTTCCAGCTACTGTTTAAACTTAACCTGAGTAGCCTGCAACCCGTGTGTGGCTAGCTCTATACCTCCCTGGTCTGCTCCAGTCTGTGTCTATTCCCTGTATCTGCTTCTCAGTCTCCTGCTTCTCTTGCCTCCCCTGCATCAGGCTCCCTGACTGAAGTTCTGCCCTCACACTTCCTAATATTGGCATCTCTCTTAGATTATCTTTAGGGAGGTGAGGAAGGACAGCACTTACAAAATAGAATCCCCATTGATAGACCACAGAAATGACAGTGCCAATATCCTGCCAGCACTCAGCTCTCTGTGTGTACAGAATCAACTATTGGAAATATAGACACACCTTAATACAATGTAAGGAAGGTCACCCCAACAGAGCCCAAATAAATTCTTCTTCCCTTAAATGCTTATCTTAAGTGTTATAACACAGCAACAGAAAAATAAATGCATTCGGTGTGAGTATCTGGATCTACTTGGAGCCTGTTTGGGAAAGAGAAGACTCTATTGGAACCTTTTTCTTACCAACATTTCTGGGGCTCCAGGGCTAGAAGGGGATAGACAAGGCAAATATCCTGCAGAGAGATTACAGTAGCTTTGTAAATTGTGGGGACCCATGGGAAAGACCCTCTCTGGAAGGCCACACGGGGCTTGAGATTGGAGAAGAGACTCTATGGACTTCTCGAAGCACATAATTAATAATTCATTAGTAATTCATTAGCAATTAATTAGTAAAATAGAGTAATAATTCTCTTAAGGATGCAAAATTTGAAGCAAGACACCTGTAGTAATGATAGCAAACACCAATGGCTAATACTTACTGAATTATTGACTATATTTTGGGCACCTGTCCTAGTTATCCGTAACTATTAACTGCAGCCTAAGATACCCAAGAAGGAGGTCTCAGGCCTTACTCAGATCATATTGGCTGTGGGCATGTCTGTAGGGGGTTGTGTTAAGTTCTAATTCACGTGAGACGGTCAAGTCCTCTGTGGGCAGCACCATTCCCCGGGCTGCGTAAGAAAGCTAGATAAGCATGAGCCTGAGATTGAGATCATGAGCAGTGTTCCTTCAAAGTTTCTACTTCAGGTTCCTGCCTCAGTCCCTGTCCTGATACCCTCAGTGATAGACTATGACCCAAACTGAAACAAACCCTATCCCCTCTCTACTTGCTAGTCTTACGTCAATTTGGCACACAAGCTAGAGTCCTCTGAAAGGAGGGACTCTCAAGTGAGGAAATACCTCCATTGACTCAGTTGTAGTACTTTTTCTTAATTAGTGATTGATGGGGGAAGGCCCAGCCTGTGGTGGGTGCTGCCATCCCTGGGGTGGTGATCCTGAGTTCTGTAAGAAAGCAGGAGCAGCAAGCCAGTGAGCAGCTCCCAGGCATGGCCTCTGCATCAGCTCCTGCCTCCAGGCTTCTGCCTTGTTTGAGTTCCTGCCCTGACTTCTGTCAGGGATGAGCAGTGATGTGAACGTGTAAGGTGAATAAACCCTTTCCTCCCCAACTTGTTCTTTGGCCCTGGTGTTCTATAGAATCCCTAACTCAGACACCTCTAAGTTGCTTTTGTTTACAGTATTTTATTACAGCAACAGAAAGAAAAACCAGCACAGCAACAGCAACATTTGAAAACCTGACATGCATTGGCTCAGGTCTACAAAGCAGCTCTCAGAAGCAGGGAGATGTCACCATCTTTTTAAAGATAAGGAATCTGGTATCAAGTACATGTCGGGGCTGCCACAGGGGCTCACTGTGTGTTTGATGCGGAAGCCCTAGGTGTGAAGAAAATTATTGCTAGAACCCAATGTGCTATAGGTACGTGATAGTTTTATTGTCAGATCAATGATGTGGACTCTAGGTTAGAGATGAGCTATGCTAGCTACTGTCATTAGCAGAGAGCATGCATGTCTCATGAGATACTGGCAAGAAGTAGGTATATTAAAAAAATAATGCCAGGTCTGTAAAGGCACAAAGCTCTATGTAAAAGGACAATGTTAAGGATCACCTGGGTGAAACAAAAGTTAATTTTAGATCATTGGAACTCATTGTCTGGTCTATGGATGAGGACCATTTAGCGTTTGGGAGTTTATTAGAGATGTAGGCTGAGGGATGGCTTGACTGGTGAAGGAGATGGCTTGAGAACCTGAGTCTGAGCTTCAGATCCATGTAAAACAGCTGACTTGATGGTGCTGACTGTAATTCCAGCCCTGGAGAGGAAGGCAGACTGGTGGAAAACCGGCACTGATTAGCCAGCCTGCTTAATCAGCAAGCTCCATGAGAGGCCGCTGGCTGTCCCTAAATGCCGCAAATGGTGCCAGAGACGCACAGTGCAACTTTTTAGAATGTTAGAAATGGCTCCACTTCAGAAAACTTGAATTAAATTCTACATTTCCACGGGTTCCGGTGAGCCCTGCGAATTAAGGCAGGGCTAAGAAGCAAACGGAAGCTCTGAAACATTCCCTTCCAGTTAAGCACTGTTCACTACCCGGAAGTGGTGTTTGTGACTAGCACAGCTAAATGTTCCCTCATTCAGTGAGTGTCAGCATGCTGCCACCAGCATGCTGCTGCTGAGGATGACAGGTAGGGACGCCAACAAGGAAGGGAAGTGAAACCTTACATCTAACAACTCTGGGAGTCAAAAAAAAAAAAGCCAACAATTTACTTGCTCTTCAACTTAAGGACATTAAAATATGCAAAGTGAGTGCACCCATCAGTCTCAGCCAAAGCATCCAGAAGCTGGCTGTTTACAGAGGTGCATCCCCAGGTGGAACTCACAGAAGCTCCAGATTGGACATCAGCATATTTATGACCCCTTTGGCAGCTTTCTTGGGACTGCCAGAGACAGACCTGTGAGCCCCTCTCCAGCTGCCCTGGTAGCTGCTTAATCTAGTTGACAATCAGCTCAGCACACAAAGCAGACAGAGGCATCACTCCTCTAGCAAGCCCCCTGCCCTCCTGTCTTGGGAAGAATGTGAGCTGACAGGGACACAATTAAAAGGGGATTGATTTATTGAGCTGGAATGCTCCTACCGTCCCCGCCCCTCCTAATCTCAGCATCTCTTTGCCTCATGCAATCACCGTTTCCAAACAAGAGTCAGCCTACACAATCACCAGGCAGCCAAAGGCATTCCTCCTTTACTGAAGGTAGCTTCGCCCCAGGAGGCCATAAAGCAAAAACCACATAAAAGAAGTCCTGTCCTGCATGAGGGCCTGGATAAGGATCTGGAATTCAGCAGGAGGAACATGTAAACCCAGAAAGCAGGCAGCAGTGGTAATGAAAACTGCTAACCTTGGCTTAGAGAAGTCGGGGTGGGAGATGAAGGGGTTAAGAAGTTGTGGGCAGAGAACCCTCCTTCTGTCTTTTATATGATGAAACTGTAAATTTCTGTTCGAAATCAAGGCTGTGGAATGTTGATGCGGGTGGGGGGAAGCTGGTGGGTGAAATTCCAGGGGAGAAAGAAGTCCCTGGATTTGAAATTAGTTCTCCCTTTGAACTGTTTCATCAAACCAATGAGCTAGTCTCAGGCCTGCACACAATGGGATTGTTTCTAATTGTTGGGGTTTGAGGGGGCCTAATAAATAGCCACTTCTCTTCCTATTGGACACCTTGGCCTTTGCTGCTGAGATCCGGTAATGCTGGAAATCATGGCCGCTATTTGTGGCTGCTGGATTTCTTGGTCCATAGCTCCCAACCTATAAAGATGACTGACCCCACTCTCAGCAGGCCAGGAGGGGTCCAGGGAGATGTACTGTGAGGAGAGGAAAAAGACAAAGTCCTTGCAGGCAAACTGACTGCACCCAAGGGAAAGAGGAAGACACTGGGACACGGGTATGATTTCCTCTCCAAACTTATCAGAACAAAGTGGTCACTTCCTATCCTGGATCACTCTGGACTGAGTGAGGGACATAGAGAAAGCAGAAATGAGCTGAGACCTCTCCTGCACAGAAAGAAATTAGGGACAACCAAAAATAGGAAGTAATGATACAGAATGAGAAAAAAATTTAAAAAATGGGGGTGTGACTGCTCTAAGATTTGATGGAGGAGGTTTGTTGAAGATGTGAGGGAGAGCAAAGGGAGAGACAGACAGAGGCAGAGACAGACAGAGGCAGAGACAGACAGAGG
>JANHMN010000021.1:5680105-5692498 GCA_030674055.1 Rhabdomys pumilio
TATACCTATACCTATACCTATACCTATACCTATACCTATACCTATACATATACCTATACATATACACATACATATACATCATATACATACGTATACACATACATATACATCATATACATACACATACACATACACACATACACACACACACACATACACATATAATATATATATATATACAATATATATACAACTTACTGAGTCCACACAATGTTCCTAGTAAGTGTGTTTTCAGGGCTGACCATTTGACACTGGACAACCAATTAGTTTGCTCCTCCCTAGAGAGGGCCATCTCTCCTGCTCCCAGATTTCCTCAGTTGCCTGTAGCTCCTGGTGCAGGGCTGAAGAAGCCTCATGGGCTTTTTCCCATCCCCATGTTCAATGGGGTCCTCCTTGACCATCACTTCTGGGCTTGATTGAAGTCTTGTGTGCAAATCTTCAGGCACCAGCAAAGGTAAATGGCAACCTTCTTGCCACCCATGCACTAGAATTATCATTTCCCTTCCTAGACTGGTGTCCTCCTTGTGTCCCTATTCCTTGCCATATTCAGGTTTTAAAACTTCACTTTTCCTTCCTCTTTCTAATTCTCTAGTCAGAAGCCAAGCTGATGCTTAGTTTGAGTTGTCAACCTGACACAATCTCAAGTCACCCGGGAGAAGAGCCTCTGAGAGTATCTGTGGGATGTTATTGCAACTATCTTCATGATTGTTGGAGGATCTGCCCACTATGGGTGGGACTATTCCCTTGGCTTCAGAGTACTGGACTGCATATAAATGGAGAAAGCCAACTAGTCAGTAGCATACATGTATTGATTCATTACTTTCTGGTTTTGACTGAATATGACCAGTTGCTTCAAGGTCCTGCTGCCTTGACTTCCCTGAAATTGTGAGCCAAATAAACCCTTCCTCCCTTAATTGCTTATATCAGGGTATTTTATCACAGCAAAAGGAAATCAACCTCAGACTCCAGGTCTCCTTTGTTCTGGGTTTAATTTCCTTCATCCCCCATCATTTCCATCCTTGGCCTTTGTTCTGCTTGCAGTAATATATCCTCCAGATTGTGGTTCTAGTGGTGGGTGTAATTCGTACATTGTTATCTCTGGCAGGGGTTTCTCCTCCTTTCAGACCATCAAGCACACTCAGATCTGGATTCTGGGTAGAAACTGCCCATGCTGCATTTGCAGGAATGAGACTTAGATAACATTACTACCCGAAGTTGATGCAGCCAGTTCTGGGGAGATAAGGAATTCAAACCCATATTGTTTCCTAATTCAAATATTACAGTTATAGCTACTATGGTACCATGTCTCCAAGTAGACATTTGGTGATTGAATAACAATGTGGTAGCAAATATCACCAGGGGTCAAGTGTCTAGGACAGATAGGAGAGCTTTTGGCATTGGAAAGATTGTGGCTTATCCCTAAGGAAGTATGGTACTGCCCTGGAGTGGTCAGGTGACCTTGTCATGGCGCCCCAAGAAGGATAAGACCTCATAGGAAAACTGGCTTCTGATGAACTCCCTCCCAAAGTGCGCACTCTGTCACCAGTCCTGTCTTAGGTCATATTTCAAATGCTGGCTGGGACACAGGGTTGTGGGATCATAGCTGAACCATCTGACTTTAAAATATGTAAGGACCAACTTGGGAATTTTATCACATTTCTGCCGCCCAGGCATGAAGTCAATTGGCCTGCATGTGACAGGGAGTGTTTCACTTGTAATTAGCTGAATGTTTTGATTTTCTTTTACTTTATTATTGATTTTTTTAAAAAAAAATGTTCTGCCTAGACTTTGGTGTGAGGTAAGGTCAGAGCCACCCCAGAGCAACAGAGAGGTGAGTCATAGCCATACAATCTGGAGGCTCGAGGTGGGGGGTGGCGGGAGCTGGAAGAACATAAATTACTGTGATTGTCTTGCAGGCACACTCTGAGTTAATTATTGCGTGCTTGCCAGCTGCCTTGTGCCTTCATCAACACTGGAGCAGAAGTGATGGTTCTTTAGAGGAAAAAGAGACCTGGAGGCCCCATGGTCTTCTGAGGGAGTTTGGGGCAGAATTCCCAGCACCAGCTGGAATCCGTGTCGATCTACCCCGAGATACTTGAGTTTGAACAGCCTCACATCTTCTTTATTTTTCCAAGACAAATAAATATGGCTTTGTTCTCCACCTGCCATATCTGGCAGGAAGCCCACGCATAGTGAGTATTGTCTTCTTAGGGGGCACATCTCTCTTTCTTTCGAATGTAAGAAATCCCGATCCTTGGGATTGAGGTAGGTCAGTGAAATCTAAGGGCTTGGGTTGACAGTGGAAAATTCTCGCTCCTGGTCAGCATACACTGACTTGAAAAGGGCATCTTACCTCTCACCAACCAGTGTGACAAGGGCCTCAGCAAAGGCAGCCACAGCTGCTGCCTGCCTGTTTATGCTCCTGACTGCTTTCAGCCTGTGCTGAAGGTCTCTATGCTTGGAGACTTTCATATGACAGTCCCCAGTCTCAGGGAATCCATAATACATGATCTTAGTCTTGTCAACCTTAGAGTGAGTTTCCTGTCAGGTCACACAGCTAACTCATCTCTTTAAGCCATGGGAGGCAGGCAGGGAGGGAGGTAAGGAGAGAGGAAGAATGGAAGGAAGGAAGGAAAGAAGGAAGGAAGGAAAGAAGGAAAGAAGGGAAATAAACCTAACCAAAACTCCAAACCAAAGTAAAGTAAACCAAAGCACCACCACTACCACCAGTACCACCCAAGAAAACAAACAATATCCTTCAAAACCCCCAATATCAAGATGTCCAATTTGTTCCTTGCCTGTTTTTCCAGAAAAGGAGTGAATGGCTCTTCTTAATTTTCTGGGCCTCTTCTATCTTCTTCTAGAACAAACAGAAGTTTCTCTCCCTG
This sequence comes from Rhabdomys pumilio, assembly GCA_030674055.1. NCBI lineage: Eukaryota > Metazoa > Chordata > Mammalia > Rodentia > Muridae > Rhabdomys > Rhabdomys pumilio. The sequence goes on from JANHMN010000021.1 coordinate 5,682,994, forward strand.
AATCCCCAATGCCTTATCTGTATGGCCTTGAGTAGGCTACCACAGCTCTCCAGAACCCAAGAGTCTCAAGCAGGATATTTCCCATATAGTAGGAGTATCAGAAGGATTCAGTGATACGATGTGTCACTCAGTTAGCACAAAACCAGGCTTGGACTATGCCCTCAGAACATAAGTGCAAGTAGAAGACTGAGCTCTGTGAAGGTGTCTGTAGCTTCCCCAGATATATTTTGTTTATACCCCAGTATCCTTAGCAACAGGGACCTTTGTGTGTAACTAAAAGCATGTGCTTACTCAAACAGTTGTGAAGGTGATGTTTAGGGAGGGTCTAAGAGAGCTGAGTTTTCCTTCTCAGCCAAGGCTGAGTGACCTTCATGGTGAATTGTCCACAGAGCTCATGTGCGTGTCTGGGCATGTGTAGATTCTGGGACAATGGTGTCAAGTGGGATGTTGAGGCAGGTGGATTGCAAGTTCCAGGCTAGCCTGGGCTACTTAGTGAGTTTAGTGCCAACCTGGGTTACATAAGTAGACCTCATTTCAACTCTCTCTTTCAAAGAAATCCATTGTAGCTAGAAGATAGCAATGCACAGTGTGTTGTTGGCTTGCTTGCTGCTGTTACAATAGAATGCCAAAGAGTAGGCCATTTATAAAGAGAATAAAGTTATTTCTTAGAGGTCTGAAGGCTAGAGAGAGCCAAGATTAAGGTCTAGGATCTGGCGAGGTTCTTCATGCCTATGTATGCTGTAACATGGTGTAGGAATCATGTGGAAAGAGAGTCCATGGAAGAGAGCAGGGAAGAGACTGAAGAAAATTGAAGAAGTCAAACTGGCTTCTAAAATCTTCCTGTGATACCTGACTCATCCCTGTTGTAATCCCTTCAACCCATCCTGAAGCTGCATACTTCCTTAAGCCACATCTCCCAACATCGTTGCTATGGGAATTCACTTCCAACATAAGTCTTCAAACCACAGTAATCCTCTTGGTATAGCGCTTTACAGAATGGTACTGGAAAGAAAAAAATTAGTATTTGCAATTTTTAATGCATTTGCATAAAACACCCCTGCAGACATGCTCTCTGGCCAATATCATGGAGGCAATTCCTCCGTTGAGGTTCCCTCTTCCCAGGAATGTCATGTTGACAACTGAAGCTCTGACATTGCTCCACTGTGAAGGTCTTCACTATGTCCCCTGATTGTTTTTTATCCACTGGTCTGGGCCCATGTATTGCCTCATCTCTTGCCAAGTTATTGATGCCCTCTCTTCCTTGCTTTGTATTGTAGACCAACATTTGGACTTCATGTTTCTCATATTTTTCAAACACTTCAAAGATAGTTTCTTATTTATTGAGTCATATAAAGATCATATGACATAATGCCATTAAAAGGGGGTTTTGTAGTGCAAGATGTCATATAAATCCACCAAACCATTTGTGAAGATTTATCTAGGTGCTAGAGACACTGGGGGAATCAAGGTGCTTGAACGAAATCCAGGGCATGATGTGACTTATTGTAATGGATTATGATAAATACCACAATGGCTAGATCTCACAGGTGACGATGGGACAAAGAGGTAGTAAGTCCATATTACTATAAGTATAAGATTTTTGGGCCAGCAAAGCAGCTCAGTGAGTTATGGCACTTGCCTCAAAGCCTGATGATCTGAATTCAATCTCCAGGACCCACACCGTGGAAGGAGAGAAACAACTCTTAGAAGTTGTTCTCTGGGCTGGAGAGATGGCTCCGTGGTTAAGAGCACTGACTGCTCTTCCAGAGGTCCTGAGTTCAATTCCCAGCAACCACATGGTGGCTCAGAACCATCTGTAATGGGATCTGATGCCCTCTTCTGGTGCTGTCTGAAGACAGATATAGTGTATCTCATACACTTTTTTTTTTGGAAGAGACTCTAGGATAATATTAAAAACTGTCTGCATCTTTCTTGTGTCCCCAAAGTCAGACTTGTGTTCAGAGTCTGTAACCTTCTATGTGAAATATGTCATTTGACTTCTTGAGGAATCATTTTTCTCATTTGCTAAATCTATATGAGAAGCCTTCATAAGGTTGCCATAGAAACAGAAACACTCATTCATAAAACAAATGTTCATTAAACACCATGCTGTGCTGGACAGTGGCTTGCTATGATGTCCTGATAAACTCTGGTACCCAGCCTTGGTATCTGGCACCTGAAAGCTGTATAATATCTTCACTCCAGGCCTCCTCATGAATTGTCATCATGATTCAATTCCTTGACAACTTGCCTCAAAATTCCATTGTCTTAGGGCCTTTCAGAAAAAACAAAACAACAACAACAACAACAACAACAACAAACCCTGCATAAGAGATCTAGGAGTGTGATAAATGGGGACAGAGTTTAGGCTTAGAGATATCAGGCTAGATTAGAAGTGCCTTAGTCTTTTTGAGCTGCAGCAACAAGACAGTGGCTGAAAGAATGAATATTTGTTTCTCACAGTTCTGGACTGGGCAGGTCCAAATTCAGGATAGCAGCAGATGTATCCTTGGCGAAGCTGCCTTCTTTGGTTTGTAGATACTACTTTCTCATCAAAAGCTTACATGATGGAGAGAGACAGAATTCATCTCTTCTTGTATCTCCTATAAAAGGGCAATAATGCCATTTGTGAGGCTCCACCATCATGATCTAGTTGTCTCTTAAAGGCCATACTCCCAAATGTCACCACACTATGTGGCAGGGATTCACCTCTTGGTGTTTGTGAGACACAGTTCAGTTCATAGAACAGAGAAACAGCAAGGGCTAATTAAAGATGCTGAAACCAATGCACAAACATCTCTTTGCTCTCTTCTGCCAAGGCCACTGGAAAGAAACTCGACTTTTTAATGATGTCTCTTTTTTGGTTTGAGATTTATTACAAATATACTTCCTTTGTTTCTTCTATAATCATGTCATCGAGTGGTCCAGAAATACATGTCAACAGAGAAGCCTCTGGCTGGAAAGGGACCCAGAATGTTTGGGCTTGTCATTAAGGACTCAAGTGGTGAGGAGAGGGGAGGAAGAAAAGGAGGTGCTGGCCGGCTTGCCAGAGGATCCTCATTAAACTCCAGGAGGGGTGATGGGTGAGCCATCCAAACCTTGGATCTGGCAGAGTTTATAGCTCTGTGTATGTCTCTGGAAACCTAAGCTATTGGGCTAGTTTTCTCTGGCTCTTTTGTCAAGCCTGGGCTCCTTAGTTTTGACATTTATTTTTTCCTTTTGGATTTTTCCTCTTATTACAAATATGTGGTATGAATTCAGTCCCTGAGAAACACTGTAGGCCAGAGATTGGAATGCTGGTGGTACACAGGACCAGTAAGACAAACCTAGTGTACTCATCCAAAGATGCAAGTATCCACTGTGTGTGTTTGTAGAATGACCGGAAAAGCTTCAATAAGGTAAGGCCTTACGTCTCTAGCTAGTTTCTGTCACCCACAATCCTACAGGGCTCTACTCATAGAGGCTCTATATAGAAAGTGCTTCTGGGATTGTACAGCCCAGTGTTCTGTGTTCACACTCCTCCTCTCCCAGGCCTTCTTTAAGTGCCTTGATGAAGTGCCAGTTTCTCTAAGAGCTTGGAATGGATCCAAGGAGTATATTCCTGGAGGGGAACATTGGCAGATATTCTGCTGTGGAGAGATGTGGAGAGATGCCGGGGATGGGGGGTTGGGATATAGACAGAACTGCAAGGCCCTAGAAGGGACCCCTGTTGGCATTCCTTCTAGACTCCACCCAACAGTGAACTGGCAACAGCCAGGTAGGCCTGACCTGTTATAAAAGGGGCTGTTTGCCCCCTCCTCGTTCTCTCTGCCCTTCCCCCCCTCTCTGATTCTCTTCTCTCACTGACTTCTTTCTCCCTCTCTCCCCTCCCCCTCTCCCTCCCCGTGTTCCTGCTGGTCCCTCCTCTTCCTCCTCTACCATCTCCTCCTCCTCCTCCTCTTCCTCCTCCTCTTCTTCCTCCTCTTCCTCTTTGGTTCTTTCTCCTTCTCTGCCTTTATTCGATTCTCAATTCCCCTTTCTATGCTTCCAAATAAACTCTATTCTATACCACATCCATCTTAATGCTGGTACCTCAGTGGGGGGGGATGCCTCAGCATGGGCCCCACCAGGCACACCTCCCACCTCACTATACCACTCTATAAAACATATCCTTGGCTTTTTATAAAACGCAACGTTTGGTTCCATGACTCGGATTTAGAATCTCACAGGTTCACATTTCTGATGACTCAAATTTAGAAACCCACAGGTTCACATTTCCCGCCATCATGCGGACTTTCCACCCATTGGATTGCTAGAACTTTCCATCCAAACACCGGTGAACTGGTAAGCTTCCCATATCCACAGTCTTGTTTTAAGACCTCTACCCTTGAGTGAGCTTGCTCTCTCCTCAAGATGGTTTCAGAGATGGTTCCTCTTGTGCGCTGATGGAAAATTCTAGGCCTAGATAAACCATTCTCCCTTTGGCCCTGGGCCCACAGCTCAGGCTTTGGGCCTGCAGCTCAGCCACTAGGTTACTGCCTGATGGCCTGGTAAATCTAGCCTGGCTGCTCATTATTAGCTATTAATATTAATAATATTAACAGTCTGTATCTTGCCCTTGTCTATACCTCCACGCTCACCCCTGGGATGCCTCCTGGTCTTAAAGGCTTCCAAATTCACAGGCTAAATTTGGCCCAATACCCACTGGATAATATAACTCTAAATGGCTGCTTAACCGAGCTTAAAAAACAGAAAGAAAGAAACAACAAAACCAACCAACCAACCAACCAACCAACCAACCAACCAACCAACCAACCAAGCTTTTACAACTCTCTCCATCGATCCAAGAACAGAAGATTTCTATGTAGGTTTTTCCCCACCTTCACTCCCAACTACTTTCTTTATTAGTCTGCTCTCCACTTCACTCTCCCGCTCCCTGCCTGACATGAGCCCAGGGCGGAGCACAGGACATGCTGCGCTTGACCAGAGTTGCTGGGAAGCAGACAGTCCTGAGCATAGCTGTAGGCACCCACATCCTTCCCAACACGCCCGCGATGCTGCCGCTGCTTCTCCAGCTGCTCACTTGCCCGCTCTCCACCTGTTTGCTCCAGTGACCAGTCTTAAATTTCTACTTCCTGAACAATGCTGCCACCTACACCTCCATGTTTGTGCAGCCCCCAGCAGCCACATCTGCTGCCCGCTGTATGCTCCAGTGGGCAGTCCCAAATCCCTGTGCACTGCTTAGACCAGCCGCAGTGATAGAGAGATACCAGACAAAACGTGTCTGTTTGTTTCTTTATGTGTCTTTGTTGATACATAGCAATGCTTCTGCCGCTCCATTCGAAAGTATAACTTAACTTTCTTCCACAGGCTGAGCTATCGTCTGCACCATCTTAGCTAAGGGTGGCCACACGGTTGGCTATAGCTTCAGAACCATCTTGGTTAAAGGCAGTCTCATGACTATCTGACGTCTTTGTTATGGGCAGTTCCCACTTGACTGCCTTCTTACCTTAGAACAGCCTGGCTTAAGGCCTCCAACGACACTTTTAAATTAAGATAAGGTTTTCATATGATTTCTATCCTGCCTTGATAAAATAATGATTTTAATATTAATTTAAAGATTTACAACAGTAAAAAAGTTAAAGATCACTGTCTTAAAGGTATGTTTAGCCTTATTTTTGCTACTGTCATTCAGTTATGATATAACCTCTTTGTTTACTAGATACATCCAGGACAAATAATAAAGAGCAAACACAGATTGGTTAACTCAGATATGCTTCATAGATACTAGCTCTCAGTCTTGCCAGAAATCTGCTAAAAGAAACTTTAAATGTTTATGTTTATTATGAAAGAGACTCCCAAACCCTAACAGTGACACCCTCCCTCCCTGGCCCCACGCAAGTTCTCCGAGAAGATATGGGCACAGCGACAAGACTGCCTGGATTGTGGTACAATAACCACTGAGAAACACTGCTCCATTGCCTGCTGCCAGGGTTTGGCCTACACTTTGGACAAACGTGACACTTGGAGAATTAAATGTCTCATATTGCGTAAGACAAGGTGAATCATTTCTCCCATGTTTACTTCACAGAAAAAGTTTCTTGTCTTCTGGACCTGATGGTCAGACTACCTCTGCCCAAGTTGTGAAGGAGACCACAGGGCCCTGGGAGAACTGTTTAGGCACTAGACTATAGACCAACCTCTGTCATTTTAATTAATACATGACATCTAGATTATAATGTATCTTTCCAAGATTTCTGATTACATTAACAGCTAAGCTAACTACAGCTTGACAGCTAGAAAACAGACCTCTAGCTCCTTACCTCAAGGTAATCCACCACTGTATTAGCTCATTAGTCAATTTGTTAACTAGTTGAGACTACCAGATCACTTATCAAAAAGGCAGACAGGTTTGCCTTGCTCACAGACTTTACGATAAAGGATACACAAGTTCACATGTAAACTTTCACTGATGTAATTTGCTACTTTCTTATCTAAACTCAGTTTCCAGTGACTAAATGCTTCATATTTCTTCCCCTTGGTAGGCCATTGTCTTAACATTAACCAATAGAATTCTTATAAATTAGCTTATCTCTAATAAAACAATCCACTATATGATCCAATTTTACAATCACAAGTTCAAATAATAAGTTCTCTGACTGTCTCCTAACTACAAAGTGTCTCTTATGCTATCAGCACGATACTATCAGCTATCACAGTTACAATGTTCCCTTGGCTTGCCTTTTCACTATAGACTTACTGTGTTTCTCATACTAAACTATATGATCAACCATCATATTCAAAGGGTCATCAAATTTTCGAGTTTCCTTTAATTGTCATTTAAATTTAAACTTGAACGGTTTCTCATTATGCTAAATTTATAAATATCCAGTTCTTAGATGAAGGAAAAAAGCCCCTCTTGCTCTGTCTGCTCCACAAAGGGATATTTGTCTTCCCCAAGCTCACCTTAAAGACTGTTTATGCTGTTAACAACTTTATCTCTTTTATAAACTTATAAGCTCCAGGAAACCCACTCAAATTCACTTCTCATAGACCAGACTGCCTCTGGATAAGTATACCTGCCAATCAATAGCCTAAGTTTCTACCTTATGTGAGGGTGGGATTCCTCTCCTGTTCTCTGGGATTAAGACTCCCCTCATCACAATCACCAAGACATAAAAGTTTCAAATATACACCTAAGAAAAAGTTTTTCTCCCAAACATACTCAACTTTATTTTCTACCTCTAACATATATATGTATGCTCCAGCATCTTGTCAAGTCTATGCATTTACTTAAAATCTACATCCGGGACAGATCCAGAGAAGCAACCCACAGATGCTCCAATCTGCTCTCACAGACACAGGTGCTTCTACTGGATCTGCTCCTTTCTACCCACAGATGGTTCTACAAATTCTGAACAGCAAGGAAACAGTCAGCTTTCCTAAGACTGGACCTATATCCTCATCCCCATTTTCTTAGGTTTCCCGGAGACATGTCACCCCAAAGTCATCAGGAAGCAACTAAAGATCACAATGACCCTATTCCTGCTTACCCATCATCTCTTTCTAGTTTCTCCTTTTAAAAATTAAACTAAAATGGAGGAATACTAGCATTTCTTCTAGGCTCCACCCAACAGTTACCTGACAACAGCCAGGTGGGCCTGGCTTGCTATAAGAGGGGCCTCCCTGTTTCTGACCCTTCTCTGTCTCTGATTCTCTTCTCTCCCTAACCCCTTTCTCCCTTTCTTCCTTTCTTTCCCCCTTCCATGTGGTCCTGCCCAGTCTCTCCTCTCTTCTTCCCTCCCTCTGTGTGTGTGTATTCTTTCTCCTCTCTCTTTCTCTGCCTCTACTTCCCTCTCAACTCCCCTTCCCATGCCCCCAAATAAACTCTATTCTATACTCTACCCATCAGAGGGAAGGGATGCCTCAGCATGGGCCCGCAGAGGCATCCCTCCCACCTCACCATACCATGCTCTATAAAACATATCCTTGGCTTTTTAAACACAACTCCTACCAGCACAGTCCTGCATAGGAACCTTCTTAGGGGAAACGTCACATCGCTGTGGCATTGACTTTCTCTTGGTTCTTCTGTGTGTATCAGAGTTGATCTCACAGCAGTGTTAGGATCCCTAACACTGGTAAATAAAGGTGGACATTTGGAATAAGAGGCTGGCACTGAACTGTTCTTTCTTGCTCTGTGTCTCTTGGGTCCTCTAGCGAGATCTCAGTTCTGTGGGGATAAACGCTCACATCCTAGTTGGGCAGACACCATACATTTTTTCTTCTATATACTTTATCCAGATTTATCTACTGCCATGATAGGATTTTGGGGCACAACACAAATCTGAATGCACTATTAGGCATCCTATTACCTTTCACCAAAGCCAGGGTAGGTACATTAAAGAAATCTGTTATTTATCCACCCATAGCTACTTCTGTGGAATCTATGACAGAGGAGGTTCATGTACTCAATGTGAGGGTGCCCATCATAATGCCTGCCCTGTAGCATGCCCAGCTCCCCTGACCACAGTAAACCAGAGCTTATCCATATCATGTTCCTAGTCTCACCAGCCTGCACTTATCTTTGACTTCTCTGCCAGCCCCACATCCCTCCATTCACCAAGCCTGTCAACATCCCCCTGTTCCCCATTCCCCAGTCACCATCCATCAGCAGCAACCATAGTGGACAACTGTCTTTCAGTGTCTACCTGGTTAAATGCTTCTCCATTGAAACTCTTCAGTGGTATCCTTTTGCCTTTGGAGCAAAACTTTAAAACTATTTATTTTTTCATCTTTTACCCCTGTCTCATATGTTCCATGTGTAGACATGATGACTGCCCTCCCTCATTCCTCAACTGGGCCATGCTTCCTCTTGTGTGTCCTCATGAGACTTCTCTTCTACCAAAGGTCCTGAGCCTACTCTCAGCTAACTCCAATGCTACCATCATGTGCTCACCTCAGTTTCCACTTGCTCCAGGGAGCCTTTTTAACTATGAGATGCTGACCCTCTTACACATTTCTGTGACTGGGCAGGTTGTTCTTCCTGGCATTTTGTCTGCTGCTAGCCTGAGTGTGTGGGCCCTAACTTCCATTCTAGACCATGTGGGTTCATTTCATCTCATTATGAATTTGCCTGAAGCAAAAGAGAAAGAACCCTGGACACCACAGTTGATCATGTCCATGCTGCATAAACTTCTTTGATGGTGGAGAAATCCCGTATATCATCGATTATCTTACTGGCTCTCGACAAAGTCAGGGGTGAAATAAGATGTGAGCTCTCCTTTAAGTGACAGTGTGGTGGGCAGTGGGAGGGGACACTGCTTTTAGAAAGTGTCTGGAAACCCTTATAGAGTTTCTCTTTTTCTCTCATTTGGGATGGGAACATCAGAGAAGGGTTGAGAGATTCCCGTATCTCTTCATCAGCAACTCAACAGGAACTATACAATAGGCTTTCCATAGAGGATATATATATATCCTCTGATATATATATATATATATATATATATATATATATATATATATATAT
>JANHMN010000021.1:5692508-5703038 GCA_030674055.1 Rhabdomys pumilio
ATATATATATATATATATATATATATATATATATATATATATATATCAGAGAGTCACAGTGGAGCTCCTGGGGACAGGTGGAGCTTTCCACTAAACAGAAAAATGCTTCTATTCTACGGTATCTTCTTAGTACCTACCATGAGCAGGTTCTGTTTTGCAAACGTGACAGTTCCTGTTCTTACCTTGAAAAGCCTCACCTATCCTTCAGTTTTATAGGAATCATGTGAATAAAATGTGAAGAGATAAAAGAAGGAGAATGCACACAGAACCACATAGAATGCAGAGGAGCAAGTGAGAGGGCATCAGGCTCACTTAGGCTGATCTTATGAGGGCCAGCATGCAATGGCACTGGAAAATGTCCCCCAACCATGTCAGTGTCGAGGGAAATGCAGCATTGAGGTGTTCCAGGAAACACCATCATCCACAAGAAACCTACACTCCTTACTCAGTCAGTCATGTCTTCCTCAGTGTTGTGAGAAGTCTTATGTCAACATACATTCAACTCTTTCCTCCCATCTCCAACCAATCATCTGCACAAGTCTTTATTGATAGACATTGTGTGGCAACCAATCCTTTCCTTTCACTTCCTTGTTAATTCACAAACCTAATGGTTGAAGCTTAGTTGGAAACAGTCAGACTGCACTGTAGGAGGAGTCTCAGGAATAGACAGGCACAAGATGCATGTGTTCACACAGCCATTCTTTCTGCTGTGTGCACACAGATATATGTGCTACCCGTCCTGGACGCCTTCTGTTCTTTTAAGACCTTTACATCAATACCTGGGAATATCTGTAAACACTACAGGGACCGAGTGGGCTCACGGGTGAGCCCCTCCTTCTTGCCAAATACTTGGCAGGCCTTTGCCAAGCTGACCTAACAAGACCCTGGCCTGAGACTCGGGGACAATAGGGAGTTCCACATTATTTATGGCAGCCTGTCTTTGTACTGCGAGTGACCTGTGTGTGTTGCTTCTGAAGGTGGAGCTGATCTGCCAAGAAGTCAGGAAGTCATGTGGGTATGTGACAGGGGATGGGGGTTAAGTGCTGCGTGTGAGGAGACATCAGGGTGAGCCAGATGGGTGCAGCTCTTGAGGCCACTTGGAGTGGTAAATGCGACATTTGACTAAGCCCCAGGAGATGGACATCCTGTTGTTTGCTTTCCCATTGAGAGGTTTGTGTCTGAACAAGGGCAGAGATGATGATATTAAACACTGGCTTTGGGTTTTGCTCCCGGAATTTGCCAAGGGCACAAGCAGACCTTTTCTTTTCTTTCACTCCTGATTCTGAACTGACCAAAGAGCAAGGCACATGGCCTGTCATCTGTGTGGCTGGAGCACATAACTTGCAGCAAGAGTCTGAGATGGCAATGCTGTTGACCACCCACAGGACCATAGACTGATCCATAGGATCCTCCAGCCTGAGGGGAGCTTGAAACTTGCCAAACCCTGCACTTTTAAGGATGATGACAGAGAAACTGAGGTCCAACCCTCTGCCTCATTGGATCCTTGCTACTAGCCATGTAACGGTCTCTAGCTGTCCAGGGAGTAGTAGCACTTGGGGCTAGGGGCCAGTTACACAGAAATTCCATCATGGCAGAGATCAGTATCACCAGGGGGAACAAACATTTTTCTGTGTTTTTGACCAAGTCAACCACAGTCTAGGTGGGGTATGACTGTTCCGTCAGTGGAGATGAGCCACCAGCAGGACGGCTCTGCTGCTCCATGAAGCTTTTCCTTCTATACAACACTGGCTTTTTGGGGCATGCTCCTAGGGCTGTGGTGGGCAAGGTGGGGGTGGTGCCCTCAGAAGGCTCCAAAGGAAGCAAACTACACAAGACCCAACTCATCTTCAAAGACGTTCTCTTCAAGGTCGCAAAGCTCTTCCCTTTCCTGCTTGTGCACAGCTGTGCTGTCTTGAACAGTTCCTGCCCTGAGAGGTTCCTGCCCAGCAGACATGTGAGTGGTGAGGGGCCTCTGTCACAGTTGGAGGCTGGAGGGACGCTGACATCATGAAAGGTTTGTTGCTTCTGGAGGATTCCATTCAGAACAGAGATGAAGATATAAATGAAGATAAAGCCTTAACTCACCCCTTTCTCCCCTCTGTCATCCATTCACTCCTTCTCCGTCTGCCTTTCTTTTTCTGGTCTTCTCTCTCTGCTCCCATTCATCCTCCTCCTTCTTCCTCCTCTGTCCTCCCTCCTCCTGGAACAAATCACTCTGCATCAGCAGCCCAGCCCAGTTCTGACACACCCATATCTCATGGGCACCCACCCCTACATAGTTATCACTTGTGGCACCAAAAGACTTCCTGTCCATTCTACTGTCAGAGGCCTTAGTTGTCAGCCTTTCTTGGTGAGGGCTCTTGACAGTTGCCCTGGAAAGGAAAACAGCCCCTACTCAGTGGAAACAATGTGACATTTGGGGCCAGGCTGGGCTGGGCTCAGCTCCCAGATCTGGCACTTCATACCTGTCTGCCTCTTGGAGTTTGAGCTTCCTCATTTGTGAAATAAACACCTCGAAGATGACAAACAGTGGTCTTTTGGGGAATTGCTTTGAAGGAAAGCAATTTAATGCCCATGCGTGCAACTTGACTACATGACCCAGAGAAGGACGGAGACAGGGAGGCTGAGAACTTCGGAAGATTCTACCTGTTGCCCGATTTTCTGTGCACTTTTCATCTGATAAACAGTGGGGCTTCTCTAAGACTTTGAAATTCCAGAAACCACAAAGCATTTGTTACATGTGAGGAAGCTCTGACATAGCCATCCCTAAGACCACCTTTGCCCACAGCCTGCCTCCCTGTCTTCCTGGTGCTAGCTGTGTATTAAGGAATTCTTAACACCTTACAATGCCCTACTAGACTGGCCCTGGTATTCAATGAATTGCTCCTGTGTTCAGGCTGTGTCTCTGTGGCCATATGGTATGGACGTAAGCCCGCAGGACTCAAGAACACGGCTGGCTCCCGGCTCTTAAAATCTCTATCATGGATCCTCTCCGTAAGCAACTCAAGATACCTGTGATGGTTTGCATATGCCATTAGGAGGTGTAGCCTTGTTGGAGTAGGTGTGTCACTGTGGGTGAGGGCTTAAGACCCTCACCCTAGTTGCCTGGAAGTCAGTCTTCCACTAGCAGCCTTCAGATGAAGATGTAGAACTCTCAGCTCTGCCTGCACCATGCCTGCCTGGATGCTGCCATGTTCCCACCTTGATGATAATGGACTGAACCTCTGAACCCATAAGACAGCCTCAATTAAATGTTGTTCTTATAAGAGTTGCCTTGGTCATGGTGTCTGTTCACAGCAGTAAAACCCTAACTAAGGCAATACCTTTGTCATTCTAGACTTTACAGCTTGCAATAAGCTCAAGTCAGGACAGTCTGGAAATTTTGCATGGAATTCTGTGTGCCATCTTGGTGTGTCCCGAGCCTGTTTCTCTGTGGGTATCACTCAAGGCCGCTGGATGAAAACAACAGAGAGAACAAGAAAAGGTGTTCAAAGAATAATGGCGGAGTTTTGAAAACCAGTAGAAAACTGGAGAACATGCCCATGAACCACATCCCTGAGGCAGTCGGGACACAGCTAAAGTCCCTCTGCACAAAGTCTTCAATCTCCATGGCTGCTGTCAGGGTCTTGGCACCAAACCTGTTGCCACTTGACATAGAGCTTAGATTTTTCCATGCCATTTTATGCCCTGCTTAGGAGTCACAGCCAGAGCGGAAGCACCCTGCTAACTCTTCTTAGGTTAGACAGGAGGGAGAGCCCCCTTTGATTTCATAGTTCACATAGTAGGGAGTCCGCCCAAAGTAGGCAGATTTTCCAAAGGTTAAGGTGTGAACGAATCCCATCCATATGTTGTCAGCTTTAAGTGTCCGTAATTGATTGATAGCCAGAAGATACCAGAGTGGCAGAAGCTGTATACTGGAGATTGGGGTAGACTAAATCCCAAGTTGGCCAGTAGGAGGACTAGGGGACACAGAATCCATGTGTGTCCCTATCAGAGTCCCTCCAGCTTGATCATTAGTCACAGAACATTAGGTATCTGAGATGGATGCTTGCCAAGGTGTAGCATGTCCTCCATGTCAAGGCTAAGAGCATTCTGGGAAAGGGGGACAAAGGCCTTGGGAATGTCAGGCTGAGACAGGGCAGGGGGTGACAGGGAAGCTTACAAGAATACTCCCTGGGAGCTGAGTTTATTGCCAATCTAAGGAGTAGAGAGAACACCCTGTACCAAAGGACATCATGAACTCTTCTTTCTGAAGGGTACTTCTAAGGAACCAGACAGTGAGAGAAGAGTGTGGACCCTCCCAAGCCTCCAGCCTACAAATAGGTTGAATAATAAAGGTCTTCATATTCAGTGGGGCCACTAACCTGCTGGACAGCCTGCGACAAGTTCTTTACTCTCGGTGAAGTGAATCAGAGTTTTTGCAGGAGGGATGATGACAGAACACACTTGAATGGATGGAGTGAGCGTCTGAAGAACTGTTACCAGTGATGGACCTAGCTCTTTCCTCCTGTCCAAGCCAAACTGACACATGTCGTTGGCTACCATAGGACTCTGCCTCCGTTAGCTTGTTTCCTGCTTCCGACTCTCTTTTTACCCCCATTTTATAGAAAAGGAAACTTCTAGGCTCAGAGATCTCACATGACTAGTGGAAGGTTGAGCTTGGTTTCAACCTAGGAGCGAATAGTAGATTACGGGGAAAAAGATGATTCTTGGGTCTAGTTATGGGGCAAATCAGCAGGGCCTGGTTGGAAATCTTTTGCCTGGGGGGTTGAACAGTTGATATGAGGAATTCAGATGTCTTTCAGTGGCCCAGGGCCAGGAGGACACACCCATTTTCAGTGGAGGTCAGTATACATGAGGACCCCTGGGCACCGTGGCAGGAAAACTCTGATTCTCTGGGGTGCCCTCAAGTTTCACCTCTAATCAAAACTTACCAATGAAACAAACAAACAAAAAAAATCAAAAAATTGCCTAACTGTTAACCTGCCAAGAGTTCAATTAGTCAAAACCAGACCTTACCGTCCCAAGGCAGGCTGTGTGCACACTGGAGGAAGTTGATAAGAAAGCACAGCCTCGCATGACTTTTAGCTGGCAGCGGGAATGGGGTCTGGGAACAGTAGCAGGCGGGTTCCAATTGCCTACACAGTTCCCACTGGCCAATGTCAGTTCCTCCTCTGAAGTGCTCTGCTCTTCCTGACCCACCCATTCGTGTAATTACTTTGGGGACTTGGCTGAAAAGTTATCTCCTGCCAGATGCCTTTCCCACCCAGCACCAGCCTGTTAGATCTGAAGCACTAGATGGTGCGTTCATTTCCCATGCACTCAGTGTGGGCCTCGTGGGCTGTCAGCTACCAAGGCGAGTTCTGTGTGATCCCTGCCCTCCAGTACTCAGTATTTGCTGCAGTAATGGGAACAGTAATGCTCCTGCCATCCAGTTTGGACATTGAGACCCTTGGCCCCCAACTCAAACATACAACTGAAAAATGGACGATAACGTTTTAGTTTCATTTCATTTGAAATAGCCACATGGGGCTAATGGCGAGCACAGCTATAAAACAAAAAGAAGATGGTAAAAAAAAAATCATAATGGAGCCTTTGGGGCTGCAATTAAAGTCTGTGTGAGGCTGGATGAGGTACCCAAAGCAGGCCAATCCACTCCTGTGCCAGGCGCAATTATGGTTGTTGATGGGAAATAGAAACAAACTGGTTCTGGACTCAGCTGGATTGAAATTCCAGCATCTCCCACTTGCTAATACCCGGACTTACAGATGTAAGTGTGAGGCTGAGGCAGGGCAGAGGTGAGTGGAGGTGGACCAGAAGTGAGTTCAAGATCTGGCCAGTCTCTCATTAGCATGCATGTTGAGGTCCACACATGTCTCTCAATTGGGGTCTCTGCTAAGGGCAGAATTCCAGATGCACTTCCTGTGTGGAATGTCCTCTTTTCTTGTTCACTGGTGTACATGCTTGAGAAGGAAATCACTTTTTCTAAAAAATAAAAAATTTAAAAAATTTTAAAAATCTCATTTGATGTTATTGCTTCTTATCAAAAATTGACTAAGACATGGAAAATGATACAGAAGAAATCATATATCCAACCACATATAACTTCACTGTATGACCTTTCCTTTACGAACTTTGTATTCTTGGACTTCCAGTTGGAGTCCAGAGTCCGCAGATTTCTCTTCAGGGGTACATATTGTCGTTTGTCTACCCAACGCTGGTTCTTTCCTTGTGCACACAAACACCAAGTTTTGCTGTGGGAATCAGTGGGTTTAGTTAAAAACTAACTCGTTAGTTTGCTTGGAGGGTTGGCCCGAGATGCAACAGGAAGTTGTTTAGTGAACCCTGTAGCTGTAGACTGTGGGCATGGAGCATTTGTAGTTTTCTCCCTCTTGTGTCTAGAAGTTTGGATGTTCTGGCTGCAGTTACAGCAGCATCAATTTTGAGCCTGCAACTGTTTATAAGATACAGGGGAAAGGTGAAAGAAATCCAGACCGTTGGTGCCAAACCAATCTTTTACCATCTACCTCTAAATTCTTTTATGACACAGATTTTTTAAACCTTGTTTAACCTCTGTTTCATGTGGCTTCTCTCACCTGTAACTACTGGAAATTCTTTCCCAATATGTAATTTACAGTAATGTATGCATTTCCATATAAAACCTCTGCTTGTCTGATTTTTGTCTTACTTGTCTGTCTTACCAATATCCTGGGTAAATGTGTGTGTGTGTGTGTGTGTGTGTGTGTGTGTGTGTAAAATGCAATGACTGCATACTACTGTAAAAACAACAACAACAATAACAAGAAGCACCAAAATGACAGAGCAAAAGCAATATGTCAGCCCTGTGAATTCAGAGAGAATGACAAATGGTTCTCCCAGGACTCCCTACACTCTGGTTCATACACCTATGTGTTACAGTAATGGATGCAAACCTTCCACGGTCCTCTCATTCAGTAGAGGAGACACAGCATGCCTCCTGCCTCAGGCCCAGTCTTCCACCCTGTGCATTCATAGTCTTCCTCTGTCCTTGGTCACTTGAGGGCTCAGAGCCTCCTCACTACCATTGAAGTATGTGTGGATCACTCTCATTTCAGTAGTTACCATGGAAATAAGACCAGGCCAAACAAAAGTGCTGACCCTGTGGCCCTTTTAAGTGTTTCTGTACACCTGGTTGTGTCATACTTATACACATTCATGAAAAAAAAGAGTAAAAATATGACTGTGACCTCATTCCAAGCACATGGGATGGACATTAGCCCTAACAAGCAAAATAGAAAACTATTGCAATTCAAGTCTAGAAGAAAGCAGTGGTGAGTACCTTGCTAGCCTTGGATACACAGAAAACTCCAAAGCAATCAGAATAAAGAAACTCACTAGCAGAGCTGAGGTCTGGGGTATAGCTAAGTGGAAAGTTTGCCTAGTGTGTGTGAACCTGAGTTCTTACCACAGGAGGAGGTGTGGGGGCTAAATAACTACAGATTGCAAGAAAATAACCAGAGCCCATACCGGTAGTAGGTGTTATGTTTACATATTACTTAAAGGACTCTTACATGTCATGGAGCAGTTAATTGAAACAAAAGGTGTTCTCTCTGCTTCCTGTCCACTGTGATGTAAATTGTTTTCTTCCTCTACATGCTCCTGCCACGGCAATATCCAAACACAGGGCCCAGATTCCTGTTTTGAACTCCTACCTTGAGTCTCTCAGGGAAGGACTGTAATCTGAAAGATGCAATAATCCCTTTCTTCAGGTTGGTTTGGGGCAATGTTTTGTTACAATAATAAAATAAAACTGGATCAGCATCTGTGTTACATTCAGGCAAAGAATATGAGTGCACCTGGTCTGTGTTCTGAAGAACTAAGTTAGAATGAATGAAAACAAACAAACTACTGTATTAATTACTTTGAGAAAGTGAATCCCAACACAGCATAGTGTTTGGGCTGTGGCACAGTTACTGCTGGCTGCTTTTGGTAAGGCTTACAGTAAGGTTTAGGAGTAAAATGTGGAGTGGTAAGGTGTGAACACTTGTAAGAGGCTGTAGAAGTTGAGATGTGTCATTACTGAGAGGCTGTGTGATTTGGAAGCCAACAGGAAGGTGCCTTGAGGGAATTTCAGGATTTTATGAGACCCTCTTTGCCTGAAACTTTAAACACAATCAATTTTCTAGCCAAATTCCTTTTTCACATTTTTCTGGTCCTACCTGCAGCTTCAGATCCTCATTGCAAGCTGATGACAGGATCCATTTGTTGATGGTTATAAAGTAGAGGTCCTGGAAGCTAGATGCTCACACCAGGGCCCATCTTCAGTGCCCGGGGCCACCTAGAAGACCCCTCTACAATGCCACCAGAGGAGAATCTCCCATCTGATCATGCAAATTCTGCCTTGAATAAGCTCCCTGTTTATTAAGTCAAAGACGGCTGATTGGTGATTCTAACTGTGTTTGCAACTCTCCTATTAAGTGTACCATGATCCCAGAACTGTTACTCCATCATGTTTGTGGTCCTGCCTACTGAAGCCCAGGGGAAGACTGATGAGCATGGGGATCTTGTGTATCTTTTTCACATTCTGCCAAGTACAAATCCATTTAGTGCTCTGCCTAGATAGTCGCTGCCTCTGATTCTGGCCTCTTCTTGTTCCACCCTCTTCTTGTTTTTCTCTGTTCCAGCCAGTACTTCCTGGTGCCTTCACTTTCTAGAAAGTCTGCATTCTCTTCTGCTGAGGGGCTTTGCTGTCTGTCTGTCTGTCTGTCTGTCTGTCTGTCTCTTTCCCTCCCTCTCTCTCTCTCTGTCTCTCTCTCTCTCAAATGCCACTCTTCCTCATCCTGTCTGTTTGAAGCCTGGCCAAGGCCTTCTTGGAGGGCTATATTGACTATATTAGGCTGGCTGGAGATGGAGTCTCACTACACAGTACTCTCTGCATGATATCCAACCACCAGCTCTTCATGTCTCCTACTGAACTGCATCATCTCAAGCCAAGAAACTGGATTTAATGTCATTCACCATTTTATCTCTTGCACCTGGGACATTGCCTGGTACCTAGTGGGGCACAAGGAACACATGTTGAATACGAAGATTGACATTCTGCCTACTTAGCTGTGCAAAGAGAGAGGGTTGCTCTGAAACTCCCCTCATTCCCCAATATTCTGATTACACAATCCAGTCTAAGCACCTCAACTTCAAAACCTTGGAAAGCAGAGGGAGCTTCAGTTCTGTACCATGCCTAGATACTCTGCAGCCAGCCAGCCAGCCAGTCATGGCAGAGTCCTCTTATGCAGCCTGCGAGCATCTTGGTGCTAGCCCCTGTGGACAGATGGGTTGGACCAGATACTTAGGCTCAAAGATTTTCTCCAAGTATGTCCTCTGTCTTCAGGTAGTTTCTATAGCCAAATTGGCTCAGTGAAGACAGACACTTGTATCCCTTGTCTTTGACAGTGAAGACAGACAGTTCCTGTAGCTCTTGTTTCTGGCAGCATTTGGGGGTTGCTATGGCCAGAAGGCAGGTATGCTGGCCACCAAGTGGGGAGTCTGTGCTGCCACTGTTTGCCGTAGGGACCTACTAGTCTCTTCTGGACAGCTATATGGCCAGTGGTTATGTTTCTTAGCCAGCAGTGGACAGTAAGCAGCAGACCACCCGGGCACAGGTCTGTTTCCTATTTTCTGGTTGCCACATGGCCTGTCCACCTCAGTTGCCTGAGGAAGGCCAGATGCCTGGAAGGAGTCTGGAGAGGCAGAGAGGCTTTTCTACTCTGGATTACTCCCCTTGGCACTAACTTTCTGGGAGAGACTGGGAGAAGCAAAGGCCAGGCTAATGTCCAGTGTCATGTAACCTAGAAGAGGCCAGAAGCTTCAAAGGAGCTGCCAAGTCCTTAATGGAGGGAGGGATACATGCTTGGAAGAAAATGAAGGATCAATGTCTCTCTTGGAACAAGTTGGTGCTTCAAGAAAGCTGTGCATAAGGGTTCTTCTAGGCCAAGCATGTCGAGAGACTGATCTCTAAGAGTTTCTAAATCTTTATGGCTAGAAGCAAGGACAAATCAATATTTTAAGTTGCCAACGGATAGTTCTTTTGTCCATGTAGAAATGGAACCCATCCGAGGAGTAATTTATTTAGTGAAAAACACAACAAGCCAGAGAGAGCATGTGAAGGTTGAGCTGAAATCCTACTTCAGAATGGTTAAGTTTGACAGAGGGTCACTCAACAGAGTCAGGATGCTATTCTACATAACGGTGTAAAATAGTTGTGACTCCTTATCTAAAAGATGGATTTCAGGATGCTGCAGTTGATTATGTGTACACGACATGCATAGATGTCATAATCTAAGATTTGGTTTAAGCTCCAGTCAGTTTGTAAACCCATAACCCACAGAAGCTCATAGGTGGTTGGTTTTAGGCAGCTTTATCTTGTGAAATGCTACTGGGCTTCTTATTCCTCCTCCTTCTCCTCCTCCTCCTTCTCTTCCTTCTCTTCCTTCTCCTCCTTCTCTTCCTCCTCCTCCTTCTCTTCCTTCTCCTCCTTCTCTTCCTCCTCCTCCT
>JANHMN010000021.1:5709832-5727590 GCA_030674055.1 Rhabdomys pumilio
TCCATGTGAACAGTAACCATCACTCAGCCTTCATTCATTCAGGGTTTTCTCCATGTGAACAGTAACCATCACTCAGCCTTTATTTCATTCAGGGTTTCTTCCACTCGGTAAGGTCTAAGAAACTGAGATTGCACTTAGAGTCTTTAGAATCCAAATAATATTTTGTGTATGGCTCTTTTATTTACTACTTGTATCCCCTGAATATGCATCTTAACTTTCCTATGCCTTCCCTCAGTTTCTTCATGAACCAAAAATAATTGATGCTCACGGTGAGGCAAAAGTGAGGTAGATGGATCCTTATGGAGCTTGCGTTAGTCAGCATTGTGCTACAATTATAAAAAATACCTGAGGGAATCAACATATAAGGAATTAAAGTTTACTTCAGCTCACAAGTTTAGAGGCTTTAGTCCATGGATAATTAACTCTGACACATTTGGGTCTGGGACGAGGTAGCTTATCCTGTATGGGAATTCCTGGTGGAGGAAGATGAACATGTTATGGCGACTGGGAATCAAAAAAGACCATGAGGGACCCACACAAGGCATGTCATCAGTGATGTAACTTCCTCCCATCCGACCACACTTTTTAAAGGTTCTAAACCTCTCAGGAGCACCATAGGCTCGTGACTGCACATGGAATCCATGCGCTCTTTGGGAGGCGTTTATCCAAGCCAGACTGCATAGAACAAAGTATGACTCATACTAAACCTGATCTTGATGTGTTCATAATTTGTCCCTTGGAACTATACATTAAAGATTAAGACAGTCATGTAGGAGACTACTGTAGGTTCTTACCAACATTTATAATATATTTCTTATATTCCTAAGATACATACTTAAATCACCTTAACATCACTGTAACTGGACACATCTGGTGATTGACAGCACCTTATATTTGCTTCAATTCTCCCTAGACAGATGCAGCCACCATTGCCCATGCTTGGGCAAGTGTCAGAATGCCAGTGTGAGTTATGGCAGAGTGGGCAACAGGTGCTGAGATGGAAGAACAAGCTGCAGAAAATTCCAGAACACCCTTTAACATGGAGCAACCAGATAGGAGGGTGGGCTCAATGAGAAGGAAACTGAGTGCTTGATGTTGGCTGAAGGGGCTCTCTCAATAACTAAAAAAATTATTTTACCCAGGCATAGTGATGCACACCTTTAATCCTAGCACTTGGGAGGCAGAGGTAGGTGAATCTCTGTGAGTCTGAGGACAGCCTGGACTGCACAGTCTGTTCCAAGACAGCCAGAGCTACAGAGAGAGACCATGTCTCAAAAAATTGATTCTAAAGTTTGTAGATCTAGCTCAGTGAAAGAGTGAATGCTGAGAGTGTGTGAGCCACTCTGGCTTTACTTCCTAGCACATATACAAATGTAAAAAAATTAAAAGTAAAGTGTATTGTCATGGTTTAATAAGAAACACTTGCTTTTTCTTAGTGATATGCAAAATGAAGTCATGTCTCGATACTGATGGTGTTTCAGAAACATTCAAGTATCATGGTAAAAGATGCAATACACAGAACACTGAATCATGGCCCATATTTTAAGACATGTAAGTGTGTGTATGTAGAGTTGGCCCTCTGTCTCTAGGGTTCCATATTTGTGGAACTCAACCAAATTTAGACACACAATAGCTGTGCCTGTAACTGAGCATGTGCAAGTTTCTCTTTGTTATTCCCTAAATAATGCAGCTTATCAGCTATCTGTCTTGCATTTACATTGTGTTGGGTATTGAAACTCATGTAGGTGATTTAAAGTATGAACGAGAATGCGTAGCTTATGTGAAAACAGGAGGGTGTGTATAGCTTATATGAAGACTCTATTTTTCTGTATGAGTAACTTGAGTATACTTAGACTTTGATAAAAATCAACAGTTCCTAAAATCAATACTCTTGAGAGCACTAAGGGTCTATTCTGTATTTCTAAACGTCTGTTAGGACATTTGTAAGGACACGATACAATAGAAGTGTCATCCGTCTATCCGGTCACTAACACCTTTCTCAAGTCTTCCATATTTACTTCCTACACTGGATTCTAATTGAATCTGGTGATGAAGACTCACCATTGAGCACGTTGCTGGTCACAATTCAGTAAGAGAATTGCTGTCTTAAAGTCAATCAAATAGGAAGGTTCTGGAAATGTTGATGTGGGAGGAGTGTAGGACACAGAGAGCAAGAACAAAATGGAGGGGAGGAGAAAATGCCACAGGGGCTTTAATCCAGAAACTGTGGACAAAAGTGCTTAGGGACCCAAGGTGCAGAGGAAGAGGGTAGAGAGAGTGCTTGCTGGGAACTTTCTGGGGTTGGATATGATGCTGCTCGTTTCCATGGTACTGCATTCAATATTTGTAGCCTACAAGGAACTTGACTGCACTCGATGGATGAGGACACTGGGCTACTTAAGAGCTTTAGAAGCCTCCTCGGCTTCTTTATTAGATTTATCTTTGCAGTGCATGACACATTCTTCTAGTCTATCCTGTATTATTATTATTATTATTATTATTATTATATTGTTATTACTGTTTTGTTCTGTTCTATTATTCTATTTTATTTTTATTCTCTTCTATTATTTCTATTCTATTATTATTGTATTCTATTATTTTTATTTAAAATGTTCTTTTTTTAATTTTTTAAGCTTTATTTAATCTATGCATGTGAGTACACTGTGGTTCTCTTCAGACACACCAGAAGAGGGCCGTGAGCCACCATGTGGTTGCTGAGAACTGAACTCAGAACCTCTAGAAGAATAGTTAGTGCTTCTAACCACTGAGCCACCCCCTAGCCCTCTATCCTATCCTATCCTATCCTATCCTATCCTATCCTATCCTATCCATCTGGAACAGTAGCCCCCTTTCCATTGCCAGCATCCTCATAGCACTCTAACCTACTCCGTGTCTTTCTGAGCCTGAGCATGTGTTGCAGTTGATGTACCCTGTGTTCCCATGGCTCACTGTCAAGCACTAATGCCTTGAGAAGACCAGGAGCTTCAAGACCACAGGGGGCCACAAAGAGCTCATCAGAGAGAAGGAAACAAGAACACAGAGTTAACCAGAGAAGATTGTGGGAGGAGGATTAAAGTGCCAGCAGAACTTGGCCTTGAGAGCAGAGTCCTAAGGACTCCTGTAAGTTCTGCTCTGCACAGAGCTCTCACAATGGATAGCCAGGTGCCAAGTGGCCCAGGCTACCTGCTAACTGTCTGTTCATGCTGACAACACATTCCCTTCAATGCATGCTGCTGCTGTGCAGATGAATTAAATGAAGTTCTTTGCTCAGATTCGATCTCAAGATTTCACCTCAGATCCCAGCTTACATGTACCACACAGCAGGGCTAATATACCCCAACTGCATTCTGAGTAGTTTTGCAAGAGAGACTACCGTTTTCTACCTCTGATCTGTAGGCTAGGGGGCATTTGTCATGGGGATAATATCAGAGGAGTGAGCAGGGAAAGCTGAACCTCAAAGCTGACGCTACCTCAGTCTCCAGGCTTTAAGGGCTTGTGGGCTACCTGGTGTCATATGAAGATGGGATATTTTCTTTGCATCCCTGGGAGAATTAAACACATGATCTGCACCTTTAAGAGAAATGATCTCAGTTCCACAGGTTCTGGTCTCTCTCTGATTCTTCCCTGGGTAACTAAGCAGTGATCTCTCCTATGGAAGGATCAGAATATTCTTCAGATGGCTTATACCCCTCCCTCCTTTGGTACTCTCTACACCTAGCTCATGTTTGTCAGACACTGTTAGTCCAAGTCCCCTGAGATAAGCCTTCTGGGAAGTTAGGAATATGAGGAAACAGGAGCACCAAGTGGCTGCCACAATGTTGGGTGGCCACTTGCAGACTGTTCAGTCTTTATTAGAGGTTGGCTTGGGTTTTGGTTGAAGGCCTCATGATTGTGTGATGCTGAGCACGGTTCGTCAGCCACACCCACTCATGGTTAGAGAATGAGTTGGTAGCTTCCACTCACAACTAATGAAAATTTATCAATTCAACTTCTTGTTAACTATGAGTTACTGCTAATTTTAGGGATATTTATACCTAACTCAGATCTGTTGATACAGGTAAACCAAACAACTGGTTTAGTGTTAAAAATATTGTACGTGTGTGTGTGTGTGTGTGTGTGTGTGTGTGTGCGCGCGCGTGCGCGTGCACGCACGCACATGTTCCCATGCATACGTGTGTGGTGTGTACACATATATGTGGGCACATGTGGAAGCCAGAGGTTGGCATCAGAATATCTCTTTAGTTGCTTCTGCACTAGAGTTTTGGAGGGAGGATCAAGAGCTTGCAGTTTTGTCTAGGATTTGGGCTGAAGGGCCCCTGATCCACCTGTCTCACATTCCCCCTCCCCCTCCCAGTACTGTGACTATAGGAGTGCTCCTCCAGGCCCAGATTCTAGAGATCCAAATTCAGGTCTCACGATTGCACATCAAGACCCACTAAGCTATCTCTTCACCTGTACGAATTACATTTTTGATTACACTATTTATATCTGACTATAAATAAAAACAACCCATTAAAATGACCCACGAACCCACCAATCTAACTTCGTTGAATACTTCCTTGTCTATCTTTCAGATATTTTTGTATAGAGTTTTAAAGAAAAAAATAGAAGCATAACATCACCAAATTTTATACCCTGTTCCATTTATCACAAGTCATACATTGCTTGTACCAAGTAAGTATTTCCTGGCTCTTTACATGAGTGTTCTCCAACATTTTGGTTTTCTTTTTTATCCTAAAGCATTATTCTAATGAGAAGATGGAGAGTTAAGCATATAAGAAAAATAACAAGTATAAGCAAACACACACAAACACCCAGGAGAGGCTCCAAAAGCATTCTCAACATCTGCTTTTTGAGCAGGGGAAGGGCCTGCAAGTATACAGGGTCCAAGTCACAATCTTTATGGTAGCCGAACGCCGTCAGGGATAGGGGTGTCAGCAGCACATATAATGAGATGCAGAGTTTGGGAGGCAAGTTGAGACCTCAGGGGCTGCTTGAGCCATAATTCTTCGTGAGATGCCAGAACCAACTGCAGGGTATGTATTTGATTTGTCATCATAGACAGTCTCTTTAAGTTAGCCTGTTTGGAGCTCCGAAAACGGAGCTGGCTTTCTTGTAAGATGACTGTGAAAAAACGTGCAAGGAAAAGCATTCTTGTGTAACCTGGGGGCTGACTGGGTGGGTCTTTATCAAAATGTTATTCTTCCCCAAAGGCATTCATCATTTTCAGCCAGGCTTTATTCTCGTGTCAAGAAGCTCGGTCTTGCCTCGGGCAGGTTAAAGTAGCAGCATTCAGGAAAGAAAGGCTACTTCAGACTGCATCCAGGGAGCTGTCACTATGATTAATTAGCTCTGCGAATCCCAGGTGGGTAATTGGGACCAACACCGTCTGGCCTACTGTTTGTGCTTACCCATACATAGGCTCGGCTCCGGGCCGTGCCCATCAGCATCCCTGCTCTGCAGAAGTAGCTGCCCTTAATCCTGGCTTCCAGAAGTCAGTGGCAGGTTCCGACTTCAAACCTGAAAAGATAGGATGCCAGGCTGGCTTTGTACGTACTTTCTACATTCTGTAACCCTGCCCTGAGACTCGGCTTTCTCAAATCTACCCTGATCCCGCCAGCTCCTTCATTATTGGACTACTGTTCCCCTCTCTGTTACCATCTTCCACCTCAGCTCCAGCAGGACGCTACCGCTACCCTCGCCAGGCTTCTGTCAGCTCTTACTTCCTTTCCTTTCACCCTCAGCCATCGCCCACACCGTTCCCCCAACGGTACAGCAGAATTTCCCTGCCTTCCTCTTTGATTGTCTAATCCCCACATCCTTCTAGACTGGATTTAAGTACCATTCTCTCTAGGTAAAGTCTTGCTGGGTCTCCCAGAGTGAGGACAATTCATTCATTCATACTTCTCTGAAGGGAGTTGATTCATGCTTTCTAGATAAATCCTTGACTTCCCAAGCTGGGCCAAGAGCATCTTAGTCACAAAAATGTCCTCTTTGTCCTCACCTGCGTTGCAGCCCATAAGTGTAGTGCCTGGCACAAAGGGGAACCCCCATATAACAAGAAATAAGATGAATTAATGACTAGATAAAAAGAGTTCTGAGTTCAAATATTCTATATAGTATCTGTTATGATTGAACACAAAAAAGGCACGCGAGTTGAACACCTAGTCCCAGCCAATGGCATGTTTCAGGCACTTCTTTAAGCTTTAGGACTAGGCAGAAGAAATAGATTGCCGAGAGGTCCTTGCTAGTATCTAGCCCCGCCTCTTCCTGTCTCTCTACTTCCTGGACAACTGTACGTGAAATGCTCTGCCGCCACGCCTTCCCCACCAGGGTGAATTGCCACCTCTGAATATATCAATCAAACTAAATTCATTTCTTCTAGTATTGTGTCACAGCAATGAGAGAAGTTAACAAATTTTGTATCCTAAAATCCATACCACTTTCCTCTGTCCCACCCGTATGCCACTCCCTCCCGTATCCCACTCCTGGTGAGTGCTGGGCTTGTGATACCTGCTCCTTGAGAAAGGGGAAATGACCTGAGCCCGCCATGAATCAGCATGAATGCCTTCAGTCTGATGGTGTGTTGTTAGTCACAGTAACGAACACACATTAGAAGGCAGCCCACACACATGAGCAGAGAATTAACCCACCAGAGACAATCCATGTGCCTATGATATTTCCTCTGTAAGAAATCAATTCCTTCTGGCATCATGGGAGGGGAAACTCTGGCATTCACCCGTGACTCCTTCCCCCATTTTCTTTGCCAGGGTTGTGAGAATCTCACAACAACTTGGAATTTGTTTTTCTCCCAAGAGAATGAACCCTCCTGGAGTCATCAGTATGTGATACTTATGGGTACTAACAACAAGCTCGTGGTCACTGTTACTCACTTATACCTCATGATTTGAGAGAAAGCTCAGAACCAGAGTTGTGTCTTAAAATCATTAAGAAACGTTGAGTTGTGTTTAAGGAAAAAGAGCAATTAAAAATTATCTTCACTATTTTTATCTCGAGCATATACATGTGTGAATACAGGTGCCTGAGGAATCCAGAGGCAACACATCTTGCTGGAGTTGAAGTGACATGAGCCACCCAACGTGGGTGCTAAGGACTGAAGAGAGGTCTTTTGCAGTAAAGGTATGAGCTGTTACCTGCTAAGCCATCTCTCCAGGCCCTGGATGGAGCTGTCTTTCTTGTTCTTTGTGTCCAAGAGTTGGAGATAGCATATTACCATGCCTCGGTATACCTGGGAAGGGTTAGATCTGAAAGTACAAGCTAGGAGCTTCTGTCTCATCAGCCTAAGCATGACAATTTATCCTTGAAGAAATCTAGCTGTTAGGCAGGGGGCTATCCCTCAGTGTAACTCATGCCACAGCAAAGGTTAATTTTAACCCCAGGTTTTAAAGGTTTCTATTTATGATTCGTTGATGGCTTTGGGATTGCTGTAAAACAGCAGGATCATCACTAGAATCTTCCAGAGAATTTTCCTGGTAGCCCAAAACTATTTACTTCAGGGACAAGAGGAAAGAAGGGATGGGAGGAGGGAGGGAGGGAGGGAGGGAGAGACAGAGACAGAGACAGAGACAGAGACAGAGACAGAGACAGAGACAGACAGACCGATTCACAGACAGACACCAAGACACATAGCAGCAAAACCCTGAAGATCCTAAGCCCTCCCTGCCTGCTAGGGTGGCAGACCTGACTGATATCTTCTGTACAGCAAACTTCCTTGAGCTTTTCAATGAAACTTGTGGTAAGTTTGAAAGCAGTTTTTTTTTTTTAATTGAAATGACAAGAAATGACTTTTTCCTGTGGTTTGAATAGCAGCAAGGGCCAATCCAAAGAGGCAAGAAAAAAAAAAAGGTATGAGTCGAAAGAGTAACAAGTGAGGCAGTTAGTTCTTGTCAGTGCGGCAGGAACTAGTCAGCAGGGAATGAGGAATCACTTTCATTAGACTGGTCTGTTGGCGTGTCTTGTGGGGGTTAGGGAAGACCCAGCCTAGCATTGGTGACTACTGTGTTTATTTCACACGGGTTTCCCAACGATGTTTGCATTGTGAGTGGTCCTGGAAGATACAACGTATCCCTCCAGAGGAATGGGCTGGTTTATTTACAAGTAAAGATGTGTATACAGTCACGATTCTGTGATTCTCTAAGGAAAAGGCCAATCAGGCTTATTGCCTATTGTAAGAGAACTGGGGTTGCCAGTGCCTTGCAAGAGGTTAACTCTCTTAATGTAATGCAACCCATGGCTCATGCATTTGCCACTGGTGCCCCGGGAACTGGCATAAATGCTGATACTCTCTGCCTCTCTTGTATCTGTGAAGAGTGAACTACTATCCCTGACCCAAGGGTCTTGAGACCTCTGCTGGCATCCAAGACACTTTGGCAGACTGACCTATAAAGCTGGAGTTGGACAAAACCTCACCGAGTTTGCAGCTGTAGAGCTGGTGTGTAAGTCATTGGCAGACCTTTGTGCTTACAGAGCAGTGTGTTGCTATCTCCATCTTCTGCTTCTCTGACGAGTCACCCAAGGACTTCAGAATACACCTGTCAATTTCTACAAACAAGTAAAACACTTCAGTGGATAAGGAGGTGTGAGGGCGACTTCTTGGTTCTATTGATCAGTCTGGGGATAGGGGACATGTTAATATGACTATCTATTCATCTAATTATCAGGGTCGGCCCTAATTCAAGATGGCTGAATAATATGATATCAGTGTAAAAGGAAGATTAGGACAGAGATACAAAGGAATGACCAGATGCAAGCAGACAGAAAACAGTTACTGCGTACTGTGGAGCCAGGTACTTAAGCCCAGTGACATCTTGACCCACAATTTTCACTATCTGAATGATGAGAAAAGAGAGTTCTGGTGTTTCAATCCCTGATCTGTGGGACTTTGTTGTGGACGCTAGCGAGTCAGTACAGCTTTCTTTACTAATACAAGACTTGATGCAGATTTAGTCTATAGATCACCGACCTCCCTCCCTGCCTTTCTTTGAACCAGGATCTCACTATTTCCCCCTGGCTGGTCTGGAACTCACTGTATAGAGCAGATTGCCCTCAGCCTCACAGAGACCCAGCTTTGTCCCAGCTCTGGGGTTATGTCCCCCTGTGGCAGTGACTATAGCTGTCTTATATTTGTTCTTCAAGCCACTGGGACAGGGTTTTCCATTGCGTTTCTGTTTTTGCTTTGCCCTCTGCCAACCCTCTGTACTGCTTTAAATCGCTCTGTACTGCTCTCATGTGTTTATGTAAGTTTCTCCCCCAGCAGCTTCAGCCTCATTCTGTGTGGCCCTATGAGAGGAATTTAGCCATACAGTTAACTGGATCAGAATTGGATTCTCAGAGCACTTGCTGAACTGGGCTTTAGATAGATTCTCACTCTCTGGGATTCTCAACATCCTCTTCTAGAAAACAGAATCGATAATCCTACTTCACACCTGGACCAGACTGTGAGTCTGGTAAGAATTAAGTTAGATAATGTGAAGCCGAGAGTGTGACATCAGTTAAGATCTTGAGCTCCTCTTGTAGAAGACCCGAGTTCTGTTCCCAGCATCCATGTTGGGTGGTTTATGACCACCATAATTCCAGCTCCAGAAGGTTCTGATGCCTCTGACTTCCACAGGCACCTTCATTCACATGCACATACTCACACAAGACATACAGCCGCATTTAATTAAAATAATTCAAAAATATTTAAATTAGATAATGTAAAATAATTTAAAACTTGCTGAGCTGGAAAAGCGTCAGTTAATAATCATTAGTGCTATATTATTTGTGTGTACATAGGTGTGTGTATGTATGTGTGTGTACATGTGTATGCACTTGTATGTACAGGCAAGCATGTTCACAGATGCTCATGTGATGGTAAATGGTAGACACAGGCGTCTTTCAGTGTTGCTTTCTGCCTTATTTTTTTAAGACAGTCTCACTGAGCCTGGAGCTCACTGATCTGGCTGGACTGAGGAATCCTCCTGTCTCATCCTCCCTAGCACTGGGTTATAGGTACATTGCTGCACCAGGCTTATTTTTACACGGATTCTGGAGATCTGAATTTAGGTCATACACTTGGGCAACAGGTGTTTTACCCACTCCATTATCTCTCCAGCCCCTGTGGATTTTTGAGAGAGGCGCTCACACTACAGTCCGTGGTCCTGGAATGTACTATATATTCCAGGCTACACCTGAACTCACAACAGCCTGTCTCCTTCAGCCTCCTGTACTGGGATTGTGGGAATGAGCCACCACACCTGGCTGGATGGTCATTCTTTGGTGTGTGTTTGTTTGTTTGTTTTTGTTTTTTAATTTTATATATATGAGTGATTTTGCTGGCATGTGTATTTCTGTACCATGCGAGTACAGTGCCTACAGAGGCCAGAAGAGAGCATCAGATCCTCTAGAACTGGAGTTATAGGTGGTTGTGAAGGTGTGAGTCTTTATACCTATGCTGGGAATTGAACCCAGGTCCTCATGAAGGGCAGCTGGTGCCCTTAACCACTGAGCCATCTCTCCAACCCCCCCTGGATGGCCATTCTTAATAATTATCACTGGTGCATAAAACACTGGAAGTCAGAAAGGTAAGTGGGATGTGGGCTAAGAGATTTGCATTTTATTTGCTGATAGAGATAGAGTGATCTTCCTCCTCCCTCTGTTCCCTCCTCCTCCTCTTCCTCCTCTCTCTTCCTCCTCCCCCTCTTCTTCTTTCATGATGTCATACTATGTAATTTACTCCTGGGGCAGAAACTGTCAGCTTTTGCTGTAATCTGAGGCTTGTCTTCTGAGGCTTTGGTGAAAAAGAGCTTGCCCATCTGAGTGTGCTTTGCCCATGCAACGTTATCTGCACCTGTTAGATGTGCCTTTGCTTTACCTCAGCTATTTCTCCCAGTGTTCAAGGAAGTGTCACATGTTGGTGCACCTGCTAGCGAGAGATCTAGTACAAGATGCAGAACACAGTATCTTGAAGCTTGTACCTGGATGCCCAGTTAGTTCCACATCCTACTCTCATGCCATGCAAACCAGCAGGTCACAAGGAGTGGCCTCAGCAAGGAAGAACACTTGCTGTGTTAGCAGGAGGATTTGAAGTCAAATCCCAATTATGGGTTTAGAAAGCCAGGCTACTGTTGTGGCCCATACTCTGGCTGGCTTGCACTGCTGCTCTGGTCAACTGGGTTAGGGTCTTGAAGAATGGAGACAAATCAGAGGATCTGTAGTAAAGTCTTCTTTACTGTCTCCACCATACACAAAGTCCCCTACACTTCCAGCCTGTAATAATGGACCTGTATGGGTTTCATTTGAATCTCATCTGTTGTCGTACAGGCTACAATCCTGTCGGTGACTCCACTGCTATGTGGGACAGAGACAGGAGGATGGTCGGGACTTGCTGGCAACTAACCTGGCTCCAGGTTCAGTGAGATACCCTCTGTCAAGGGATTTAGCACAGGTTCCCCAGATGCTCCTCTGACCTCTGTGTGTCAGAGGGCGTGTGCACTTACACCACCCCCCCAACGAGCCCTTAGATTTTTGCTGTATGCAGTTCAGGACTGAGCATCTCTGTTTCCCAGGAGAGATACAGAGTGTGAGTCAGGGAGTTGGGTAGCTTTTCACATCCAAGCGAGTCATTTTCTTTCATCTCATGTTACCAGAGCATCATCAAGGTAAATTAGCCCTGGGCTACAGTTTCACTGAGACATATTTTGGTCACCACACCTGACCTCTGAACATTTGACCCAGACTATGAGTTTGGATTAAGTTGTTACAGGTCTTGATTTGGTCAGAGGAAAAGAAATTAAAATGAACAAAAAGATGAGGCGAAGAAGCCCTGCCAAGCAATTTTCTCTTTTCAATCGGCTGAAGAACACATTGTGGGGACAGGGGTGTCTCGTTCAGCATTGAAGCCATACTCATGAATGCCTGGAGACCCCTGCCTGTGCCTCAGCCCCGTTGATCTTCCCTAGTGTCACCCTTGGGAATCTAATCACATCGGCTTTGTCGTGAGTACCCATACACATTTAATAAGATTTATGTGCCTGAGCTCCAAGAGTTCTAGAACCTCTCCTCATTTCATTTGGAATTAGTCTGACGTTGGCTGTTTTCCAAGCTTAATGGCTGAAAGGTCCCCCTTGAAGGGGAAAAGAATTCACTGATAGACTTTAATGACGTTTTGTACGAGGGCTAATTCTTCATAAAAGCCTGAAAAAAAAAGTCCCCCAAATCCAGACACCAACCAACGTGACTGTAGACTTTAGGATCTCCTCTCTGCCAGCCTTTCTCGAGGCCTGTAGACTGTCAGCAATGGGTCTGCATTTGTAAATAGAGAATAGCTTCATGACAGTTTAATGGGGTTGAGAAAAAGAATTGCTTTTTTTTTTTTTTTTGCCCCCATGTAGTGCTGGTGAACCGTAGTGGGGGATTTGCAAGAAGCGATAAGATCCTGAATACGGGGCTACAACAAACATAGATAATCTCACTGCGTTTCTTGCCTTAAACTGTCTACCAGGCAACAGCAAGTTCACAGGAGGTGATGGGGGGGGTGAGGGAATGGGGGAGTTTGAGGATTGTCCAAGCAGATTGTTGGCCAGACCATCTGAAGGGAGGAGAGCTGGAAGGTGGGACAGAGGCAGCAGTTGGTGGCCTTTCTTGGTATGCCCACTCTATCTCAGTTAGCCCCCTGACTGCCTGGATGACTCCCTCTCTGCAGCCTTTCTCAAGTGCTCTTTGTGTCCAACATCATTGTCTGAGATTTGCTTTTGAACTGGTCAGTCCTTCCTTCCATCTTTGCCTTTTCTGCTCATGCAGCAGTTTTAAGAACCCTGGTGAATGCTAAAGGAAGAAGAATCAGGACTCAAAGGCACGGATCTCACTCACCAGGAGTGCTGGCTGGTTCACGCCTATATCTCACCACTCTGAAGGCCGAGGCAGGAGGATTTCTGAAAGTTTGAGGCCAGCCTTGGCTGTAGCATGAGGCCTTCACCCAAAACAAAATAGAATTCCTCAAAACAACACCCCTCCCAATTGAAATTATAATTTTGACTATGAATTGATAATTTCTCCCAGCTTTAATTATAAAATTAGAATTAGTAATAATAACTTGCATCTAATACCTCAACACCAAACCACAATATTCAGTGATCAGATGAGATGACACACATGGGTTCATTTGAAATATTCCAGATAACATGGAAATTTTGGTGGTTAGTACGTGCGTTCCAGGATGAAAGATTGACTTCCTGTTCATTAATTTCTCCTGGTAACTGAAGGGATACATTGAAGACAGCTGTAATGCTTGTTGTTCTACCAGTTCCTATGTAAAGGAGTGCAGGGTAGAATATAGCCCTACTATTAGGGCATCACAGAACCCAGTGTGTCCACGTTGGGAAGTGACTGCTCCTATTGCTTTATTAATTCAGGTGCAAACCAGACAGGGAAGTGGATTAAGGACGAAAGACTCAAAGTAAATAGATAGCCTTAACTGAGAGGAATCATTCAATCAATTTGAGAAACACTAAAGACTGAGTCACTTTCATGCGGGGATATTGGAGTCAAAGAGCTAGTAGCCCTAACTCTAACTGCTTCTGTCTATAAGTTAAGCTGTGTGATTTGAGAATGTCACATAACCTCTCTGAGACTTTAGTACATAGCCAGGTTCTTGGGGAAAGATTAGTGACACAGCTATGAATAGCTGTCCTGTGACTCCTTATATTCTGGGAAGAATATGCTAGAAGTCTATGTGGATAGAAGAAGTCTAAGGGGATGGACACAGAAAGATTAAAGGAGAAATTCACATTAACAGAGAGGGAGGAAGCGGGGTTCTGGCTGGCACAATGGAGGCATTGTGCTTCCAGAGGCAGCTCCCTTCTCTCTTCTTCTGCCTCATCTTCTTTTTAAAAGAAAAATGTACTTAGGGGCTAGAAAGATGGCTCAGCAGTTAAGGACACTGGCTGCTCTTCCAGAGGTCCTGAGTTCAAGTCCCAGCAACCACATGGTGGCTCACCATCTATAACGGAATCGGATGCCCTCTTCTGGCATACAGGTGTACATGCAGATAGAGTTTTCATAGACATAAATATAAGTAAACGTTTAAAAAAAAGTCACTCTTTACAAAAAAAAAATTAGTGTGTGTGTGTGTGTGTGTGTGTGTGTGTGTGTGTGTGTGTGTACTTACTCGTGAGCACCTATGTGAGTGCAGGTTCCTGTAGAGGACAGAGGCATCAGATCCCCACAGAGCTGAAGTTACAGGTGATTGTGAGCCATCTTAATGTGGGCTCTGTGGACTGAACTCAAGGCCTCTGAAAGATGGCCTGCACATTTCAGGATGCTTATGCACCCCAACTGCAGAGCTCCAACTCTCTTAGTCTAACCACCCAAGTTGCTTAAATGTCTACTCGTCAATACCTCAAAATAAACATTAACGTTTAGCACATGAGTCGACAGGGAGGCACACGGCATCTCTATGCTGTAGCGGGTGCTGCATACGAAGTCAAGTGCAATGACTTCCCTAACAACACATTACAGTGGCTTAGTGGATAAAGGCTACTTCTCCTCTCATGGGCGAGCTGGGTAGTGGGTGAGACCTGAGGAGCTCTACCTAACACATTCTGTCATGCACCTCAATTGGTGAGTTCCCACCTTCCACTGGTGATCCCTCTGGGTATTCATGCCTGCTACTGGAGGGGAAAGAGCATGAGAGATAGTCCCCATAGCATTTCTCCAGAGCGTCCAGTTCCACTCATAGTCTGTCTGTTGGATCTTAGTCACGTGGCTGCACTCACTGCAATGGGAGGTTGGTCAAAGACTCCTGGCCTGGTGCCACACCATGTTGTCCACCCCTACACACACACACACACACACACACAAAACCACTTCACATACTAAGGTCTCAAAATGAACTTGCTTTGTCTTCCCTGAGCCTGTTCCTTCTCTAGAATTTTCCATCCTCACTAAGTGTCAGAGCTCTCAGTTATAGGTATAAGAAAAGAAGCCTCCCCCTTGACTCCCTATATGAACCCATTTCCAATATCCAATAGACAGAGTCCTCCATCCTAACCCCCATTTAACCCCTGTTCTTCTTATCCTCAGAGTCACTGCTGTAATTAAATTCTTTCTCTTTGTTGCCCACATTGCTACACTGACTAATGTCTAGATCACCTGTGGCTCCCATCTTATTTTGATAAAATCTTATTTGGTACGGGAGGCATTGCTTTACCTGGAAAATGGAATAGTCCCGTTTTTCTACTTAACCTCTTGCTTTCAGCTTTGACTTTTATCAAATTAGCAAGTTCAATGATATATGCTAAGTTATTCTGCAAAGGTACAAAAACAGGGACTTTGTCTGAGCTCAGACAAAAACTGTGTAATTCTGTCCCTAAGCCACCGAAGTGCTCACCCACATACATGCTGGAAAACTGTGAAGAAGACAGTGACGGACCATGGAGCATGAACAAAATCAGGTTTTTTGGAGGGAGAAGATTGAAGTCTGGAGGACATGATCGCCCAGGACAAGCTGTCCCTGTTGTGCTCATTGTTGTTGTTTGAGGTCTGAGTATAGCCATGAAACAAGGAGACTAAATGCCAACAAAAGGCATCTTTTTGACCAGTTGAGCAAGAAAGCTTCTAGGGAATGTGGGTGTATATCAGGGTAGAAAGAGCCAGAAAATAAGAATCCCAAGTTCTGTGTGTAGTCGCTGTTTATATCTCTGACTGAGCCTAGTATGGGCAGGGCAGATTGAATACAGACTGAAGTGACACGTGATAGATTTGCAGGTAGACGTTAACCAACTTAACTGGTTGCTAAGAAAAAGGTGTGAGACGTCATGAAAATTTTCACAGAATCTAGAATCTTCATAGCATAAAAAAAAGTACAATAAACAGGACACAAAGAAAATAAATCAACATTCAAAGAGCTGAAAAAAAACTTGACCCAATCTTA
Source organism: Rhabdomys pumilio (assembly GCA_030674055.1). NCBI lineage: Eukaryota > Metazoa > Chordata > Mammalia > Rodentia > Muridae > Rhabdomys > Rhabdomys pumilio. The sequence goes on from JANHMN010000021.1 coordinate 5,725,764, forward strand.
AGGAATCAAGAGATGAGCGCTGGAGCTGGAATTCCAGGTGCCTGTGACCTGACTTGGCTATGGGGACTGAAGGTGTCTGTGGCCTGACTTGGCTATGGGGACTGAAGGTGTCTGTGGCCTGGCTTGGCTATGGGGACTGAAGGTGTCTGTGGCCTGGCTTGGCTGTGGGGAACTGAAGGTGTTTGTGACCTGACTTGGCTTTGGGGACTGAACTCAGGTTTTTGCAAGTACACTTAACTGCTGAGCTATCTCTCCAGCTGTATCACACATTTAAAATTTTAATTTCCATAACGAAGTTCATGCTGCCTCCCATTTTCACAAATAAATAAGCCGAAGTCCTCTGACAGTTGTTCTCTTACTTATAGAACAGTCCCAGCATGCAACTGCACCCCAGATTCCTTTGTGTATCTAAAGCAAGCTAAAGGAGTAATTTTCAGGAAAGTTTCCACATAGACTTTCTGATAAGACTGCACCGCAGTTCAGAGGTTCATGAAGCCCCATACCCTCTGCTCCCTGTCCCTATAGTTTCTGACAGTCCCTGCCGCTTTCCTGCCTTGTGCTGCCTTGGTCTATTATTCTATGAGCATCCTGAAAAAGGCCCACGTTCTTGCCTTACTCATGTCTTGTATCTGTCTGGAACAACTGAATGGATTTCAGTGACTATATTGTTTAAAGTAAGCAGTTTGACGCTCCTTCTGTAGGTCTGATTAAAGACCAAAAAAGCAAACATTTCAAATATAGCTGATTAACAGTTTGAAGTTACTTGTAAAAACTGGCATAAACTGGATCAAGCTCATCTACTGTGACCAAACTTTTAACCAAGACCATCTTGATGGCATTTCCTACCCATGCTCATTTGGCAGAGTTCCTGCATGTTGCTGTACGTGTGGGCATAGACTCTGTGCCAGCAGAACAAACAAGGGTGGATCCTTAATTACTCTCAACACCTGAGGGTAGGAATGCAAGCTGATTCTTCTTCATGCCATGGATGAGCCCAGGACAACTAAAACCAAGATGAGAAAATTTCAAATATGGAAAAGTTTATTAGTCTGGGCAGACAGTCAAAAAAATCACTAATTTCCCCTGCAGATACATTTTTGAGCCTCCTTCTTGAAGTTTTAGGCTCCGGCTCACATTGGCCTCTGTAGTGGGCAAGAGACAAATTAATTTGGCTTTACTAGACGGACATAATGGCTTTCAGGCCACTATATATCTGGCTTCCATATCAGGCCTGCTTCAGAGGTGGCTTTGTTACCTCCAGCATGAATCCATGGTCTGTTTCTTGCCTTTCCTACCCCAAAATGGGCACATATGCACAGATGGCCGAGGAGCCCTGGCACCTGACAGATTACCCACACAGGCTGTCAAGTATCTTCTGTTTGCATGGAAAGAGATGGGACCCAGGAGAATGCTGAGAGTGGGGGCTCCTCAGAGGAGGATGCCTGTCATACCTGACACAGACCAATCCCACCAGCTCCCAAGACCACCCTCATTTACCACAATGGTATATTCTTTCTAATGCCTTAGAGGATCTCTCTCTCTCTCTCTCTCTCTCTCTCTCACCTTTCTTTCCTCCTTCTCCTTCTCCTCCTCCTTCTCCTCCTCCTCCTCCTCCTCCTCCTCCTCCTCCTCCTCCTCCTCCTCCTCCTCCTCCTCCTTCCTTCTCCTTCTCCTTCTCCTCCTCCTTCTTTCTCCTCCTCCTTCCTTCTCCTTCTCCTTCTCCTTCTCCTTCTCCTTCTCCTTCTCCTCCTCCTCCTTCCTTCTCCTCCTCCTTCCTTCTCCTTCTCCTTCTCCTTCTCCTTCTCCTTCTCCTTCTCCTTCTCCTAT
>JANHMN010000021.1:5727690-5739781 GCA_030674055.1 Rhabdomys pumilio
TCTCCTTCTCCTTCTCCTTCTCCTTCTCCTTCTCCTTCCCCCTTCCCCCTTCCCCCTTCCCCCTCTCTCTCCCCCTCCCCCTCCCCCTCCCCTCCCCTCCCTCCTTCTTCGAGACAGGGACACATGCAGCTCTGGCTGACCTATAACTTTCTAAATTTCTATGTATCTGAGGACGACCTTGAACTTCTGATCATCTTGCTTTTACCCCCAAACACAGGGATTGTGGGCGTGGGTCACTGTGGCCTCGCTCAGTTCATATAGACTTGGGGATTGGTCTTTGGGCTTTGCACGCTCTAGACAATCATTGTAGTTACTAACTGAGCTACATGCTCAGTCCTCCCAGCCTTGTTTCTTTCTGGTTTGGTGTAAGACCATGGTGTGCCGACAGATCAAAATCTACGGAGGCTGCTTGTTTCCTGGAACAGGAAGCAAACATGGTTTCTTTCTGTCCCTCAGAGTGGAAGAACCATGTGGTTCAGGTGTTAAAGCCTGTGCCTTCCATGAACAAGGCTTTAGCTTCATGAAGGATCCTGAGGTGGACCTATGAAGACCTAGGGAGCATTAGAACGACACACACACAAAGTGTCCCCTGGCATGTCTTAAGAACCAAATGAATATCTTATTCAACTCCTCCCCAGGACATGGGTGACTTAACTTGTAGCAAGCTTAACCTTGTATTAAAGACAGGAGCTTCCTGGCTGCGAACCACACCTCTCAGACTGGCTACTTGGCATGGAAGCCAGGACTGTGACTCAGCTGCCAGCTGCATCTTTCCTGGTCACGTTAGGACGTCTCACTTTCTGTCTGTTTTCAGGCATAAAGCACAATATAGCTCCAGAGTTAGGAATAATGCTGCAAACAGACTTAACATCTGGTTCAGCTCTGTTTTCACTCAGTCAAGATTGCACTTGGTCACCAGCATCAGAAGAGCTGACTGCTGGTGGCTCAACCAGAAGCCCACAGAGAGGCAGGCCAGGGCCAGCTTAGTGGCTCTGGGGGTTCATGGAGATCAGCTCCTTCTAGCTTCCTGCCTTGAATCCTCAAAGGTTTGTTTTGGGACAAAAATGTAACCCCAAAGATCTCTGTGGAATGTCGCTTATTTTCGGCAAAGGACGCAGTAATGGCGAAATAAACAAGCAGTGCACTCAGGGATCTTGGCGTTCCCAGGAGGGAGGCTGCTCTTGGTTTCAGCTGGGACTTCCCCCAAGTGTTCCGAAGCAGGGGCATAGGGGAAAATGATAGACTCCTCTCTAGGTCTGCCAAGAAGTGAGCACTCATATACCCACATCAAGGATGACTTTAGGACCCTTGAGGGTTCTCAGAGACTGAACCATCAACCAAAGAGCATACACGGGCTGGACCCAGCACCCCACACATATGTAGCAGATGTGCAACTTGGTCTTCATGTGGGTTCCCTAACAACTGTAGTGGAGGCTGTCCCTAAAGCTGTTGCCTGCCTGGAGATCCTGTTCCTCTAACTGGGCTGCCTTATCTGGCTTCAGTGGGAGAGGATATGCCTAGTCCTGCAGAGACTTGGTGTGCCAGGGTGGGGATACCCAAGGGGGCAGGACTTCACCCTCTTAGAGAAGAAAGGAAGAGGGTAGGGGAAGAACTGTCTGAGGGGGAGGACTAGGAGTGGGCAGTGATCAGGACATAAAGTGAATAAATAAACTAATGGAGAGAGAGAGGACACACACACACACACACACACACACACACACACAGAGAGAGAGAGAGAGAGAGAGAGAGAGAGAGAGAGAGAGAGAGAGAGAGAGAGAGACTTGAGGAACAGAGATATGTTCAGGGGATGAAACATTGCTGCTGAGACCAGAGTTCTGTACCTGGGGATTCATATGATACCAGGAAAGAACCAGCTCCCCAGAGTTGTCCTCTGACCTCTATCTGCAGGCCATATCATGGTATGTGCCCCACCACATACACATAGGAAAGGAACTTCGAAAAGAGTCACTTAAAAAATAAGAAGAGCTGTACTTACTTAAGCCCAACTTAGCAATGGGCAGACTCTTTAGGATTGTTTTAAAATACTGTTTTCTACTGCACAGCCATATTCCTGTATCACAGCAGTGATGGGTGGTACCAAAGCATCGCAGTGGGGTGGATCAGGGAGGAAAGGCTATGTGGGGGAAAAGCCATCTGAGTGGAGGGCGACTAGAGGCAGACCGGTCCAGGGTGACTAGATACTTGAGTTCAGGGGGTTGGGAGAATGGCAAAGCCATTGTCCAGAATGAAGAAGTGAGGAGGGACTCTATCCCTCAAGAGATCCGGGAAAGAAACCATTTACTTGGGGAAACACAGAGATTCTAAGGTTGAACAGGAGCATTTCTGGTGAGATGCTCATGCTTGGACCTCGAGAGTGAGGTCTGCACAGACAAATGTGGAGTGACTTCATCGACACTGAGGAAAGAAGGTAACTTTTCTGCTTAAATCCCATAAGGCCTGTTACTGTTGCTCCCTCTTGCATGCTCATCTCAGACCTAAATCTGAGTCTTAAATGTCAATTACAGGACTCCTTCAACCCCATCACAGTCACAGGGAACCAGAGAAATGGCCATTAATGGTCCTGTGCAGTAGAAAACAGTATTTTAAAATAATCCCAAAGAGTCTGCCCATCGCTAAGTTGGGCTTAAGTAAGCACAGCCATTATTTTTTTAAGTGATTCTTTTTGAAGTTCCTTTCCTGAGTACATGGGGGTGGGGCACATACCATGATATGGCAGCTTTTTGTCAACTGTGGGCATTCATTCACTGATCTTATCCACAGCTGGATAAAATGACGCCTGCAATTATCCAGGGAACCTGAGAACTCTCTGTGGAGAGTCTACTGAGGGAAAAAAATCACAAACTTATCACTTCCTATAACTGTAGGGGACCTGGGGAAGTGCTGCTGTTTCTGAGTTTATGGGAGTAAATAACTCCTTGGCTTATATGATGTTTTAATGTTTTGCATTTATCACCTTATTTGCAGCTCTTCAAAACCCCATGAAGAAGGCTAAGGAGGGCTTTTCTACTATAACTGAGGGAAATGATGCAGATAAGTCTTAGGGTCTATCTCGTAAACTTGAAATAGAGACCAGGACTCTTACCAGCCCGTCCAGCATCGTTCCTACCCTCGCCATGAGAGTGGCAGCCAGGCCTGTTACTGTTGCTCCCTCTTGCATGCTAATCTCATACTTAAATTCAAGTCCTTAAATATCAATTACAGGACTCCTTCAACTCCATCACAGTCACAGGGAACCAGAGAAATGGTCCTTAAGTTTTAGTTCTCCAGAGAAGCAGAATATTCACATTCTTGAGCCCCATTCACAGGTTCTGTTTCAGGATGTCTGTGGGGAGTCTGGAAATTTGCATCCCATGTGTATCTGATGCAGATAGATGGCTTATCCACTCATTTCATCAGTCAGTAAAGAAAGGAGGATGGGACAAATGCCTAGGTCTTCTTTGCTCCTGTCCCTGCTCCTTCCCCAATCTTATTGATGAGAAGTCGTTGGTAGGTGAGCTTATGGGACATGGACAAGCCCATAGCCACTAACAGGCATTGTCACTGCTCTTTAAAATGTCAGATGGTTGCATGTCGGCCCTCCCCTCTGATTCTTGGTGCTGTTGCAGTGGGGCACAGCTGTCTGAGCCGAGGTCCCCCAACATCGGTCTTCCCAGTCTCAACTTTGTTTCTCTCATGTGCTTTCCTAATTGAGGTCATGACAACTCTGGTTCTCCTGGCCATATGGAGAAGCCAGAAGGAGATGAGGCACAGATGCTGATTGGAAGGTAGAGGGTTTTGTCAACACTCAGACATGACTGCAGGCTGTCCTTCCTCTCTCTGCTGCTCCACGTTGGGTGTGTGCCTGAAGTTTTCTCACGGGTGAGTGATGGAAAGAGGCTTTGAAACAGACCTTTAGACTTGGCCCTAAAACCTGCCCTCTTCCCTGTCTACTTCTTTTATTTTATTCTAGATTGCCCAGCTGAGAGGAAATCTGGTATGCTGGCTAGGTTGTTTTTGTTGTTGTTGTTGTTGTTGTTGTTGTTGTTTTGTTTTGTTTTGTTTTGTTTTGTTTTTGTCAAGTTGACACAGGCTAAGATTGTCTGGGAAGAGAGAAACTCAACTGAGAAGATATCTCCATAAGTGTGGCCACAGAGTATTAACACTATTACTATTTATTACTATTAATTACTATTACTATTTATTACTATTACTATTTATTACTATTACTATTTACTACTATTACTATTTATTACTATTACTATTAATTACTATTACTATTACTATTTATTACTATTACTATTTATTGCTATCACTATTTATTACTATCACTATTTATTACTATTACTATTACTATTTATTACTATTACTATTACTATTACCATTACCATTAATGGTTGATGTGGGAGGGACCAGCTCTTTGTGAGTGATGCCACCCTCAGTCGGTTGGTCTTGGGAGTGTGTAAGAAAGCAGGCTGAGCAAGCCAGCAATCACTATTCCTCCATGGCTTCTGCTTCAGTTCTTGCTTCCAGGTTCCTGCCCTGACTTCCCTCAGTGTGACTAGAGAGCTGTAAGATGAAATAAACCCATTCTTCTTCACGTTGCTTTTGGTCATGGTGTTTCACCACAGTAATAAAAATCCTAACTAAAACAGCTGGCTACTCATGGAATGCTGGTGTTTTAGGGCATCCTGGATATACATTCTCACAGGATTGTCAAAACTCTGCACAGCGGGATGAAGAGACTGTCCAACTGGCAAAGTGCCTGCTGTACAAGGGTGAGGGCCCAAGTTTGTGTCTCCACCAATCTGTCAAAACTGGGCATGACAGTAGGTCCCTGTGTTCCTAGGTCTAGGGAGGTAGAGACAGGAGGATCCCCAGAGCTTGCTGGGAAGCCTACCTACCAGATCAGGTTTATTGAGAAACCTTATCCTAAAAAAATGTGGCCAGCAATTGAGGAAAGATACCCAACATATACACATGTATTTACGCACAGAGACACAGACATAGACACACACACAGATACACATATGCACATGTACACGCACATGCACAGATACACACACACACGTACACACAGAGAGAGACCCCAGACCCCTGTTTTGAATTGTTATCTGGATAACATCTTCGTTGGCTTGTCTAGTCTCTCCTGAAGGAGAACATGCCTCGATGACTCCCGACAGCCGGCATTGCAATTTCTACAGTCTCAGCAATTCCAAGACTCTCACAATTCTACTTTCTCTGAGCCAGCTGCAAGAATGTTGGTCCCTATCTTAGAGAAAACTATGCACCAGAAAGAAATATTGTACCTATTAAGCTAACAGGAATCGAGTGTGATGGTCCCTCAATGGTTTTGTCCTGCCAAAAGTATGCCGAGCCTTATAACATTGGTGGACACTGGCCCCAGCCCAGCGGTTTCTAGATTTTCTTTATGGAGGCAAATAGATTCAACTCAGCATTTTTTCAGTCTCTCAAGTTAGTACACTGACATCATTTGGAAGTTGTGAGAATCCACATATTAGGCCAAATTCCACCCCGGGTTCAGCATCCGTCACCCTGCCTCAAATCAACCCCCAAGAGCACAGTTAAGTGAGGGTAAAACTTGGCCGGAAGCTCGTTACTTTTTTGCAGCTTAATTACACATACCTCATCCATTTGCCCGAATTAGGAGAGATGGTTTGCTGGGGGAAAGTTTGCCGATTGGCTTGCCTCAAAGTCTGGTTCCTCCAGGACTTGACTCAGGAATTCCAAGATAACAGTCAAGCAGTGAGGAGCTGACATTTCTACATGTTGGAGACTGGAAAGACTTGGAATACAGAGTATCTAGTCTAAAAATCCCATAGTTTTATACCAAAAATAAAATAAAATAAACCCTGGAATTTGAGAGAAAAAGTGTTTAAAGTCATATTAAACCAGTTGATGAGCTAGGCAAAGAAAAAAAGAAAAAGAAAAACGAACCCAGAATCTGTTCCCTTTGGTTAGAACTCTTTCCACAGACCCAGCTGGAAAGTGTGATTGTGCCCAGAGATCTGTTCTAACTGTGAACAGCACTGGGAAAGAGTGAGTCTTTAGAGCCAGGAAGACATAGATTGAATCCAAGTCTGACTACTTCCTAGCTGCCTGTGGCTAGTTTCTTAACCTCTCTGAGTCTCAATTCTCTGATCTGTACCGTGGGGGAGCAGAATATATACCGTTGTCGAGATATTGTGACAGTTCAGCAAGCTCCTCCTGGAACAAGAGGGACATAGCTGGTATTTGGTGAATTTTGGTCTCTTTTCCTTAAGACTCTTCTGTCTCCAGAAGAAATGTGGGCAACCTATGGATACAAGGGAATGTGGGAAGTTGCTGCAATGTTAGTGTTTACTCTAACTTGGGAGGACCTGGAATCACACAGGCAACAAGCTTCTAGGCTTCCACTCACAAGGGATTATTTAGATTAGGTCAGCCTCTGGGTGAGTCTGTGAGGGATTTTCTTGATGAAGTTCATTGGGAGGACCCACCCTAAGGGTAAATGGTACCATCTCCAGGGCTTGAGTCCTGCACTGCATAAAAAGTAGAAAGCAGAAGGATTCTTCCTTGCCTGCATCTGGACTGTGGCCTTGATGTGACCAGCTGCCTCAGGCTCCTACCTCCATGGTTTCCCTGTGGGCAGATTGAACTGTGAACTAAAATAAGCCCCTCCCCCAAGTTGCTTTTGCAAATTTTTTTTTCACAGTGAAAGGAAAAGTCGCTGATATAATCATCTACAGGATTCTAGGTAGACTTGTGTTCAAGAGAAGCTGTTTCCACAGTGCCTTGAGAAATTACAGCTTTCTTCGGTATCAGTGACATTTTTTTTTTCAGGCAAGCTTTGTGTGACAAGATGGCTGGCAGGCATGCCAGCGGTTTCTCCTAGAGATTCTAGTAAATAAATAAATAAATAAATAAATAAATAAATAAATAAATAGAAAATGTTTGAAAAAATGTACAAACCCACACTAACACACAAGACACAGGCAAAATAAACAAATCAATGCAAAGTAAACCGTCATATGCATGGCTGGGAGACTGGAAGCTCTGGTAAGTGTTCCTGTGTGTGGGGGCACTGGTGAGAGAAGATGTGGTGACTCACCAGGAAGGTGTAAACGGAGAATGGAGGGTCTATGTCAGTCCTACATAAAGAAACACAGATGTAGTGGACAGGGTAAAGGTGGATGGCTTCAGGACTAGCAAAACCAAGGTCCACTTCCTCGCTCCTTGTCCAAGGTTTATCAACCAGTAGGGAAATTTGCTCTCTTAAAATTGCTTTACGTTGAATCTGTACAAGAAACATAGTACTAAAGTTATTACTTCTTAGGCTAAATAGTTAGACCTTCCTGGTTAAGAACAAAGAAAAAATATACTCTCTGTCTGTCTGTCTGTCTGTCTGTCTGTCTGTCTGTCTGCCTGCCTGCCTGCCTGCCTGCCTGCCTGCCTGCCTGCCTGCCTGCCTATCTATCTATCTATCTATCTATCTATCTATCTATCTATCTATCTATCTATCTATCTACCTATCTTTCTACACACACACACACACACACACACACACACACACACTGTGTTAAACAGAAAAAGAATTGCTTCCAAATACTGATATAAAATGCCACTGGCCATCAAACTTGAACTGGCACATTCTGCAGAAGTGTGTTTAGCTTAGATAGAATGTCGCATAACTAAAAACAAAAACAAGCCCAAAATGACTATGAGTGAGGACCTTAAATAAGTATCAAGAATGCAAGTACTTTAAACATGTTTTCACCAGGACTATATTGCAAGCACTTCAGTAAGTACAGGTAATACAGGAAGAGCTCATGCTGTGGTTACCATCTGCTACGGTGTCCTCCAGGGCTCATATGTTGGGAGCTCAGTTCTCCTGTGCAACCATATTGAGAGTTGAGGACGAACACAAAAGGTTGGTCATCTGACCTGTCCTCATGACTAGACTAAAGTTATCAGAAGAGTGAGTTAAAAGCTGGAAATTGTGATATGTTCTTGTGACCCCCCCCCCAACACTTGGGCAGCTGAGGCAGGAGGATTATGTGTTAGAGGTCAGCCTCGGCTAGACAGTGACACCGTCCAAAGCAAAGGTGGCTTAGTTAATATGAGCGTGAGTTTATCGTAGACAAAGGCATTTTAGCCCCTGCCTACCTCCCTTTCTCACTTGTGCCCTTCTGACATTGATTTGTTGTGTATGATGCATCATGGTGGCCCTCCTCAGCCACCCGGGGTGTGAGAAACATGTCTCTTAAAGAGTACTCATTCTTGAGTATCCTATGTTAACAGCATGAAACAAATTAAAGTGCTGTCCTCTAGACAGAGTAGGAAGTTAAAATTTAAGTTCTAGGAAAGTGTAGTGGATACGTGGATAAGGCTTTGTAGAAAAGCTGTGTTAAATACCCAGCTTCCTCACAGATCTGCTGTGTGACCTTGAGAGACTTGTCCATGAATGCTCTGTCTGTTTAGCCAGCCCAAGAATCACATTAGATTTTCAAAGTAATTATGAGCATTAAAGGTTGTAATGTATTTAAGTCATTTGACATGTTTATTTATGTCGTATCATAAAGCAGGTTGTGAAAGGGTACATTATGTGGTAAGTTATTTTTTAAAGATTTATTTATGTTATGTGAAAAAGGCATTAAATCCAATTACAGATGGTTGTGAGGCACCATGTGGTTGCTGGGAATTTAACTCATGACCTCTGGAAGAGCAGCCAGTGCTCTTAACCCCTGAGCCATCTCTCCAGCCTGTAAGTTTTGTTTTTATTTGTTACCAACCACCTCTTAGCTCCAGCATTCATGTGTGACACACACACACACACACACACACACACACACACACACACACACACACAGAGCAAACCCCATCTGGGGTAATTTAAAAAGGCCTGTGTCTTTCTGCTGCAGAGCAAAGTCTAAATAGACATGCTTCGATGTGGCCTGGAAATGTTTTTGTCACCTGCAGCTGTTATGGGCTGTCTAGTGATCTCTCAGCCAGAAGCTTCCACTATGGAACAAGTGACCAAGAACACAAAAACTGGAAATATTCACAGCACGTGAGGAAACAGACAAAGTATTTGGGTCAATGTGCAGTTCATACCTGAGACTTTGACAGAGTAAAAACTCTTTATGCCTTGATGCTAGACCAGCCTGGTATTCATATGATAAAAAACAAAAACCAAACAAAAACCAAACAAACAAAAAGATAAAATCAGGAGAAGCAGCGAGGAGTGAACCAGAGCCACCTTGACTCTTGTCTGGGATTTGAGTCTTGCTCAGTGTAGATGACGTGAATGGTCAATAGCTCCTTCCTGGCCCCTCCTTATGTTTACTCTCCTTTTAAATAAGCTAAGTTGCTGGGATTTGATTGTTTGATTGACAGTTGGACCCTCTCCTCACTCCTTCTGCTCTGAGGGGGGACTATTAATTAACTGGCCTCTCTTTTGACAGTTGCAGACAATCACTATGGCTGTCCAGCTGCTTTGAACACTGCCGACACTGGGGAATCTGTAATGAAACCTGAAGCCTGGGTTCTTGAAACTCCAATGCGTTTTCCACTGCTCCAGATACCTGTCCTGGCCTTGGGAGAGTTCATTCCCAGTAAGATAAGCCTTGATGAGCCTCAGATAACCTTGCTCACCCTGAAGCTGATGTCACTCAGTCTATGATGAGAACACTTCCCAGGTAGTGGTGCAGTGTGAGGCCTATGATTGGTTCTCAGAAACTTGTGATCACTGGAACTGGAGGCTGCGTTGTGATTGGTGCACATGTGTGTCTGCCTACGCACTTGAGTACATGATGCATGGAGGTCAGAGGACAAGTTTTAAGGGTTAGCACTCTCTTCCCATGACCTTAGGACCAGGTATAGCACTCGGGTCACCAGGCTTGGCAGCAAAGGTCTTTATCCATTTTACAACCCTGCAAGCCCAGTGTCACTATGGAGCAAACCATTGCTGGGCAAATTAATAACAACCAAAGGGTTTTGTTTTCCTTTCTTTTACTCAATATTTAATGCAGTTTTTTTCTTTATATGGAACCCAGTTTCTGACTTTTATCATTTTCTTTCTCTGTATTTAACTGTTAACATTTCCTCAAAGTCAAATGTGCCAATAACACCCCCCCCCTTTCTGCACTAAGAAAGTGTCTATTTTTCTCTTACTGTTGATGGGTGATTTCATACAGATGCTGGACTGTTTTTGAGTATTTTGACAATTTTACATTAGTTTGCCTTTGCTTGCTGTTTCAGAAGAGAAGGAAGATGTCAGTCTTACCTTATATTCCTCATGAGGAAGGTGTTGTGTCTCCCAACTGGGTTCTTTCAATATTTTTCTCTTCAAACAGTTGAGATTTGACTTACCTAGGCTTAATCCTTTGGCGTTTAAAACTACTGGCGTTTTCTAAGCTTTTTGGGTCTATGAGATGTGATCCTTTGGGAAGAAATCTTGGCCATTTTTATTACTTCTAATAGAATTTTTCCCACCTCTCTCTGCTGCCCTTCTGTATTCATCCTAAGCTATTAGGTGTTGTGGTGCATTTAGTCTTTTCTCCTGCTCAGTTTGGCAAGTCTTTTTCGTCAGATCTTGAGCTTGACTGCTTCTAGTCTGCTTGTGAGTGCATCTGCCCAGCCGTGGCTGGAAGCACAGCCATCCATTTCTAGTTTGGCATTTCCTTTTGATTGTCTCTTAGGTATCCCAGCCTATACTGTGCATCTGCTGTTCTATAAGGTCTTCTTGTCTGCTGTTCCTATAAGGTCTTCTTGTCTGCTGTTCCTATAAGGTCTTCTTGTCATTAAAGCCATTAGCATAATAATCATGCCAACACTGCTGCCATCTTGATTCTGATGCTTGTTGGTCTCTTCAAACTGAGTTTTGTGCCTTTTGGTGTGGCTCATGGTTTTTGTTGCAAGGTAGATATGGTCTTCAAGACTTTAATAATGCAACTGTCAGGTGTGTGTTGAGTGGTATGCTCTGTAGTTTCGTACTTAGGTGTCAGTCTTTTGGGGATTCTCTAACTCCTAGGCTTTGAGTTTCATATGGATTTATTTTTAAAGACATGTTGTTTTTAAAGATTTATTTTATTTGTAATTGTGCATGTGCAAGTGTTTGTGTGTGTGTGTGTGTGTGTGTGTATGCATGAGGGCAGTGGCCATGGAGTCCAGAGGAGGGTGTCAGATTCCTCCTGGAGCTGGAGTTACAGGAAGTTATGAGCCACCTGACCTGTGTGCTGGGAACTGACTTTCAGTTCTCTGCAAGAGCTGTAAGGACTCTTAACCACTAAGCTACCTCTCCACATGTACTTCTTAAACCACACCCTTCCCATTTCCAGCTTCTGATCAAACAAAAGCTGGAAGGGTCTGGAGTTTGGATTTCCCCTTCCCACTGATACATTAGGCTCTAACACAAATCCCTGCAGGTCGTGCTCTGGTAAAATAGCTGTTCTTGAGGAAAGGCATTATTGAGAACAGAATGCTCTGGTGTATTTCAAGATGAGGGTTCCCCACTAATGTTCAGTATAAGGGTGTGGTAGGGGTCTTAGAAGTAAAACTTAGAAAGAGTGTGACTCTTAGCCTGTGACTTAGTGTTTTAGGCCTCTCTGCCTAGACCCTCCCTCCAACACTCCCTCAATTACAATCAGCATTTCCTGTCCTTACTGTTTCCTGCATGCTTGTCCAGCAAGGCACGACTCTCTGTGTCCACCTGCCTCCACAGTTCTACTGAATGGTTTTTCAGTGTTCCCATTTCTCAGAGCTAAGAAGCCTCTGTTTCCAGGTTGCTCGTCTGTCTACTTCTTATTAGGATAAAGTGCTGACATCTAGATCCCTTACCTGATAGTCTAGAAATATCAAGTCTCATGGACTTTAAAAATGTTACGCCACCACCAAGGTATGCTATTTCCAATTTATTAAAAATTGATCACGATCAGTCATATGACATTGTGTCTATACTACTGGATACGATAAAAGATACTACAAAATCTCCACAAAGTGTTCTCTAAGTCTGCACTCAAGAGGAAAAGAAGGAGGATGAGGAAGAGGAAGAGGAGGAAGAGCAAAAAGAGGAAGAGAAGAAGAAGGAGAAAGT
>JANHMN010000021.1:5750115-5807121 GCA_030674055.1 Rhabdomys pumilio
TGTGTGTGTGTGTGTGTGTGTGTGTGTGTGTGTGTGTGTGTGTGTGTTGGTATGTGTGAGGTGTCAGAGTCCATCTTACAAGGATGCTCCATCACTAACAGCGCTTCCGATATACTTCTCAGAATCAGATAGGCCTCCTATGTATGTGACCCTGGATAACTGGATTGTTAACCAATAGTTGTGTGAGGGGATATGGAAGATGTTTCTGTCTAGCCCAATGTCTGCTTTTATGGAGTTTGTCACCAGCATCTAATTCTCAGATTTCCAATGAATCTGCTATGTCGGACCAAGGTTACCCTTTGCTTACTCAGTGTTACCCATTAGTTCAGGAATATCATCTGATCCAAGCTGGGCCAATCACATGTCTTCCTTGGGAATTTAGATGCTATGGTATGGAAACCTGGAGTATTGGCTGTTGGTTTCTGGGCACATGACAGAGAGAGACAAACGAAATCAGTCTATAGAGAATGCAGTGGGACTAAACTAAAGTCACTCTTCAGTCAAACTTCCCTCTAAGTATTTGTTTACACCCACAGAAAAATGTAGCTCTCAGCCTCAAGCAAAGAATCACCTTCTGCTGAACGGTGCTGAATGCAGAGACAGCGGTCACAGGTCCAGCCCTGGTTAGACTAGATGCATCACGAAACAGAACCAAAAGTCGCCATCTTCGAAAGGAACTGGTAGCAAGGGCTTGGCACTGAGGCGTGGAGATCTGAGGAGATTGGGTAGGGGTATGGGGGAGTAACCAGAATACATTATATATACACAAGAAATTTCTAGAAAACAAAATTTATCAATAAGAGAATTAATTGAGAAGAAAGGCTCCTTGATCTTTAGAAGTACAACAGACCAAAAAGCATCCAGCCCCCAAATCTCATCTGACTGCCTAGGAACCGAGTCTCAGCATGGGAAGTGACTCCTTCAAGGACTTAGGAATTTCATCCCCTCCTCTGAGCCTCTTGTCCTTAGCCACCAGCCCAGATCCCCATCACTCAACCTCAAGCCAGTGAATCTCCCGATCCTTGACATGCTGGCTCATTCCCATGTCGTGGCTCGGCAGGGTGCTTGTGTTTCTCCGGCTCTACCCACACTTGTGTTTCTATAGGATTCTCTTATATGTTGTTTGTATCAGGTGTTGAACATAACCATCGATTATGAGACTTTGATCCTCAGACCTCACCATTTGTAATTCTAAAGTCCCCTTATGAGTCATAAGTTATCTTTTGTCTCTTTTATAGCTATAGAGGTCTTGGGCATGTAAATATCAACCTTAGTGACCGGTGTCTAATTGAGCCGGGATTTTTAACCCATGACTGCCTGACTGAAAGCTTGTATTCATACTCAGTCACCCAGAGAGCTCTCCCAGCCTCATGTTAGTCACCTTTCCCCTAGTGGAAGCCTGATCTCTTGCAGGCTAGAGGTATTTGATTGACTGGATGTCCACTCATTTCTGGAGGCAAGCATATCCTCATAGGACGGTAGCAAGCTGCTTCTTCTAAAAGAGTCCCCCCATGTGTCATCGACTTTAACGACAGTGTTGTTCTCAGGTAAGAGTAGAACGGAAATCCATCCTGTATCAAAATGTGTTCTCTTCTTCCTCCGGGAAAGCCATGCAATTTCTTGACACTACCTTTTTGTTACTTTCTTATGCACAATCTACTGAATCCTCAGAACTTTGTGGGAGACCGAGAGCAACGCTATCCTAATCAGTGGCAATCATTGGATTTCCAAACTTCATATATGAGAAATATAGAAACATCTTTACCCCAGAGTTTATAGGGAAGAAATGACAGTTCTTACTGTTTTCTATGATGTGGTGTCAGCAACAACTCCTGCTCTGGATTCATTTAACCTAGGCTGGGCCCAGAGAACATCGTCTGCACTCCTAGAATGCCCTTGGATAAGGCTACCTGCCAGGTTCTTGTACATTACCCAGAAGCGCCAGGACTCTCGCCACTTACTGTGAATTTACAGTTCTTTGTCCCCAGCCAAACTCCTATTGTGGCTTTCGATATGAAAAGGCAATTTAAAAATGGACCATATCTAATATAACACATGGACACATTCAACACACACATTCTTTTAATTAAGAGAACCAGTACACTGCGATTTGCTTAACGTTAACACCAAGGCTTTAATGCCATTTTCTCTTATTGATTTATGAGGTGTGTGCTCAATGCAAATTAGGGGATAAATCATCAAGGACGCTGATTTGCTTACCAGCCCTCCAATAAATGTGTATAATTAATTGTGGGCATGGGACCTTTCTCTGCTAGCAAGAGCCCTTCCCTGGGTTCTTGGCCTTTCCTCCCAGCTATGCTCTTTCCCTGCTGAGCTTAGTGAAGAAGGATGTGGAACTAACTGTGGGTGGAGGCAGGGGTGAGAGCGAAGCTGTGGCTGCATCTGATATCCGGAGCTGCCTGAGGAATTGCTGCCCATTCCTCAGGAGAGGAGATGGTGGAGAGAAAGTTTCCACTTGAGCAAGGCAGCTAGTTATTGCAGTCTGCGTGACTCTCTGTAACACTCCAGGAACTGATTGCTTCCACCCCAGGCTGGCTACAGCCTCAAGTGGCCATGCTGGGAAAGAGCTTTAGTGAGTAGGTGTTGCAGGAACTGTGTGTTGTTTGACTAGCAGGGCCTGCTCCATTTTTCTTTTGAAATAGTTTGAATTTAATTTTAGTTAGCCTGCAAAATTGCATGTTTCATCTTGGCACTTACATACATGTACATCATATTTATTTCTTCCTCTACTCCCTTTTCCTCCCTCCCTGCTCTCTAAGGCTTCTCTCCTTCCCTAAATAGGATTCCCTTCTGCTTTAAGTCATAGAGTTCCGTTAGCTTTTTGTTCTTAGCCCTTCCTGCTGCCTTTTGGCTTCTTCCTCCCCTCTTATTGGTCCCCTTCTACTTTCATGTCTCTCTACTTTTAGATGATAGATGATATAAAGAGACATAGATAGATGATAGATTGTAATATATAGATAGATAATAGATGTGTGATGGATATGTAGACGATAGGTTGATACATAGCTATATGATAGATACATGATGGATATATGATAGAGAGGTGATAGATAACAGATATATAGGTGATAGGTAATAGTTATAGATACATGATAGATAGATGAGAGATAGATAGATGACAGATGATAGATGCATGATAGGCATAAATAGATGAGAGATAGGTAGATAGACAGACAGACAGACAGACAGACAGACAGATGATAGAGTGAGTAAGCTATGGCAGAAAACATGTGCTGTTTGTTTTTCTGGGTCTGGTTCACTGTGCTCAACATGATCTCTAGTTCCATCCATTTCCTGAGTAGTCACTTCTTCATTCACTCAATGATTCATTCATTATCCCAGACTGGCCTCAAACTCACTATATAGCTGAAGATGACCTTGGATTTACAATCTTCCAGCTTCTACCTACCAAAGGCTGGGATTACAGCTGTGTTCCACCATGCCCCCAACGACTGTAGATCTAGGAAACAAACCCAGGACTCTGTGCATCCTAGCAAGCACTCCATCTGCTGAGCTACATCTTTGGTCCCAGTATAATACTCTTCTTTATGGCCTAATCCAATTTCATTGTGTATAGGTACTGCCATCGCTTTACCGAGTTAATAGTTTGTCTTGAGTCTCAGAAGATACTTTTGAGTTTTTAACAGTGTTGAGACTGTTGAAAGCTATGAAGTTGGAATGAATTTTGTGTCATGAAATGACCATGAGCCTCTGGGGACCAGTGACAGAATGTCATGGCTTGAATTGAAACTGTTCCCATTAGGCTCAGTGCTTGATGTTTCGCTTCTAGTTTGTGGTGCTATTTTGAAAGCTATAGGGACTTTGTGATATAGGGCCTGGGTGAAGGGTGAGTCTTTGAAGGGTATACATGCATCTGGTACCTGCCATGCAGTGGGAAGCACCAACATTCTCCTTGCATAAGCTCTGCCATGCCTTCCATACCGTGACGTACTGTAACCCTCTGGCACCATGAACTGAAATCCACCTTTCCTCCCTCTATTTAGTCACAGCACCATGAAAGAGATTAATATAGATACTTACTCCAGGCTACCTTAACACCTTCTTATCCCCTGCCTCTTCCCTTGTTCTCTGAGGTCTGGCAACATTGGCTGTTGTCTAGTTCTTTACATATGACAAGCCTGGTCTTGATATATGGTGCTGACAGTACTGGTCCATCTTGGAGTGCTCTACCACAAGAGACTCCCAAGATTATCTCTTCTCCATCATTGGTGTTTCAGCTGAATAGTCCCATCCTCTCAAAGGTTTCTCTGACTACGCTTAGAATGACCATCCCACAGTAATTCCTGTGCATGTCCCTGTTTCCCCATCAGGAGTCTTCTGTTCTTGTGCTTTGTATGGTTCAGCCTCTGAGGGATCTAGCATCTTTTAGTAGCCTGCATCCCCAGGACCTGTATTCAGACTACAAATTATATGATCACAGCGCTCCACCAATCCTCAATGGATAAGAAGTGTGTCCAGAATAAGCCTTGGTCATTTTAAGACATTCTGTTCTGGGTATGTTTGTTACTGCAGCGTGACTACTTCCTGAGAGGTAAGAACTGTATTCTCTAGTAACCCTCAGAATAGGGACCACCCAGAACACAGGTGAGCACTCAGTGATTGATGACTGTCTGTGGACCAAATGAGTGAGGGAACAGTAGGGGTGGACAACCTTAGAGGCAGGATGAGGGTCAAAAATGACTCAGAATAGACCATCGTCCCCAGGATGGTGGCTTCAAACAATCCACCCATCTAAAATAATAGCTTCTAACTCTTCTACGATTCAGGAAGATTTGGGGTTTATGATGGAATTCAGAGGTCTTGGGTGGGTGTCATGTAGATCCTGAACTTTGGCATCACCAGCCACCCCAGGTGTCTGTAGTCTCCTAAGGACAGACCGTGAGGATGCCTTCTTGTAACTGGGCTCTTAATCTGATACTGCATTCTGAGAACTGAATAGAAAATGCTCTTGCTTTCCTACCCGGTGTGGATCATGTGTGGGCTGCCATTGGAATGGGGCTTGCAGCTCTGGGATTAAATCTAGCCTGAAAGCTCTCGGTAGTGATGTACACTGGCATTCAATTCCTGACTGTGTGGCTCTTCAGATGAAGAATGAGAACAATTAGAAACAGATGCCCCCCCCCAACAACCACCAGGCATCATCTCTATTTCTGACCTCCCAAGCCACACTGCCTTGTTTCTCAGAGTGCAGGAAGTCTCTAGCTGGTGACATAGCAGTGTGAAGGACTGTCGAATTGTTGGAATTCTTTTGTTCTGAGGAGAATAAATGAGTTTCAGTTAAAATAAGATCCAGATTGCCCGAGAATGTCCAAGTCTAAGGACCCGCAAAACAACTTCTAGAGTGTTTGAATGAGAACTTTTCCCAAGGATGGCTTTGGTGATGGAGACGCTGCCAGACACTGCATCATTAACTAAAGATCATGGAAAATGGCTCTGTGTTTTATTGCCGTGTGTTAAATGGCAGAGAGCAAGAAATTGGAAAGCTCTAAACCCAGCTATGTTCAGGGAATGAAAAACAAACTGCTCTAGCTGTTGCGTTCCAGGAAGGCTATTCAGAAAGAGAGATGCAACACATATTTGGACAAGTGTGGTACTCTAACCTTGGAAAGTTGGGGGCAGGGGGACACATGGGAGTGTTAACCGGGGTCCTTTGAGTGTTTCTTTTGGGTATGGGCTTTGCAGGGAGTGAATCTCACAACCTGGGGTCTCTGAAGTTTGGATTTTAAAAGAACGGGGTGTGTTTGTGTGTGTGTGTGTGTGTGTGTGTGTGTGTGTGTGACAGAGAGAGAGAGAGAGAGAGAGAGAGAGAGAGAGAGAGAGAATAGTGAGTTGTCTTCTCTTAGAAAGAATCTTATTAGAGCCCCTGTTCATGTCTGGAAAAAATCATCTGATGACATTTGCCTGACCTCTTGGGAAATAGAAGAGGGGTGGGGCTTGCCAACCTTATGGCTTCCTTCTTCCTCCACTTCCTGCAGCCTCTTGCTCCAGCAGAGCCCATGGCTGTATTCCAGCTGGGCTTGGATCCTTGCTATCATGGACTCCACCCTACACGTTTGTGTCTGTGTCTGGAAGCCCTGCAGCCTCTCTGGCTGTTGGCCTAGTAGAGCAAGACAGACTTTCTGAATCCAACAAAGGCTTTGGAGTGGAGAATTTATCGAGAACTCCAGAAGCCAAGGGATAAGGAATCCCCAGGTCTTTGCGGAATTTCTAGTGAAAACATGGGTCGGTACTGATTAGGTTTTGTTGTTGCTTTCCAAAAGAGTCCTTGTTTTAGGAATGTCAGATTCCGTTATTCCCTTTGGAAAAAATATGGAATGATATCAGCCCACCCTGTTCAGATTTGTTTGCATATTCATTCTTATAAAACCAGCACTTCCCCTACGTCCCTAGTGTATTATTCGTATCAGCTAATACTACTGTATTGAACACTGTCTTAGGTACTGAGAATGGAAGGAACAGTTGAGAAAGGACTCTGGGGTGGGAGAAATGGTCAGGGGTTAAGAGGACTCGCTTCTCTTGCAGGAGACTTCTGAGTATAGGTCATAGATGGTGACACGGTTTCTGTTGCACTTATCCTGAATTGTCTTCTTTGGAGTCTAGTCTCCATGTAAGCCACACAGCTGAACTGACACCACCATGCTGTGAGAAAGCCCAAACCAGTTCATACCTAGGCACCACACAAAAGGCCTGAGACCCCATGAAGAGAATGCTACCTGCTGTCCCGCCATGTGCCCAACACTGCTCCTGGCCCATGGTCTTCTCACGTTCCTTGTCAGACAGCACCAGTGCTAGACCCAGAGCCAGAGTGGACCAAGCATCTCCCAACTTGCTAACTCACAGACACTGGCAAACATAGCAAGACCATTACTGTCATTTGAGCTATGGTATTACATAGCAGTAGAACAAAACAGAGGAGAATGACTCAGCCAGTAGGTCCTAAATGAAATATAACGCTATGCTCACACGCAGTGCTTTTGAAGATGATGTCCTATTTTCTTTTACAGTCTTTGAACACCAACTGTGTGTCAGGACCTATGAAAATCTCAAGAAGGAGAAAGGGACTTTAAGAGTTTCTAACCTTAAAAAGTTCATAATTAAAAAGAATAGACACACATGGCCACAATGTATGATGCATTCTAGTTTCATTCTGTCATTATCATAAATACCATGACCAAAAACAAGAGAGGAAAGAGCTTGTTTCACATTCTGGGTCACAGTTCATCCTGTAGGAAAGTCAAGACAGCACTCAAGCAGGAACGTGGAGGCAGACCTGCTTACCATTCTACACAGCATTAGCCCTGACCCAAGAAGCACATCAGAAACTAAGAAGAAAATGCTGTTTTCTAGATGACTTGAAGGCTAACTTTATAGTCAGCAGCTTTCTTATATAGTTCAGGGCCACCTTCCTAGGGAATGGTGCTGCCTATAGTGGGCTAGGCCCTCTTATAGCAATTAACAATTATGACATCCCTGCATACATGTGTAGGAGGAGCTAAGGTGGGAGGAGTAAGAAGAGGAAGAGGAGGAGTAAACGAGAGGAAGACAAGAAGGTAGAGGAGGAGCTAGGGGAGAGATGGAGAAGGAGAGAAGGAGATGGAGGCTGATGTTCACTTGTCTGTAGCAGTCAAAGGTAGTTGGTATATCTAGGTTGGGTATTGGGTTACACCTCTGGTTGTAAGGGTATCTTGTTATTGATCATTACTAAATATATAAGCCTTTGGATATCTTTGGATTATCTTTAGATAATCTAAGCATTAGAGTCTCATCCATACCAAGCCCGTGTGGGAGGTCTGGGCATTCCCAGCCTTGCAGACACAGCGTGGGAGATTGGCAGAGTCATCTCCCACGCTGGCCTCTTGTGGGTGGCAGGGCTGGTGTCTCTGGCTGGCCATTTCTAGCTGCCGTGTGCATGTAGACTCTGGCCACATGTAGAGTCGAAGCTTAGATTGTCGGCTTCTCCAGCAGCCGTTTTTAAATAATTACTACAACAAACATGCCCATAGGCCAATCTAATCTCAGCAATTTTTAGCTGAGGATCTCCTCTGAGATGACATTAGGCTATGTCAAATTGAAAGTTAAAAGTTAATCAGGACATTATTTTTTGCTAGATTATGGGGATAGAGAAAAGGAACCTATTTTCTGGGGTCATACCTGAGTCAAGACATGTAGGTTTTCCATTGTATGAGGAGTGCATATTGATTTGGGGGGCTTGGGGAGGTAGGTAGCTGGAAACACAGGGTTTATTTACTTGAGGGCCTGCTTAGGGTGGGGGTGGGTGAAAGCTGAATGAGGGGACTGAAGTCAACTTTCCAGAGTGTCACGAGTGGAATGTCATATCTCCTAACCTAGATCTGATTGCCCTTCCAGAAATTTCCTAAGAAGCTGATGTTTAAGTGTTGCTCACTGGAAAGTAAATTTGAACTCAGTCTGCACAAACAGTAGTAGCCCGACTGTCTGGAAGAGTAAACACTGGATATGATCAGATAAGGTGAGGACTCTAAACCTCTGAGCAAGTCTGTCCAAGTCCTGAGCTGATTGATGAGGTTTCTCTTTCCAGGGTTTGTCTTTCCATGGACGCAGCTTATGGGGATGTAGGGGCGGGGTGTGGAATGAAACCATGCGTTTTTGAAAAAGCAAACAGGACTTAGGTGAACTGAAGTAGAATAAACTTTGTGGGTAATGGTTGAGGTTGGGATGGAAAAAAGGAGGTGAGTGTGGGTGGTAGGAAGAAGGGTGGGAGCCTGTGACCTGGGAACTGAGCCGCATGGAGATGCTGCTTGGTCTGAG
The DNA here is from genome assembly GCA_030674055.1 of Rhabdomys pumilio. Classification (NCBI taxonomy): domain Eukaryota; kingdom Metazoa; phylum Chordata; class Mammalia; order Rodentia; family Muridae; genus Rhabdomys; species Rhabdomys pumilio. The sequence continues at coordinate 5,758,945 of JANHMN010000021.1, forward strand.
ATTGTTCCTGCTTTTTTTTTTTTTAAACCTGATTTCCAGTTTACTCCTGCCCAGGGCTACCATAATCGTCCCTCATTGATTCTCTCCAGAATGCAAGTGCTGTGGAGAAGCAGCTCTCAGTCATACAGCTGGTGATCAGCGGCTCCATGTGAAGCAGACATTTCAACTCCACAGACAGTGTCCTGCCCAGAAATCAGGGACAACTTTATGGCCGCTGCCTTTGTCTGCCATCTCTCGGATACTCTGGTCTTTTCTTTCCTCATCCCCCCTCTCTTGGGTGTGGTGGCTGGTGCCCGAGAAGCTTTCAACTCAACCAAATTCTGTGTAAGAGGCAGAAGTATCCGAGAAGGTAGTATCATCTCTCCTCTACTTTTATTTCTTCAGCTTGGAAGCACACACACAGAGAGGAAATACCTTGCAGATATCACTCAGGGCAAAGTAAGGAAGGTTGTGTTGAGGCTACAGGTTTGGGAGCAGATAAAAGTCAAATTCTCAGAGTCCAGCAAGTGACCAAGATAGAATTTGAGATGAAATCTCTCTAGCTTCCAAATCTATCATCTGAATTCTCTATACTGTGTGTGTGCGCACACAGGCATATGCATGCGCACTCCTGCACAATTATTTGGGTGGGCGTGCACATGGATGTCACAGGTCAACATCGAGTGTCTTCCTCAATCTCCTCATCTTATCTTTTGAGACAGGGGCTTGATCCATGAATCTGGTGCTCACAGATTGCTTGGCCCAGTCAGTTAGTACAATGCCAGGGATCCAGTCATTTCTGCATTCCTCTACTAGTGTTACAAATGCCATGGCCAGATCCAGCTATTTTTGCATTGTGATCTGAACTCAGGTCTTCATGCTTGCACACACTGAGCTGTCTCCAAAGCCCCTGCTCAGTGCTTTTGATTTAGTGCTACAATAACAGATAAAGCAAGGTAATCAGCTAATACTGCTTAGGGCTTCCTAGTAGCTTACTAAGGCTGTTATAGTAGCTAGAGGTATTTAGCAATGTAATCTTTATTACAATCCCATTTTCTGTTTGGAAGGTGAAAAATACAAATGAAAAATTAATCAGAAATGAGACTTCAGGCCAGGTAATCTTTCACCTTAGAGCCATCTCCAACCCTCTGTTTTGTGCATGTGACTTGGACCTCTCCCTTAGGTAAGTAGAGCGGGTGTTGGAGAGTCTGGATCCTCAAATAAAGATCCGTGCTTTTTTTTTGCACTGTTCTTGATTCCCTTGCTGCTTCTATTCACACCCTCCTCCTCGCCGCTTCAAGTCCTGGCCTCGGGTCTCATTTCCTTACCTCCCTTTCTGCCTTGCAGCCAAGACCTATCTGTCTCTGTGACAGCTGGATACCTGTGCCAAGAGAAATAATACCCCTGTGCACTGCATGTCACCTAAGGGAATAGGGCGGGAAGGGAAGAGTTTCCTGCCAGGTGCCTTGTGGCGGGCAGGGGGTGGGATGGCAAGGAAAGGGAACAAGGACTGTGCTGAGATGCAGAGGATATGTTCAGGGGAGTTCAAGGGATCCTGGGACAGCTGAGAAGGGTGAGGTGGAGAAGCCAGGATGCACAGGGAACTAGGAGAGTGGTTTCCTTTTCACTTTAAGTGCCAAGATGATGGGGGTGGTGGGTGGTGGTGGTGATGAAGCAGAGGAAGGGGGATATGATGAAGGGGGCAGAGGGGAGGAGTGGTGTTAAATTACAGTTGTGCAGCATTCATTGCTTACACAGTATTCTTATACCAAGGAGGCCTCAGGAGGCTACCCATTTAATAATGGACATACAAGTGGAGGTTCAAATACATAATAGGTTAATCAAAGCTATGGGATACCATCCATGGCCTTGGTGCCTTTTAAAATCTGTTTATTGAAGCTATCCTCAAAAAGTAGTCAGTGGAGGGGAGACAGGAATAGCTGTGCTTTTTACAGCTAAGGAAAAAGGCTGTTGTTGGTGCTCATACTTTATCATATGAGGCAAGCGCTATCTCCCAGGGGCCACAGGGGGCCTGGGCATAAAAGAGCAATGCTTCTCCAAGGCATAACTGTCCCCAGGACTTTGCAAACATGCCTTCCTCAGGCGAGAGAAGCACATTTCATCAGTACCTGCACTGTACAGTTAGTGAAACTGAGTCACAGAGAGACAAAGGGGCACATGGAGGAGTTAACTATGTGTGGGGTTGAGTGGAGACCGTCCCTTACCCTAATTTGTAACAGCTCAAGAAATGAGGCTCTTGCCCTTTATTCTCAATGACTGAGGTTAAATCCTATGCTCTTTTCACTAGGCCAGATGGCCTTGAAGGCTTTCCATGGCCATAGTGAACATCCCAAATGTAGTGCCAGGGGACTGACCATGGGCATTTGATGCTCTGAATACAACAGGTGGTCCCTGACCCTCGGTGCCAGGGCACAACATACAACAGGACCACAGCAAGATCTTAATGAACAGCTATACCAAGTAAGGTCCCGTGGCCTTTGGTTCCCTGCAGACCAACCTGGTCTCAGGCCCTTGGGTGACATTCTTCCTCCAGGATAATCTGTACACTTGGGAGAAGGAACACATTGAAAGGACTTAAATGCTGGGCTCAGATGACAAGCCAGGCTTCAAATCTCATTTACAGGCTTGGGACTTCTAGCCTGGCCTCCCTAAGTCTTGGTGTTCTATGCTTTAGAACTGCTTACAGGGTAAAACTAGACAGTCCCTGAGTGGGACTGGACTCACAACCCGGTGCGTGCTTTAGTGAGAAAGATGTGGGGTCAAGAATACGCGCCTGAGCTATGGGCCCATATTGAGTGTGGAGTTCGTTTAAGTACAGTTCAGCAGGGGCCTCACCAAGTCCTCAAACTTCTAGGAAGACGGATGGATGCAGCTGGAGCCTTAGAACCTCGGAGCACTGCTTCCCTGGAGCTGAGCAAGACCACGGGAGGCCCCCCCTCCCTGTCTGGCCTTCTCATGTGGTTTACATTTCTCAATTCAGATCAATGCCTCCATCAGCAACCACCACAGAACAAGTGCAGTTACTCATGGTGTCAGGGGGACTCACTAGGGCGGGAGGTATGAGGCTTCTGTGGTTCTGTTGCACATTCCTGCACTGGGGCTGCAGGGGAACGCTGCAAGGTAAGATCCCTGCATTCCAGTAATGCTTCAGGCAGTCCTAAGTTATGGATTCTGGGGCTGGGTGCTTGCCTTCCTGCTTCCCTGTGGGTATAGCAGGAAGTAGCGTTTGCATGGTATGTAGAGCTGGGCAAAATAAAAGAGCCCAGGACACACGCGGTGCCGAATGAGTATTAATAAACTGATAACTATTAGTCTTGGCCATGGATGTATAACTTCATTTCCCTTTCTGAGTATACAGTGAGTAGGGCTCAACCCTTTTGGTAAGAAATATGTGAAATCTTTATATCTTATGACTGTCACACGGATAGATAAGGACCACTACTTTTAGTGAAGGAGGTGGAGTAGATGAATTCATCTGCACGCTTGTGTGTTCATGTGTGCACGTGTGTGTGCACGTGCATGGAAAGGTTGAAGGACAATGGTATTCTACAGTGCCACTCTCTGCCTTATTCTCTTGAGACAGAATCTCTTAATGAAACTCACTGGGTCCTTTACTTGTTTGCTAGGCTGTTGTCTTGCAAGCCCCAGCTACCCTCTTCCCTCGGCCTTCTACAGCTCTGGGGTGACTGGCACTTGCATAGCCTTGCCTGGATTTTCACATGGGTGTTTTATATTTGACCTTGGGTTCTCATGTTGTAAACCAAGTGTACGTATCTATCTCTCCAGCCCTGATCTGGGGTTGTAATAGTTCCTGCCACGACCCAGTACTCTTTCTCTCCTCCCCTCCCCTCTCCTCCCCTCCCCTCCCCTCCCTTCCCTCCCCTCTCTCCTCCCCTTTCCTTTCTTTCTCTCCCCTCCCCACTCTTCTCCTTTCCTCTCCTCTCTGTCTCTCTGTCTCTGTCTCTGTCTCTGTCTCTGTCTCTCTCTCTCTCTCTCTCTCTCTCATCATATTCCTTTTCCATCCTGTCTATATTGTCTTTTCTTTGTCTTTATTTGCCTCTCCCATTTTTTTTCTTACATTCTATTACATATCTGGTTGTCTGTTGCCTGACCCCTTCTCCTCCCGTGCTGAAGCCTGAACTCAGGGCTTCCAGCATTTGAGGCAAGTGCTGTACCACTGAGATGTCCCACGAGCCCTAAACACTTAACTTTATGTGAAGAATTGATCTATTTACATAGTCCCTCTGCAGCCAGTAAGCCTGAGATCTAATGCAGTCTACTAACAAGCGTAACAATATGACCACTGACATCTGCAGAGAACAGGGAAAAGTGAGTTAAGAAAAGAAAGCTAAAGATTGGGTGTGTTAGCTCTCTCCCCACAACCTTCTGAACTGTTTGTAACAAATCCAAGCTCTGAAAGGTTTTTATTTAAATGATTCATCTAAGACATCGTCTCTGGGCCTTGCTGTTCCCAGGACCCTACATTCCAGGCAGAAATTTGGGGGCAGAAATGATCCTGCATGTCTGAGCATATACTTCAGAAGCAGAATGGAATTTGGAACCGCTTATTTTCTCTCTTCCCTGAAAGCTTACACTCACTTTGGCTTCCTGAAATGAGTATGTATGCATGGTGTGATCCACAGCTACCCCTCCTCCATGTCCCTCCCTTTCTTCTATTTCTTAATACTACCCTGAATTAAGCATTGGGATACTACTGACCATAGATGCTGAGGAGGTCTCTGGTCAGAGCACAGCTGGGTCCTCGTCACTGTTTCCACCTGACTAACTCTAAGATTCTAATTGTAATCTAATGTGCATTAACAGCCAGACCCCAGCACATCATTTTGCAAGCCTGCACTGTGACTAAACACCTTCTGAAGGGTCTTTCCCAAAGCAGAAGTTTTAAATTTTGATGAAATTTGAATGCTCTATTTCTCCTTTTTGACCATGAATTGTCCTGAGAACTCTCCTCTAAGTCTTAAATCTGAGAAAAGTTTTTTCTCTTTTTTTTCCCTAAAAGTTTGATAGCTTTATGTTTTATATATAAATATAACCTCTGGTTTTAGTTAATTTTAAGCAATTTTAATTTTTAAAATAAACTCTTAGGCATGGATTATAATTCTTACTATATGTATATATTATATGCATATGTAAAATTGTTATTAAATGTATATATTTTATGTGTATGTAGAATTCTTATTACATGTATGGCTTTAGCAAACAACCCAGTCATCAAATAGGTGAATGAGATGAACAGACACTGCTCGAAAGATAAAACACAAATGGCCAACAAACTTGAAAAAAATGCCCAACAGCCTTAGCCTCGGGGAAGTGACAATTCAAGCTTCATAGAGACTGATTATCACCCCAAGTGTTCTCGAGGTTGCTGGGGGAAGGGGACACTTATCCACTGCTGGCAGGAGTATAAATTAGTCCAGATATATGGAAGTAACCGTGGAGCTTAAAGAACTGAAAGACCAACTAGCATGTGACCCAGATATTCCACTCCTGGTATATGCCCAAAGGATTCTTGAGTCAACATATCACAGAGACACTTACATGCTGGTTTTACTGTAATGACAGTCGGGCTATGGAATCAGCCTAGGTGTCAATGAACAGGTATAAAGAACAGTTTCTGCTCAGGACCCCAAGACTGGGTTCTCAACACAAAGGAGATTTATTTGACCAGGGGGACAGAGAGCAGGAAATAAGAGACAAAGACAGGAGATAGAGGATGAGGGAGAACGGGAAGGCAGTGATGGATGATAAGCATGTGCTAATAATTGCTTTTTAGCTAGGGGTGGTGGCACATACCTTTAACCCCAGCATTTGGGAGGCAGAGGCGGGTGAATATATGAGTTTGAGGCCATCCTGGACCACATAGTGAGTTCGAGACCAGATAGGGCTTGTAGTGAGACCTTGTCCTCCACCCCCTAAAACAGGAAATCTAGAAAATAATGTTTCTGCTTAACATATAACACCCCTCCCTGTCCCTAGTAACTTCCTTTGCTCTCAGGATATTATCTGGTAGTAGACACCTAGGTTAATGTTGCGCAACATATTAGACTTGAAACAAACTGCTTGTCAACAATGCTTCAAGCCCATCTGCCATGGCAAGGTGTAGACAGTTACATTTAGTGCATTTTTGCTACATCAAAGCTTAAAACTACCACTTAATTTTTTTTTCTATTTCTTTGTGTTCTGGTTTGTTCTCTTTCTGCCTTCTTCAAATTTACTTTAACAAATTTTCTGGTACTTTTTGAATAAGTAATTTTTGTATAGCTTTCTAGAAGGTGCTTTTTTGCCTGCTGTTAGATGCCTTTGTCTTCCCTATTTATAATACAACTGTCATAAATACTTCCTTTGAAACAGGCACCGAATGTTTTTTTGTTCCAAGGTCACCAAGTCTTCTCTTTGTCATCTCCCTTTTGTAGCTGAGCACATCCATTCCGTTTTTTTAGTTTGGTTACTATGTATTCTGGTCTTCACATTTCATTTTAAGAACGTTTCATTTCCCCTCTACGGTATTTTTTATGGTGTTTATATTTTTAAAGCATATCTCTAGAAGGTTTCTCATTGGCCATTTCATGCATTTTTTTTTTGTAACAACATACTACAAACTTTCTCAGCTTGTTCTGCTGTCTCTGCCATTTCAGGTTGCATATGCCGACTGCCAGGTCTTCCTTTTTCTTTGCTTAATGAACGATGTTTGAATTGCAACCTGGACATTTAGACGTTGCCACAGACTCTAGATATTATTTAAACGACTTATTTTTTGCAGAAATACTTGGGCACCATGCAGCTGGGTAGAGAAATGTGGTATCATTACTGGCAGATTTGGTTAATGTTCAGGCGAGAACATCTTTCTTCTCAGAGGGAGTAGTCTCTTCATTATCGTCATGTGGAGGTATATGAAGACATTAAAGTTCTCTACCAGGCCTCTGATAACTTTTGTAGTGAAGAGAAGGGGCCTCATTATGGTTTCTCACTGCCCACGATGCCTGCTGAGGGAGACTGGCTCATTAGGCCAGCAGAGCAGCTTATGCTATCTGCTAGGCCTCTTTTGCTATCAGGTCTATGGGAAGGGGACTGGATCCTTTTGATCCCTGGTAAGAGCTGAAGTCCAGACTCTCTGTATGATTAATCAACACAGGAGGGATGGAGGGCTTGCTCCTGGCTGCCAAGAAATGAAAGCCTTAGTTTCCTATCCATCTTCCTTAACACCACTAGGCCCTGGACCTTAAGACCCTGCTATATAGCCTGTAATGCAAGTCCACTATTAATCTATTTGTTCTGATCTATTTTTCTTCAGGGCAACAGCACTAGAGAGAGATGACAGCCTAGTTTCTCAGAACCAGAATGTCCCAGTTCTACTAAGACCCACTGTCAGGATCTCAGACCTCCTCTCTTCCCTCAGCCTTTCGGATGGCAAATCGCTCTTAGATCTGCCTATCTGCTGAAGACCTTGTCTATGCCCAGCTCCCATTAGGTCTCTGGTTCTGTCTCCTTTCTGCACACTTCAGATCTGTGTCTGATATGTTTTGGAACGGGGGCTGCTAGGCAATAGAACACATATGAAGACCCCATGTAAACTCTGATCTTGTCACTTAATTTGTTCCTATCATGCCAAGCCTCTATCCCTGTCTCTCAGGAATCGCATCACCCTGGATACTTCCAAAAGTGAATGAGGGGTGTCATGACACCACAGGGTGTCAGTTTTAAAACACAGCAATAAGGTCAGGGGTGGATATTCTCTCAGAATCCAGCAGGACTCTTTTCCAACAGGGAAGTTATGTAGTCACTGCTAGTTTTTATTCAATATTTTGTATCTATCTTTTGGAAGTAAGGCACGTCTCTGATTTGAGTTGGTCTACATAGAGTAAACACTGGAGTTTTCAAGCCTCTTTCTAAGTAAGCATGGCCAATGGAATGTATATAGAAGCAGCCTCCCGTGAGTACATCTTAGGAGAGAAGAGAGCATCACCTTCCGCATCCGTTTAGTTCATTGAGTTGAATATGGATGTAATGGAAGGTGCTGAAGCAGTTATTGAAAATAATGAAGATTATTGCCCTACTCAGGGAGTCTCAGCATGAGTAGATGTAACCCAGGTCCCTCACAGTTTCACAGGATTACAGTATTTAACCTGGATAGTTGACCCCGAATGTTTGGAAGAGAACATAAAGCCGGTGCATTCGAATCACTGCTGGGTTTGATTTTCCCCTTTCCTATAGTTAAACCCAGTCCCAAACAATGTATTCACACAGTCCTGTAACAATGTCAGGATTAGAACCAGCTGTCTGTGATTGGAAGGGGAGTATCAATAGATGTGCATCACACAGCAGTGTCGAGGGCGGCCTGGCTAGAAAGCTTCATCTTTCAGGAGTCTCCAACTTTTCGAAACCTGATCAGAACAACTTGTGGGAGCCATTTTTAAATGAGTGTTTCTCAGCAGCTCCCTTACCCCATTGCAGATGGTAGAAATGGATCTAGAGAAAAGGATCACAGATTGTACAACCAAATTCTAACAAGATTCTTAAATCTCGGGAACCAACTCAAATGTTGACTCCCATCAAAAAGAAGCCAACTGCTTCGTGTTGAGAGGCTAGGAACAATACCTCAAGGGTTCTTCAGGAATCAGACGGTCTCCATGCAGGAAAGGCCCTTGGGTATGAAAGAACAAACACATATGAGCTTAGTCTTCCTATAGTTCATTTCACCCCACTTTGCCACCAGGATACTCAGAGGCTGCTGTAGCCATGGTTCCAGATCATCCTCCTACTTCTCAAGGTTGGAAAGAACATGGTGCCATCTACATGATGCTCGTTTGCCAGATGAAATAATGCAAGAACTGCAAGGACATATAGACTTCCATTCAGACTTCAAAGAAGGCTCGGGACAGCCCATGGGAGGGCACTGTACGAAGCCACGAGTGTGTCTCCCAAGCTTTATAACCTTTACTGTGTATCTTAAGATTTGAGTGGTACCAGGAACATAAAACATGTATATGAGGGAGGTCCCAGGCATTGGGTGGAGCCAGCCCAAGGTGAAGGCCTTGTGAACTTCAAATGACAAAGCGACAGGAAAAGAGCCTAAGGGTTTCGGAACACACATCACAATACCACACACTCTGGATGCTGGATACAGATCTGCTCACTTTGGTATTTGCACTACTGTGTTTGGGGCCATTCTGTGATATGATCTTTCTTTACCATTGTCTCCTTCTCACTACCACTGCCACATTGGGAAAGGCATCCCCAGCTCTGTACCCTTCTACTTTGGAAACAGGGGAGTTTTCTTCTTTCTTCTATTTCTTATCTTACAAGAGCTATCGTCTTTGTCTCCCAAGGGATTTGAATTTTTGACTTCTTGAACAGTGATAGAACTGTAAGAATATAGGGAACTTTTGGAGATAGACTTATTATGGGATGACCAAGGGCAGTATTGGTTGACTATGAAATGGATCCCCACAGGCTTGCGTTCAATGTTTAGCTGCTACTTATGAAGCTAAATTGGGAGGCTCCGAATACCTTAGGAAAGAAGAGCAGTTGGAAGAAGCAGGCCACTGAAGGCATGACTTTGAGAGTTAAACATGGTGTGAAGATCTTTCTTTACACTCTGCTTTCTGTCTGCTATGAGAAGAGCTTCATATGGGACCCATGGGACCCATGATAGGACTTAGGTACTGAAACTGCTTCAGGGAGTAAAAAGCACTGAGAGATGCACTTCTATGATGCTCTGCAGAACACATGGGACAAACAACCATGAACTGAATGTACTGTGAAGCTAAGCACTCAAATTAGCCTCTATCCCTTCAAGTTGTTCTTTTTCTTGTGTATTTGTCATGGAGACAATTAACTAACACAGGTCCCTTGAAAGTCTATACTAGGGAATCTAGCCCTCACTGAGCACAAACCAGCCCTTCCAACATTTTAAATACAACTTCAACTCAATGCTAAAGTGAAGTGAGGTGATCCACCTCACTTTAGGCTGAGTTGTCAGAAGACAAAGTGAGCTTAATGTTGAGGAATAATTATATCCGTGAGAACCTTGCACTACATCGAAAAAGTATTTGTTCACAATTTAGCACTGCGAAAATAAGTAGGAACTCAGGGAAATAAAACAGACTGACCGAAAAGCCAAAGAAAGGTCTAAAAGCATCCTACATCTAAACTCACAGGCAAGTGTGTCAAATGTGGACTGGGAAATAACTCTAATCAATATACTCAAGAAAATAGATCTTAGAGAAGGCAGTTTCTGCACGTGAGTGCAGTTTATTAAAAGATTAAAGTGATGATTTTACATCTTAAAAATCATGGAAAGATGGGAGCTAGAGAGATGGTTCGGTGGTTAAAAGCACTTGTTTTTCCAGAGAACCTGAGTTGGCACCTGTGTCGGGCAGATCATAACTTCATATGACTCCAACTCTAACACACACACTTATAATAAGATGACATTTAAAAACCAAACATATTTAACACAATTAAGAATAGATTTAACTCATCAAGTTGTCCAGGGTGGCCTTGAACCTCTTCTGCAGTACAGGCCCGTCCTTCAGTCACTGAATAGCTGGGATTTCAGGCCTCAGTCACCACATTCAGCATATCTGTCTGTCTGTTTCTCTCATACATATTATATTATAAATATAAATATATAAAATTATATGTATAAATATATGCATATATATGTGGCAGCCTGGCCCTGTGATCCCAGGGCTGGGAGAGTGGGGAGGCAGAAGGATCCCTGGTGCTCCCTGGCCAACGGCATTGCCAAATTATCGAGGTTCAGGTTCAGTAAAAGAAAATGTCTCGAAAAATAAGGTGGAGGGTAAAAGGGGAAGATGCCAGGCGTGACCTTTGACCCTTACACGTGCATGTTTGCATGTACAAGAACTCAAGCACGTCGTGCACACATCATACATGCAAACATGTGTGCACACATGCAAGAACTCATACGTATGCAACACACACACATGAATACACAGGCTAATGGAACAAAATAGAGTACAAATAGAGATTCACTCCTACACACTTGGAACTAATGTGCAACTAAGGGAAAGCATAGCCAAAACATGGAGAGGAAGCCTTTGGATGGACTCCGCTCTTTTCCGTAGGAAAAAAGGATATTGAGTTGCTGCCTTGCACCTTCCTAAAAAATAGTTAAAATTCATTATGAATCTCAACGTGAAAGAAAAGCAACTTCCTGGATTGCCTAAATTTAGGATACTGAGGCCAGCAAGTGTTCCTTAAATCAAATAAAAGCCATTAGCCATAAGAAACTTGATTGTTAGCCTTGGGTATATGTATTAAATCAGAAAATATTCATCAAGGGCACTGTTTAGACTGTGAAAACACAAGCCAAAGACTGAAAGATGGAGACATTTTAAATATATATATGACACACTTGTGTCCGGGTTTATAAATCAATTCTTAAAAGACAGATAAACTAATCTAAAAACAGGTAAAGCAATTGAACACTATATTTAAAACTATATCATATATATTACATATCATATATTATATATAATTTAAACTATATACACACACATACAAGTGTGTGTGTGTGTAAACATTAAGCAAATGACAAACAATAAACTCAAGGTCATCTGGGTTGACAGGTGAGATTACAATTTGTTATCACTGTGAACCAATTAGAATGACACCAGCCTTGGGTACGGATGTGGGGAAACTTGAACTTTCAGAAATGATTGGTGGGAGTTACCTGTTGCGGCCATGTGGGAAGAGTGAATGATTCGATAATCTGTGTCCCAGTGGTTCCATCCCTAGACACATGCCCCAGTACATGCTCACATATGGGGCTTAGAGAGGTGGATCAGTGATTGGGGTGCTTGATGCTCTTACAGAGGACCCTTATTTGGTTCCCTGCATCTGTGCTGTGTGTCTGCAACCACCGATAAACTCCAACTCCAAGGGATCTGATACCCTCTTCTGATCTCTGTGAGCACTGCTTGAACATGATCTCTCTCTCTCTCTCTCTCTCTCTCTCTCTCTCTCTCTCTCTCTGACACACACACACACACACACACACACACACACACACACACACATACCAACCAATAAATAACTCTTTTCAAAACGCTGTCATTTGCCAAAACTTGCAGCAGGTGCTGCGGTGCCATACGATGTAGGCAGCATTGCTAATAAAGAATTCTCTCTCAAATATTTAACCTGAACCTCAATGGGCTTGTACACCTAACTCCTATTCACAGTAAATTCAGAATAAAGGAGAATCATACATCATGAGAAAATGCTCAGGTAAATCCAGAATGTTGGATATTATATGTACTGATCTGAACTCTTCTAAAACTCAAAGGGGAAAATTAATGATTAGATTAAAAATAAAATTAAGAACGCCAGGTGCAATGGATGAACCAAGACTAGATCTTGGTTGAGGGAAAATGCCTCTAAATGACCCCTGTGACACTTGGAGAAGCTTATAAACTAGATAGCAGATGGTTTTTAATGCTTGTTGTCTTGATATAAGCGTGTCTTCACTATTGGGAGCTTTTCCGGGGTGCATCTCAGAGAGAAGTGACATGGGGTCAGAGTTAAGGGGCCAGAGGGCATAGAGGCAGACCTTAACAGACCATGGGAAGTGGGGACATAGCAAAATGATTTTGTCATTTTTATCTAATACTGTTACTTATTTTCGTGGCACTAGGGATGGAACTTGGGTCCCCACACATGCTAGCTAGAGTGTTCTGGTGTGAGATATAGCCTCAGCTCTAGTTTGCCCTTGTCTTTAGACAAGAGTCTCATTTTTAAGTTGACCTTGAACTTAACCTGTAATTCAGGCTTCTCTGTGTCTTGCCTCAGACTCCTAAGTATTTGGGATTATACACCCATTCCACCTGGACTACTTTATTTAAAAATATTTTTTAATAATAATAAATTTGATAATTTAATAATAATGACGTCTTCTGATTTTAATCAAATGTCACACCCACATCACTTCAGAAACTGCAAATAAACTCCACGCAAGGAAAAGAGCAACTGGAAATCGTAGGCTCGATGCTGAGAAGGTACAGTTGGGTTAGAGAAGATGCTCACATCCAGGGACCATAACAAAGAATGCCTTGGCTCTCCCCCAGAGGTCTAGTACACAACATGTTTTTATATGTTTGATTAGAATGAAATACTTCACTATGCATACATCATTGTAAGTGATTCTGACCTTTAGTTATGCTTCCCCAACCAGCCAGCCAACAACTCGTGTGAATGGGCATCCACTCTGCTCTTCCTGTGTGGTAAGAGTGTGGCATCCAGTTGACAGTGGGTGCAGTGATTAGAGTCGGACATCATCCAGTAAGGGCTTCGGAGCTTCGGAGACATTTGAAAGTGCTGTTGGGCATTCCAGTTGGTAAGAAGGTGAGTCCGTTCTGGGCGTCTAGTGAACTCCAGACAGTAGAATGTAGAGGATTTTACATCCAGAAACAGAAGAGGGTAGGGTTGAATCCCTAGCTAGCATTTCAACCTCAGTTTGCTCATCTGACACGGAGAGATCCACCCGGCAGTGTCGTAGACAGAGAGATCCACCCGGAAGTGACATAGATAGATGGAGAGGTCCACGGAGAGGTCCACAGAGGAGGAGAGAAGGGACTGGGGAAGGGGTCGGGGGAGGAGTCTCAGAGCTCTTCATTCCCCAAAAGGTCCCGTTTCTGTGAGATTGCTTAACGTCATCTGTATGGCTCACATCGTCTCCCTCTGCAATTACTTTTAGGACCTTTTGAAATTAATTATAACCATAGGATTTACCGAAGCAGGCACTAACTGTCTCTAAGAAGTAAAGGAGGTAGCCTGAGTAAGATTTCCCAACCAGGAAGTAGTGAGAGTCCAAGAGAGACTTAGTGCACTCTCAGTTTACAACCAGAGTTGGCGCCCTCTGGAGGACAATTAATTCCTCCTACTCCTCTTCCCTTCACATGCCAGACTGTCCAGGTAGCATTCTTCACTTCAGAAGCCTCACTGCGACTCCGTCCCCTACCCGCCACGCCCCACCCTGCATCAACGTGTGCTCCTTCAGGGATGCCCAAATATAGAATGAACAGATGAAGTTAACTCAGGCTGGGTCTTTGTATAGGTAGTAGGTTGTGCTGCCTCTGCGGGAAAGACTGGTGAGGCATCAACATCCTATCCTTAAACTGCTCCATCACCACAGGGTCTGAAGTTGGCCTGCTGACTTATGGAGTGGGAAAGGTTGTGTTGAAATACAAGTCACTAATCTTGGGGTCTGTGGGAAAATAATGAAGATTCCTCAAAGTTGCACAAAATTCAACTGGAACACTTAAAATTCAAGTTTTTGTATTCTGGTAACAACAGGTTAGAGTGGTGGCCAGAATTCCACATTCTAACAGATGTTTTGGGAGATTATTCCGATGCTAATGTCCCCTAGATCCCATTTGGAGGAACCCTGTATTAGTGAGACCTTTAGTGTTAGTAAGGAGATGCTCAGCCCTGATGTCAGCTCAGTCTACAGTGGCGAAGAGACATTCATGAAGGGCTGTAGTGACTCAGACTTGACCTCTATCCATTTCAGAGCTGTGCTCCCAGCTCAGGGCTTTGTAACTCAGGAAGTCCGCCTGCAGACGCACCTTGCGGGTGGCAAAGACCTGGCTGTGACACTACATTCCTCAGTGTTATGGGCTCACTGAAGATCAGGTAGAAAGAGAAAAGCCACGTTCTAACAGCATTGCATTTTAAACCATTGTTAGCTCCTCCCAAAGTCCTGAGTAACACGTCACAGTACCACATGGGGGCGCTGCAACAAGCCAACAAGAGCAAACTCAGCAGACATGGGAAACAGGGTGTGTTAATGAAAAGCTCTTGTTCTTAGTTTCATTGAGCTTCTTTACCCTACAAGGACCCACAGAGCTTCCAGTTGTGTGTGCACAGCAGTTCATGCTCAGCATGCACGTATGTGTGCATGCACGTATGTGTCTGCATGTCTGGACTTACGTACATTGCATATATGGTCTCCCTGGAAAGCGTGCCCTTCCATTTCTAAGTTCTGATTGGTCTTTGAGGACTCTTTCACTCCCAGGAGCATGTCTGAACTAGTATTTGACTGAGTCAGAAAATCATTATTGCCTTGGCTGGCCCCCTTCATCCTTCATCCCTCCTACTTAGGGGAAGCTGGGTAGAGACAGGCTCCTCCTACTGTCCCCTTCCTGTGCCTTCTCCCTTCACCTGCAGCAGAGTGTTAGTTACTTGTTTCATTTCTGCTACAACAGCTTATCTGAAAGGTCAGTGTAAGCAAAAAGTAGTCTTTTTTTTTTCCTCAAAGTTCCCAGAGATTCCATCAGTTGGAATGGGTAAGATACATCTTCAGGAGCAGGAGGTGACTGGTCACAGTGCATCCGTGTTTAGGAAGCTCGTGCTTGGCTCAGTTTCTTCTTTTTATTCAGTCCAGAATTTCAACGCATGCAGTGGGACCCTCACTTGTAGAATGGTATTCCCTGTCACCTAACCATACTCTCGGTAATCCTACACACGCATCCTGTAAACCCCACCTGGACGGCAGCCAAGACGAAGCACCACAAGCAGACAAGGAGAATGACTTCTAAGCCCAGGCCAGAGGTGAAAGGACCGTAACTCAAACTGATTGTACCTAGGTCCTCCTTGCCTTCTCTCCTACATCTCTCGCCACCATGCCTTCACCGTCTGTGTCAAGATGGCAGTTATCTTTCTGAATTGTAAGTAAAAATTCACTTTTCCTTAAGCTGATTTTGTCCAAGTTTTTTTTTTTTTAATCACAACAACAGATATAACTAAGGAAATAGAAATATAAAGCAGTTACTCAAGCTGGTGATAAATCATAAAGAATTTATTTTAAAACAATTCTTTTATATAATTTTATAATACTTACATAATTTGTTATAGGCTAAGACAATTTGGCACACCGACGAGATGGATGTGCTTGTTCATTTTTACTCGAAGAGTTAAGTCACAGCTGAATATTTGACACTGCAGGGCACAGGCCAATGTTTTTCCCAGAGCTCATTGATGCTTTGATTTTATAATCGCCAGTGCTGAGAAAACTGCTTTGTGCAAATATGTGACACAAAAGGCAGAAGTATGTTTAGGGATATTTCAGAAACTGTTGGAAATGGCATCCCGATACCAAGCCAAAATTCATTCAACGATTCAAAAAAACAAAAGAAACAAAACCCAAGGCAGCAACTCAAACAGCAACACATACAAGAAAACAGTTTATTTTCTTCTGTGGAGAGATGGCTCTGAGGTTCTGAGCACTCGCTGTTCTTCTGAGGGACCCAAGTTTGACTTCAGGACCTACATAGAAGTTCACAACCATTGGCAACTCCAGTTCCAGGAAATCTGACGCCCTCTTCCTGCCTCCTCCCCACCCCACCAGATACAAGGAATGTGTATAGTATACAGACACACATGTAGATATCTAACACCTTTAGTTAATTAATTAATTAAGCATTGTAATCTGATCCAATTTGAAGATATATCAATTTGATATTTACATATTGAGGAACAACAACCACAGGGAAATATTAAATCTTTGTTTTCTGTAATTTAATGGTTCTGATCCTTTACATGTAGAAAGCTCTGTATGCAGTAAAACCTGCCATTCACAATATACAATAGTCTGAAATGTGTGTTAAGGCATTTCTGGCAGTGTTCACTGGCATTACACTCGATACAGTGCATGGTATGACAGTGTGTGCTCTGGAAAATGAGCGTGTTGTATGTTCAGAACCAAGGTTACAGTGAAGCTGTGGATAAAACACAGGTAAGCACTGCCAGAGACATCTTGGGTTCGTTATGCATTTGATTTAGAATTGCTTTTGTCAGCTGTAGCATCCTTTGTTATTAGAGTTTTCATAGCTCTAACATTCGGTAACATTGAAGGTGGTGTTTCTCCTCTGGCAGTGTGCATAGAACCCTTCAGTACTCTAAGAGCTGACCAATGAGGACAAAGCTTCCAGACTGGTACCCCTTGCTTTCTCATGGCCTATGACTCACGTATGTGTTGTGTTCAGTAGTAGTCATATGTGAATACACAGGGTCTCGCCATAAAGTTCTGAGAGGTAGCTCAGCAAGAGCCATCGCTTGTGCTGTCTTTGAGGGGAATCTCCATGATCTCACAAAGCAGCAACTTTAAAAGAGGTGACTCATCCGCTGAGCTTTTCCTAGAGAGCCTATCCCGGAAGAGCAATGCCCCATATAGATTTTAAATCTACACACCCCACCCAAATGCATCCCAGTTTAAGAAATGTTTAAGAAAAACATTTCCAACTATGTTCTCATGAGAACAGGAAGGTCACTATTACTAGCCTCTAAAATTAAAAATAATTTTCTTTGTAAGGTTCGAATTAGCGTTCATCTGATTAGAGAAAACTAAAATATATTGACATGGAAAATTCACCACTGAAGAATAATTCCTTTAGATGAAGTTCCAGGGAGAAGCGGGGTGTGTAACGTCTGTTCAGACAGGAATGACACTTTGAGGTTTACAGATAATCTTTATGGACTTTTAAACCCCAAGCAAATGTTGCTTTGGGATTTGAAATGGATGGGAATGGTCTTAATTCTAATTAAGGGTGGCTCCTGAAGGGGTTCACAGTGAGCAAGGTGGAGAGCATAGCTGGGGCCCTGCTCAGGAATCTTCTTAGCCACTCTCATTTATTATAGACAGTTTCTAAGAACATCAGACTTGATGGCTGGAAGAAGGGACAGTTGAAGGTATTCAGTCCTGCTACCTAGACCTGCTACTTATTTCATTGTTTATGCAGAATCCAAACTGGTTCATATCCAGAACCAGGGAACAGAGAAGAAACAAATTCATAATTGAGGCTAATCATGTTTGATGGCAAAATTATCACCAAGCTGTTTTTAAACACAGAGCCAGTGACTCATGTCACACAACTGTCTTTAGTGTCAAGAGCACATGTAGATTGTTCTTTGAGAGCCTCTCACAGCTGTCACGGTTCATTCCAGCCCCTCCTGGAAAATTCTAAACAGAGTACACATGTCCCAGTTACTGGATGACCTACATGTCCCGAGGCTCACTCCTAGGGGAAAAGCTGACTTTTAGTCAGTGACAGAGCCAGCTGGAGCCAAGCTGCCTTAAAATTAGATTTTCCTTGTTAAGGCTGGGAGCTTGCCTATTGCCTATGACATTTGAATCTAGAAACATTTACATGGCCTGTGATAAAGGCCTCATTCATCGTTTGCTTGTTTTGTCGCTGTTGTTACATAAGGATAATCAGCACCAAAAGCAGACATCAGAAGATGGGGACTTTAACCTTCTTCCTCTCTGAGCATTTTCTCAGCCTAATTTGCTTTTACTGTGTGCATGTGTGTAGATGTATGTGTGAAAGTGTAGACACTGTGTAAAGCCCACAGCCCAACTCTGGGTGTTTGTCTCAATTGCTTACCATATCTCCTGAGACAGGGTTTCACACTGAACCCGAGCTCACTGATAAGGCTTGATTGACTGGCCAGCAAGTTCTGCTGTCTCCCACATCCCAGTGCATGGATGACAGGTTCATGCCACCATCATCAGCTTGCTAGCAGATGTTGACGATTTGAACTTGGGTACTTCCAGGCATTTTACCCACTGAGCTATACATTTGTCAGCCTTCAAATGGACTAATAACTATTGGAGCAGGGCTTTGGCTGTTGATGATTGAACTACTTACTGGTTGAGCCGGAGACACTAAGAAGCTTCCATTCCAAGGCTGTGGGTATGAGATCAATAAAATGGAATCAAACCTGCTGATTCCGCATTAATTAATGGGTCTGACTACCTGCAACACCCCTGTGACCATGGATAGACTTAGCTAACACAGAGATCTTGTTGTAGCTACTTGCTAAATTGTGTGCTCTGATATCACCAATCAATTGAGTCCCTCTTTTAGAGATCATACCTACCCTCATGGTTCATTAACTATATCATTCTAAGGAGCCAACACTAAGGGAATCATACTAGCACACCCTCCGTTTGCTATCCCTTCTCATTTACTACTGGGACTTTGTTTCATTCATGAGATCGATCATTCTTGTTTTATGTTAAAGTAGCCATTTCTCCCTCTGTCTTTAAGATAGTGAGGTAAGATTTAACAGAGAGACAATACTCTGAGCTTGGACTATCTGTATGATTATTACTCAGAAGATGGTTTTATATATTATTTTGGAATAGAGAATACTTTAACTTTAAAAAATGGAGCCATATTTTGACTTTGAGAATTGCTGTACTGTTTTGCGAGTTCTCTAAAGTCCAGAATTCAAGACCATGTCCGTGCCTTGTTTTGCCTTGTTTGGGGCAAGTGGCAAGATTACACTGAGCAAAGGAAGTCACAAGAACCTTGTCAGTAAAGCCTCTCTCTAACCCGCACTTTTGTCTGACTGAGGCTCATGTCTGTCTGAGGTTGCCACCGGTATGTAGTAAGATAACTTGGAGATCCGTGAGCTGTGGGAGCACTTGGAGAGAAGCAGGAGGCGGGGCAGGAAAAGAGAGGAGCGGCATATATCATAAGAATAAAAGAATCTTGGTTTGCAGCATAAGCACAGAAGCAGTTTTAAAGAATATTTTAAGAGTACAGCTAGTCTTACTATCCAAATAGGAAAGCAAGAGGGAAAGAAAAAATAAAATGAAAGAAAAAGAAATGAGCCTCAGTAAATTGGTCTTGAGCAAATGTGCTTTTAGATATAGATGAAGTAACTTATTAAACATGTTTGAGGGTGAAAGAGGCTCTGTGAATCACTGTACTAAGATAACAGGTAAAAGCCCCAAATCACTTGCCACACACCGTCTGTCATGGTTTCAGTAATAACTGTCCCCTTAGACTTCTGTCTTAGTTAGGGTTTTACTGCTGTGAACAGATCCCATGACCAATGCAAGTCTTATAAAGACAACATTTAATTGGGGCTGGCTTACAGGTTCAGAGGTCCATTATTAACAAGGTGGGAACATGGTGAAATCCAAGCAGGCATGGTGCAGGAGGAGCTGAGAGTTCTATATCTTCATCTGAAGGCTGCTAGAAGAATACCGACTTCCAGGCAGCTGGGGTTACGGTCTTAAGCCCATGCCCATAGTGACACACCTACTCCAACAAGGCCACAACTACTCCAACAGGGCCACACCTTCTAATAGCGCCCCTCCCTGGGCAGAGCATATACAAACCATCACAGCTTATGTGTTTGAATGTGGTCCCCAGTTGGTAGTACTGATGGGCCCTTTAAAAGTGGAGTCCTGTTGGAGGAAGTTAGACACGGTGAGCATCCTTTAAGGATTCATAGCTTCACCTCACCTCTTTCCTCCCTGCTTCTGGTGTAAAGATGAAGTAGGACCAACCAGATTCCTGTTCCTGCCACCATGCGCTTTGGACTCTTGCATGCCATATCTTCTCCAACCATAAGCCACAATAATCTTTTTTTTTTTATTAACTTGCTTTTGACAGGGTATTTTATCACCACAACTGGAAAGTAACTAGTCCCCTTCCACAGCAGAGCCTTCTGAGCTGTGTGGATCAGAAGACAAAAGCCAGGGGATAACACGCGTTCACCACATAAGGGCTTTCAATCCCAAGCAGGATGAACGATCAGGAAAGTAACATGGTATCTACAGCTCTGTGAAGCCTCAGAGGCTGAGTGGAGTCCGGAGTGAAAAGATTTGATGGAAGATTAGATGCAGATGTTGGGCGACTGAGAGGTACCGGGGACTTCTGATGGTGGGAACATAAATGTCAGGTTGGAAGCGGGATTGGTAAGGCCGAGAAAGGGTGTAACACCTCACTTTGAGATTCTTCTGAAAGGGAAGGGTTTGGGGTGTTTATTGCAACTGTGGGATCCTTTGGAACATTTTGAACAAAGATAAATATAAATCACCTCGTTTTTCTTTGGGGAATATTATTCTGGTGGCAGTGTTTGGAAGAGATCAGGCGAAAGGAGAGACATGGGAAGCAGTTGGAAGGTAATTGCTGCCCTGGGTAAAAAGGTTTAGAAGGCTTGAGCCAACCGATGGCAGTAGGATTAAGAAGAGAGGACATGGCTGAAATATTTATGGGGGCGGGAAGGCAATAAAAATGACTTATGGGATGTATGAAAAAAATGGAGATCAACAAGGCATTGCTTTTCTGAATATTCTGGCCTGGGAGGTACAAACTCCCACATTATAAAAGAAGCTGGTACATGAAAATTTATGAACAGTTAAAAGGTATCCATAAAAATAGAGTTTTAAAAAATTATAGACAAAAGTATTCATTTTCTTATTTTAGTTTTGTTACTATTAATTTTCAGTTTCTCTTTATTGACTAAATTTGTTTTATCCATGTATATAATATGTTCTGATTATTCCCCCATCTCCTTCCTACCCATAGTCCTCCCTTCCTCCTTACAAGTTCCTTTCTCCAATTCTTACCTTTTCATTTTTCTTTGTGACCCACTGATGTTAAGCAGGATTGCCTGTGTGACCATGGGTTTGGGACTCTCCACTGCAGCCTGGTGGACTCACTGGTCAGTACACAACTGAGAGCAATGACTGTCCTTCCCTCAGAACCCAACAGTAACTACTAGTTCTACTGGGAGTGTAGGGTTCCACGATCCCCTCTGTAATTTATAATTGACTATCGACAGTCCAGTCTTGTGCTGTCCTCATGCAAGCAACTGCAGCTGCTGAGATCATGGTTGAAATGGCTGTGCCATGCTCAAGTGACAAGACTGCAGTGCCATACTCACTGGCAGCACTGCAGTGTCATACTGAAGTGACAGAATTGCAGTGCCTTGCTCCACTGACAGCACTGCTGTGCTATGTGCCATGCTCCAGTGACAGCACTGCAGTGCCATGCTCAGTGACAGCACTGCAGTGCCATGTTTAAGTGGCAACACTGCAGTGCCATGCTTTAGTGACAGCACTGCAGTACCATGCTCCAGTGGCAGCACTGCAGTGCCATACTCACTGGCAGCACTGCAATGTCATGCTCAAGTGACATCATTGCAGTGCCTTGCTCCACTGACAGCACTACTGTGCTATGTGCGATGCTCCAGTGACAGCACTGCTGTGCTATGCTCAGTGACAGCACTGCAGTGCTTTGCTCCAGTGACAGCACTGCAGTGCCATGCTCAGTGACAGCACTGCCGTGCCTTGCTCCAGTGACAGCACTGCAGTGCCTTGCTCCAGTGACAGCCCTTATCAGCCCTTCTCTCTCTTCCAACTCTTGTATCATCTCTGCTCCCACTTCCACAGCATTCTCTGAGGTTCAGAGAAGCCGGTGTAAATGCCCTGCTTAGAACTGAGCACTCAACAGTTACTTCTCCTTAGTAGCTTGAACAGGTGTGAGTCTCTGCATCCTCCACTGTTCAGTGTGAAGAGAAGCTTCTCTGATTAAGGCTGAGAGTAGCACTTGCTTATGGGTATAAAAATAATATTTGCAATGCAGTTTGATGCATGTCAACTTATCGAAATGGTAGTAAGTCCCCCCACTAAAGCCAGTGACCTCCACAGCCAGGAGTATTTAATCTGGCTCATAGTACTAGGCATGAATATCTTCCTGGGGCATGGTTCTTGAATCCAACCAGAAAGCAGCTGATTGTTCCCATAATAGAAGCTACTATTGTACCCATGGGCGGGTCTCTCCTGGTAAGTTGACATTGCTCTTTGTAAGGTTTACAGCTGGATAGGACTTGCTACCTTTTCTCTCCCAGCAGCTCATTTTGCACCTTCTGATATTATTTCTCAGCAAGGGTAATTCTGAGACCTCCAGTAACTCCCAAGGAGGTATCTCACACATGGATATCTTCTGGAACTGGACCTTTTGTTCAATAAACAATGGCTTTAGGAATGGCACAGCTTTTACCTCGGGTGCTCAGAATTTAAATTTAAATCCTAGTAAATGTAAAAGCCAGTAATTTTAATTGTAGCAATATTTTTGTTGTCTCTGAACAACATAAATAATATGCTATCTATGTCTGTTGCTTGTTCCATTGCTGCAACAAAATACTTAGCACAAATTACTTAAGGAAGCAAGGGGTTATCTTGGCTTTACAGTTCCAGGAGGTTCAGACTGTCATGGCACAGAGGGTATGACATCAGGACCAGGAGTCACATTGTGTCCACAGTCAGGAGGCAGAGAGAGGAATGGAGGCTGGTATTTAACTTACCATCTCCTTTTTTATTCCATATAGGATCTATTTCATGGTGATTCTACATCTCATCAAGTTGCCAGTGAAAGCTATCCATCACACCATCATGGAATGGGACACTTAGAGTCTACCTTCGTGCTGTCCCTGTCAGGGGGTCACCTTGGAGTTTGTCTACATTCTTACTATGATGTTGCTCCCCTATGTCATCTCAGTGATGGTGGCACATTCCTTTAATCCCAGCACTCAGGAAGTAAGTATATTTCTGTGAATTTAAGACCAGCCTAGTATACAGAGAAAGTTCCAGGGAAGCCAGGACTACACAGAAAAGCCCTGTCTCAACAACAACAACAACAAGTTGCATTTTGTCACCTCTGCATCAGGACAAAATGCAGACTATAACCAATCCCAGCTGTTTATTTGTTCACATGACTTAGCCTAAAATGACATTGAAAACCAGTGTGCAGAGGACAGGGCTTCCCTTTGGAGGGTGTGTAAGGTGACATCATAGGCATGTAGATCTCTGCAGAACCACTGGACTTTAACCTTGTCTAAGACACTGTGGCTTTCTCTGGGCTGAGCCTTTAGGTTTTAGGCTCTTCCTCACTCTCCCTGCATTTTCATCACTTGTGACCCAGAATCAGATCAGTTCTTAGAAGTCATCGTACTGAGACCATCACCCCTTTGTGTGCTCTGGACTCCTGATGTTTGCACCCCACCACACCATATGTGACCTTCTATTGGCTGCTTCTATTACATATCTATGATCTCATGGAACATGAAACTCATGTTCCCTACATTGTTTATGGAGTCTAGATACTAAATAAATAATTGTTTGATAATTCAATGATGGCTAGCCATAAGGATGGAAAGAACCTTTTCTAGGAAGTAACATAAAAACAGTTAATCTCAACTGTCTCCATACAGCTTTGGTTGGGTGGCACTTGTGTGGAGAGACGTGCAAGCACTGACATGTGGGTGTCTGAAATTAGCATAGTATTTTACTGTGCAAGAGTTGGATGTACATTTTTTTTATTTTTAAATTTAAAAGTGTGTGTGTGTGTGTGTGTGTGTGTGTGTGTGTGTGTGTGTGTGTTCCCATAGAAGCCAGAAGAGGGAGCACTAGATCCTCTGGAGCTAGAGTTACAGGTGGTTGTGAGCCACCCAGTGTGCTGGAAACGGAACTGTGGTCCTTTGCAGTATGTGCTCTTAGCCATTGACCTATTTCTCCAGCCCCAGGAATATATCTTAAAGACACACATTTATTGATATACCTGCAACATCAGCAGTACCAGTAACTACCCTGAATGGTCCTCTAGTCTTGCACTAAATCCTATAGTAGAGGCTGCCAGTTGTCTAACAACACCCAAACATTTTTGTTTTAACTAACAGAACTCACTATACTGATGGCAATTGTGTGTACGCCTATTATACTCATTGGGCTGGTGTTGGGGCTCATTTCAACCCTGGTTTGGGCCTTGTGGACAAACCCAAGCCTGGCTAGGGTTTCTGCGGCCTTGTGGGAAAGCCTAAGCCTGGCTTGAGTTTTGAGACCTGTTTCAGTCACTTCCATACCGGGGTGACTCAGCAAGATCTGTTTGGCCTGCCTCTGCCCTGCTTATGTAGAACTTTGCTATTGACCTGTCAGTCACCCCATACCCTCCATCATCTTTCCCGCCTCCTACGTCATCTTACCCGGCCAAAAGTCCTCCTCCCTCTGCTCTGAGTTTATATCAGTGAGAGGCTGAAGCAATAAAGTTGAGTTCCTGCTTTGACAAGACTCCTGGCCTGGTGTGTTTCTTTTGGGCTGTTGACACTCACCATCTGACACTCACCATCCCACTGAGCCCTGGAGAGACACAGTGGGGCTGCTCTCCTCCTGCCTGGACCTGCCAGCAAGGAGCCGACAGGCTGGGATAGCCTTTAGCCAAAGATGCTAGGAAGACTTTCAGAAAGCTTTTAAAGAAGTGGACAGATATTCTAGGAAGCTCCTTACCCACTCCTCAATTGTCTTAGTCTGTTGAGTCTACTATAACAAACTGTCATAACCTTAGAGTTTTACAAATAATAAGAAAGTATTTCTCACAGTGTGCAGGCTCCAAAATTCAAACTCAAGTTGCTGTCAGACTTAGTTTATGGTAAGGGCCACATGCCAGCTCATAATCAGGTGCTTTCTTGCTCTATCTTTATAGAATTGAGGTTGCAAATAAGCTATCTGGGATCTCTTGTAAGGGCACTGTACTGGCTAGTTTTATATCAACGTGACACAATCTAGAATCACCAGAGAGGAGGGAGCCTCAATAGAGAAAATGCTCCCATCTGGTCCAGCTCTAAGCTAGCCTGTAGGGCATTTTCTTAATTAGTGATTGGTGGGGTGGTGCCATCCCTAGCCCAGTGACCCTGGGTTCAGTAAGTAGACTGAGCAAGCCATGAGGAACAAGCCAGTAACCATGACCTCTACATCAGCTCCTGCCTCCAGGTTTCTGCCCTGTTTGAGTTCCTACCTTGACTTCCCTCAGTGATGAATAGTCACTAGAAGTGTATGCTGAAACAAACCCCCTCCCACCTCAAGTTGCCTTGGTCATGGCCTTTTGTTGCAGCAATAGAAACCCTAGGGTTTTGGGACATGACTTTTGAGGGGATCCACGGCAGTCAATTGATTGCATTGACACTTCCAGTGGAACCATTTTGTACTATTAGATTGTTTTTGAATGTGTAATCTGGCTCTCAGTTGACAGAGGCCAAAGGAAGTTCTGTTGTTCCTATGATGTTTTGAAATCAGTATAGTAGCAAGGGCCAATCTTCAGACTTCTTTACAGCCAGCTAAGCTGTTACTATTTTGTAGGAATAGTGTCTTAAGCTAATCCTAACAAGGGTTGGTGTTTGAAAGAGGACATGTTGAGCAACACAATACCCTTCTTGTCTCTGCTTCTCATCACTAGAAGAAACTGAGGTTGCAGAGAGTCTTAGTGCATCTTGGGTTGCTATAACAACATACCTGATATTGAATACTTTGAAAAAAACATTTATTTAGTTCACACTTTGGAGGCAGAGATGTCAAGAGTGAGTAGTCCTGTCTCTCCCTGAATATGGTTCTTCTGGTTTCATAGTTGAAGTGTGCATGGTGAAGGAATGTATGTGCATTGACATGCATGTTAGACATTAAAAGGTTAAAGGACAGCTTTGTGAAGTTGGTTCTATCTTTCTGTCTTAGATGCTAGGATTGAACTTGTGTCTCAGGCTTGTATGGCAAGCATTTTTCTTTTGTTTTTTTTTGTTTGTTTGTTTGGTTGGTTGGTTGGTTTGTTTGGGGTTTTTTTTTTCCCACTAAGCCATCATGCTGGTCCCTCCAACCTCTTTCAAAGGCCATGCTTCAATATTGTTATACTGAGATGAAGTTTTGGTGCAAGTCTTGCTGGGACAAAGCCTACTCAGTCCATAGCAGACTGAGCTTAGTCTGTGACTGTGTGGCTTGAACCCTGTTGTTAAATGAGTGCGATCTTCTGCCCGAGCGTTGTTGATTTGGTCCATTTCTACAGATTTCTTTAGATAATTCTTCCTCTTGGTCTTTCAACCACTTATCTGTGATCAGCATTCACAGTCATACAAGAAACCATCAGGATGTTTTCTCTAAATGTTTGCTCCCAGGAGGCTCCATCAGAGGAGATTTCTACTACTCTCCTTGCATCTGTGTTATCGGAATTTTGGTTTGGAGAGATGCCAACTAGTTCCTCTCATCAAGACCTGGGGGCAAGGCAGGATGACTTAATGAGTAGCTCCCTCAGTTAGCTCCCAGAAGAGCCCTTCTGAGGACAGCTGCCACTTCCCTTCCTGTGATCATAATGTCACCTTGGATCTTACTCTACCTTGCCCGGAGAGTTTTGGGGATCAATATAATCCATGATGTCTTGTAAGGATTTTACAACCCAGAGAGACCTCTGTAATACTCTCTTTCACAAAGTCCCTTCTCATTCAGTTCTAAGTTCTATAACACATAATTTTAGTGCCTCTCAACAAACAGAAACAGAAAGAAGAATGTTACACCTTGCACAAAACTGTAGCCCAAGTGTATCAGCATAAAACCAAGCAGACTAAAGATAATAGGAGAGAATATGGGAAACACCCTTGAACATATTGGCACAAGAGACCAGTTCCTGAACAGAACACTAAATTGTAACGCCAATGTTACAGAGCTTGTTTCTCAACAGATCGGGAGGAACTGAAAGACCATCCTACGAGCACACTTTCTCTGAACTTCCACCCGCCACATCTTATGCTTTTTATACAAGGGATCACTTAATTTCTAAGAGATACCCCTTGGATTCCATTCTAAGATGTTAGACTCAAATGTACCCTAGCCTTTCATGTCCTAAAACTCATTCTATCTCTTAAGAGGATCATTCCACTTTGCACATTAGTGAACAAGCCTCCCGGCTCCCATTTCTGTTCACAGCAAAATGCCCTTCAGGCTGGAACTCTGCAGTGAAGTACAAAAGATCCCAATGCTCTGAGATTCCAAGCGTGCCTGTGGCGTCACCAGGCTGCCCAGAGACTGAAAGCGCTCAGCCCAGAGACGGAAAGCGCTCAGCCGAAGGGCTTTCGCTCTCATGCCCCTCCACGCGCTCACTCCTGCTTCAGACAGCGCACCTGGCTGTAATCGTTTCTACTTCAGCTAATTGCTTTTTGTGGTAGCATGAGTCCAGGGGCTGGGGGAGGGGGTGCCGACTCCTCCAGCTGATGATGAAGTATCAAACCACAGAACGATCGCATACAGGCCATTGTTCCGTGGCAGGGGAGCCAACATCTTACATTAATTTTCAATTGCAGGAAATACAACTCTCAGACAAAGACTCACATTCCCGACAAGGCACGGCAATTAATTTTCCAAACGTCCTTGATGCAAATGTGGGCAAAGGGTTTCAAGTTCTTTCGGCGTGACTTTTATAGATGTCTCAGAATTACTCAACTTCGGGAATTTTTAGAAGCATTAATGTTCTTAAAAGAGCAAACTCCCCATTGTTGTTTTTTTTTAAATATCAATCAAAGTTTTAATTATACTTTCATGCTTGCAATTATTTGTGCAGTGTCTGCCTCATGAATCCAACTGTCCACCTTATGGAGAAAAGAATTTGGCCTCTGTTTGATCAACACCATATCTACAGTGCTTGGCAGGGTGTCTGGCACACAGCAGGTGTTTGGTAAATCTTTGTTGGTTGCATGCACAGATGAGATCTCAAGGTTATGGACAATTCCACATGCATGTTTGGAATGCACATGATCAGAAGCAAAGAGAGAGAGGAAGGCGATAGGAAAAAAAGTTCAGTGAAATTTATTGTTGACTGAGGGACTGATCTAAACAGAAGATTTTCATATGTCGCAGAACTAGAGAATGTTAACCACGTGGGCAGTAAGAGCAACAGTGGTCAGGGTTGGTGACGCGGAATAATAACTACAGGCAGGGTTAAGATTGGTCACTTTCACTTCATAGCTTCCCTGTGTGCCATATATTCCTACTTCACAGATAAGAAAACTGAGGCCTCGACATATGAATAGCTTTCCAATGGTCAGTCACATAATTCAAAAAATGGCAGAGCAGGAATGAATTTTCAGACACCTGTATCCCATTTCTCCCACCTACACACAAAGCCCCTGTTGGCCCCCTCTTCTCTCCTCTCTCTTTCTTTCCTGCCTACTCTCTCCTCCCTTTCTTTTCCACGCTGTATTGATAGCAGATACTTGGCCTGGTTATGTTAAACTGTCAACTTGCTATAGCTAAGAGTCACCTGAGAGAAGATGGTCACTGAGGCACTGTCCAGCTCAGATTAGCCTGTGGGTACATCTTTGAGGATTGTCTTCATTTTCAATTGTTGTAGGATGGCCCAGTCCAACAGTAGGTAATACCATCTCTAAATGAATGCTCTTTGGCTATATGAGAAAACAGTAAGTAGTACCATCTCTAGATGGATGCTCTTTGGCTGGATGAGAAAACTAGCTGAGCATAAGCCAACTTGGAAGCTGGGTGGAGGTGTCATCCTCCATGGTTCCTGCTGTCCTTCTTGACAATTGTCTTGGTTATGCTTCTATTGCTGTGATAAAATGCCACCACCCAAAGCAACGTGGAGAAGAA
Source organism: Rhabdomys pumilio (assembly GCA_030674055.1). Taxonomy (NCBI): domain Eukaryota; kingdom Metazoa; phylum Chordata; class Mammalia; order Rodentia; family Muridae; genus Rhabdomys; species Rhabdomys pumilio. Next base: position 5,788,199 of record JANHMN010000021.1, read on the forward strand.
AAAGCTTTTAGTCCATTATCCAGAGAACCAGAGGCAGATCTGATGCCGAGGCCATGGGGGAGTGCTGCTTAGTGACTCTCTCAGTTTGCTTTCATAAACCATCTGGGTTAACCTGCTCAGCGGTGGTACCACCTGCAGTGGACTGAGCCCACCCTTATAAATCATTAATCAAGAAAATACTAAAGACTTGTCCACAGGCAAATCTCACAGAAGCATTTTTGCTATTGAGAGACCCTCTTTTCAAATGACTCTAGCTTGGGCCAAGTTGACCTGAAACAAACCAACACAGGGAGTTCCCTGGTCAAAACTAATGCTGTGTGGAATAGCAAGTGGACTTGCCTCAGTTTCCCACATTGACTTTTTTAAAAAGATGAGCTGTGACCTGAACTTACAAGCCTTTTTTCCCCACAAGTTGCTTTTGGCAAGGGTGTTTTGTTTCAGGAACAGAAAGGAAACCAACATAATACTGTAGCCCCTGTGTCTCCTCCCAGGCACCTTCCCCTCCACTTTCCTTTCACTCAAGACTAAAAAAATTAAGAATTTATTTCCCAGCATCCTTTGGCTCACAGATGTTCATGTGATACAGTCCGACATCCTGGGTTACAGCTTTCTCCTGCTTACCTGTTTGACCTCCTCAATTTGAAGAGAAAGTTCCCAGGCTTTTAGGAGATCAGTTTACTCATCTGGAGTATGGCATGAGTTAGCCCCACAGACCCGTTTCTTCAAATCATGCAGCCCAGTCCATTCATCCAGTGTAGTAAGTACTGTACTGCAGGACAGCTTTTCTCAGAGTGCTGTCCTGTCGGCAGCTGGAAGTGCTTGCATGATTTTCAGAGGCAAAAGTAACGACTCAGGTTAATTCTTCGTCATTCACAAACTTGAAGTATTAAAAAAAAAATAGACCCCACTGTATTTTCAAACACTGTTTTTGCAAAGGTTCATTTAACTTAATAATATATTTCAGCCCATTTGGGCATTGCTGTTTGCATTTAGTGAACTCTGCAGTTCCTATCCCCGATTTTCTATCCAGTCTCCTCCACCCTCAATTTTTTGAGCCAATATTTCATAAAGCCCAAGCTGGCCTTGAACTTGCTAAGTAACCAAGAACCCTGAACACTCAGTTATCCTGTCTCTGTTGCCCGAGTGCTGGGATCACAGCAGACATCACTATGACTTGCGGGGTTTTTTTTTTAAAAGGGGGATGGGGTAGGGGGGAGGGAATTTCACAGTATATCACAAGCCTAGAATTCACTGTGTGGACTGAGCTGGCCTCAAATGCTGAAGATTACGGGTGTGCACCACAAAGCTAAATTTATTGTTGTCATAAATGGATCAGTGGCTCAGAGATGATTTATTGAGCATAATGTCAGTGATGAAACTAGCTGTGTAATGACTGCATCTCAAGACAATGTTACAGACATAAATAAGGCCCAGGACTCAAGTGTAAGTGTGAGCATGTGTGTGCTGAGACCACTGGCTCTGTCTCTAAATGTGATCCATGTTCTGTAGTCTCTCCCCTACACAGCACATGCATAGGAAGCATCAAATTAATTTCACTATGAGAAAAGCACAGCAAAGTCATTGTGACTTTAAAACAAAAGAAATGAATGAATAAGTAAATACCTGAAACTTAGGTTATCTTACTCAACAGCAGCCAGGCTGTTTTGGCACTTTGTTGTGTTTTGGCACTTTGTTGAGCAAAACATTAATCTAATTCAGGTGTGTATGTGTGTGTGTGTGTGAGAGAGAGAGAGAGAGAGAGAGAGAGAGAGAGAGAGAGATTGGATGTTTTGCCTGCCTGTATGTCTGTGCACCACATGTGTGTTTGATGTCAGAGGGGAGTCCAGAAGAGGATATCTGACCTCTTGAGAATAGATTCATAGCCTGCCATGAGCTGCTGTCACCTGAGTGCTGGGAATCTAACCCAGGTCCTCCAGAAGAGCAGCCAGTACTCATTGGGCTGTCTCTCTAGCCCTCTCACGTTGTTTTAAACAAAGGCTAAGGATCAAACTGCTAAGTCTTTGATTTGTTTTTCAAGACAAAGACAAAATAATGCTTGCTGAGGTTTAGTCTGTTGCTATGTATTGTAAAGCTAAATACTGGTCCTGGTTGCTTCAGGGATGAGGAGATCCTCAGGCGCACCAAGTGATGGTATGTAACCTTGCCCTCCCTGCCAAGTTACTCCTGATTGGTTAATAAAGATGCCTATAGCCACTAGCTGGGCACAACAGAAGTAGGTAGGGCTTCAGATCCTGGGCTTGGGGTCTGAGACAGGACCACAAGGGAAGAGAGATGGTGGAGAAAGAAGAGGCCTTGTGGTAGGTGAATCATGAAAACACGGTCATGAGTGCTGGCCTATTGGAGTAAGAGCAACCCAGGCAAAATATGGCAAATTATATCTCAGGGTTATCGATAGGGGAGTAGGCAAAATCGCTTAGAGGGAAGATACCTGCCTAGCTCTAGTACTTTAAAGGCTTATTATAAATATAAATATGTTTTTTATTTAGGAACTAAATGATCCAAGGTGGGGTAGAAGCCCCCAACTTATATGAAATATTTACCAAATGCTTTCAGGTACATAGTTGGTGAACTAGTTATGTCACTAAAGAGCCAGAAGCTCTTTTAGTATCGCACAAACTTGCATGCTTGGAATCAAATGCATCCTTATCTCACTGTGGCTGGGGCAACTCAGAGACTGCCCTCAAGCCAGTAAAGAAATATTATTCTTGAAAAGAAAACAGTATGTGACCATGGAAAACAACCAGCAGAACTGAAGATCATCGGTGGTAGTGGGCAGAGGAAGAAGCTGCCTCGACTTACTGTTTCGTGGTCTTCAGGAGATAAAGCAGCCCTTCGCTTGTAAGCAGGGCATTATGAGAAGATGTACAGCTTAAGTACTTAGGGCTCCTGCCACCAAAGAGAAAGAGGATGGTTTCTTACTCTGTGCAGGCTACACAAGGTGACTAAAATCCAGACTGAAGGATTACCCACGTTTGAAAATCCAAGTGTGTGCCCTGTCTACCATTTCACACATGGCCTGATTCAATAAGGGCTCCCAGAAAGCACTGCAAGCAATGTTGCTGACATGATGCTAAAGACAAAGATGAACCAGGCGTTACCCCAAAAGTCATGAGACACAGCAGCTGTGACACTGCTTCCCGTTCTTGATTCTGGCTTAAAACAGTGAGAGTCTAAACCCAGGCAACAAGATCTGAGGAGAACATGCCTTTTCTAAGCTCTCTGTCAAAAAACCTTCTGGCTTAGGCTCACATGCATGCTAGCTGCTGAGAAAGAATATGCTTTTCAACATTTTTCCCCTCAAATGAAACATAAGACCTTTCGATTTATCCCTTAGCACTGAAACGCCCTTTGATAAAGCTCTTCTTAAGTGGCTTGCTCATGAGAGCTCTCTCAGCAGTTTGCACTTGAGTTTCAAGATGCCTTGACGTTTATTGCAGGGAGGGTTAGGTGTTAACTTAAAAAAAACAAACCAGAACAAAATCTTCCATAGATGCCTGAGGACATGCTTCCTCTCTATGACTGAGGATCATATCCGTGTCTTGAAGTGAATCGTCTACAATATACTCTTGTTTGTACTCAAAGCCACATGGTCACACTACATCTATCATGAGAAAACACCCCTGAGACCAGAAGACAGCAAAATAGACAGATTAGCAAGGAGTTGCCTTACCAGCATCTCCTAAGTTGGAAATAAAAGCAATTTTTAGCTTTGGGGTGACATACATACATACACACACTCAGAATCTAAAACGACTACATTTAAGATGCCACCCAAATGTCTTTCTCTGCCATGCCTGAAAACGTGGATCCTTTCTCATTCTTTTTACTAGTCAAAGGGTGATTTAGAACATATATTTTGTTCTAAAACTTGCTTTCTTACCCCAAAATAGAACCCAGGTAACTCTCCAAAAGACATTAAAACGTATTTTTATGATTTTGGTGATTGAAACAAAAAAGTGGGAGTTGTTCTAGACAGAAATTACAAAAACAAATGGCTGAAGAGATATGTTCTGTTGTGGGAGCTTGAGAATGACTGTGGTTCAGACCAAAGAGCCATGTCCACAGGAAATGCTCTGTTCCATGTCAGGGGACAGGCAGGAGGGCCACAACTCTCCAGTTCATCCTACATCACTTTATGTCACTACTTATCTTTTTTTTGTGAACGCTCCACATTTTGAGAGTTCTTTCCCACAGCCTTAAGGGCTGTCTTAAGGTCACAGTGTCACCATTTTGCTGAAGAACACAGACACACCTTCAATTCCCAGACTCTAATTATTGTAAAATCATTAACCTTGGCAGGGAGAACATCTCCCAAAGGAGGAATGTAAAGTAAATTATGTACATTATTATACATATAAGTCTTACTCCTAGCAACCACCAACACTCACGGAGGCCCATTCGTTGCTGACTCTGCTCCAGAGGTGGGAATCATGTCACACTGGTCCTTGTGAGGCCATGCAGGACTCAGCACATACCCTCTTTGCACCCACATCTGTTTTGGGACGTTTCCATTATTCACTATTTAGCAAAACCTTCCTAGCATTCCTTCTGGCTTACATATCTCTATAAAATATTTAATAATCTTGCTTTGTGCATCATTATACTATGAATGAAACAAAAGCCTGTCCAGAAATTGGAATCTATAGAATGAAATACCAGATATCTTTCTCTTTGTTATATCTGTGTATAATAAACCTGCACGTGGCAATCTGTGAAGAGGAAGGAAGAATTAAATGGCAAAGAGTCATGGATACCTTCTAGATTTCTTTTCTGGAGGATCAGTTCTGCTGCTGGCAGTAAATTCCTTTTCATTCTCTCCACTAGCTGTATCTGGAATATCCAAGAAGCATAGAATTTGAAAGGGATGAACTGTAGGGAAAAGCAAAGCTGCACCATGGAAGGGAGGGAGTTGAGGCCAGTGGTAAATTTGTAATGCTATATCAGCTCTGGATTGAGGCAGTCATTGAATGTTAGCCAGCTCGGGAGCTCTGATCCTACTGCAGCATGCAAGTAATAATGTATCTGCCCTAAAACAACCTTCATTTCTCTCCTGTGGATTCCTGGGTCATCCGGGGTTTAGCCGATGTCATCTGGTCATGGTTGGCTTTAGCTGGTTTCCTCGAGAATTAAGAGGTCTCATTCTGACAGGAGTAACCACATGAAGTGTATACACTTTAACCTGGTGATAGCAGAGGTACAGAGACCCAAGGCAGGCATGTGAGCTCATTCGTAAACTCTCCCTGTTTCATGGCTGCTCACTGACAGGAACAGGTCACATGGCAAAGCCAGCAGGAAGCTGTAGGTATGCATACTTTGCCTACTGTAGTAGGTGAGACGTCTTGGCATAATTACATGGAGAACTGGGAAGAGTAGCTCGGTGTACCACACGTGAGAAATTGAAAATGTACAACTGGAGTTGAAAAATAAGGAATTCACAGCAGGCAGTGGAAGCTATAGGTATATTTGACAGAAAGCATAAGGGGATTATGGAATGTCTCATCCGACCCTGGAACCTCAGACTATGTCACTTTAAAGAATTAGGAAAGGATACAGAGAATGAGGAGAAAACTGGGAAGTTAGGACCAGATAAAAAAGATTTCAACTAACAAAAGACTCCACAAAAGAACATTCAATTGTCTCAATAGCCAGCATCTCACAGTTTCCCATCTCTTCCCACCTTCTAGTTTCCATCAAACAAGAGGACTGGGTTGGGGGTGCAGCTCACAAGGCAGAGGTTTACTGTATGTATGCAGGCCCTAGGCCTAATCCCAACTGCATAGACTGGGTGTGGTGATGTAACCCTGGAATCTCAGCGCTACAAGAGGCAGAGTCAGGAAGATCAGAAGTTCAAAGTTATCCTCATCTATATAGTTAGTGTCTTTGAGGCTAACCTGTACTACATGAGACTGAATCTCCAAAGCAAAGCACACAAAGGAACACACACGATGGAAGAGAACAGAAGTATCTGCTGAAGTCTGATTCCACTTCCAACCAACTTGATTCTTATTATAATTGAGCCAAGTATTGCATAGAGACACTGTACAGTGTCTTCAGTTCTAAGATATACGTCAGGAGAGGTTGGTCAACATTCCACAAACTCCCCAACATACAGACATAGCCATCTGTATGAATGTAGCATGTGATTACTATGAAACATCTCAAGTATATCATTAAAGATGCCTCAGGTCCAGTTGTGTAGAACGATGCAGCCCAATCCCTGTTTGACTCATTCCTACGCAATCCTTGGGAGGACCCAGACCACAGCTGTGCATGAACCTCCATAAAATGAGGCCAGAATGGACACTGCACAAATGACCTAGTTAAGCTCTGGGGTTTCTTGCAACTCGGAACATTGGACAGATTTCCTTGAGCCTTGGAGTAATGAAGGTCCACTTGTCTTTGCACAACTCGGAATCTGGTAATGGCTCTACATGGAAACTCTTCTCTCAACTCATTTCGCACCACCAGCAGTGTGTGTGGTGGACTTCATGGGAAATCAACTGTAAAAAGGGCAAGCTTTCTCTCTTAGACATACATTGAGAAGAAAATGGGAGCTGCCCAACTTCACTGAGCAGCTCTTTCACCTTTGAGAGACGCAGATAGCCCATCCATGTGGTTGGAGATAGTCTGCATTTGCTGGTGTGCAATGTCAGTTATCAATAGGTCACCACTACTTTCTCCTGGATCAGGCCTTTGGTATTTAAGAATGAATGGGAACCAATGCCCACGTCCTTTCTCGGCCCCCCCATCCCTGCCCGTCTTAGGGCTTGGCTCTTCAGTTTTATGTCTTCTTGTCACTGGCCTACCTGATTGTCTTTTTTAGTTCTCTGCTGTTATTTTCCTGTACTTTATGTCACTAAATGCTCTCCCCATTCCTTTCATGTCAGAAGGCAATCTTTCTAGCGGAAGGTGTCCAGTGACTCAGTTTGGACATGTGGGGCTTTCACACCCTATTTGGTACTTAGCACTTTGAGCTCTCTCTTGTTGCCTTTAACTTTTCCTTCCTCCCAGGAAATTAGCTCCTGGCAGATTAGAGTTTATATCCATCCTCATTATAACCTTGGTTTATAACTTGGTTCAGACCTGTGTGCCCAGTGATGCCTCGTACCTGCTTATTGATTGGCTGCCTGAATGTAAGATACTTTTCTTAGGGACATTGTAACTTCCCATGGAGTTACAAGGACAATGCTCACTGCACTGTTGAACCGAAATGTTAATTCTGAGTTCAGAGATCAGACAAATTGGGAAGTTGTTAAGCTGGTCTTTCAAGAGTTTCATCTGACCAACGAGGGACTGAAGGCTGAGGAAGAAGAGTAATCATCACTTCTGGTGTGTCCTGGAGATGGAAGAAGTGTTAGTTTTCTGGGGTGGTCAGATAAGCAGTGAGTGACAGGGAAGTTAGCCTAGGAGACTTGACTAGATCATGCAAAGCACCAAAATACACCAAGAGCACTGGCTATGAACTAGTGGGCCAACAGCACCAGAATCTCTGCAACTCTGTGAAAAATGCAGATTCTTAGGATCTACCTCAGGTCACCTGATCTTGATTCTTATGTGGGATAGAGTTTGAGGGTTGCTAATGCAATTGAGGCTTTTTTTTTTTAAATCAAAGCAACCGTTGCTATTGGCATGTGCTGTAAAAGACTTTCCTCAGCTCTCCATAGAGGTGCTGTCTTTTGTGGTTAATTTTCCCAGGTAAATGACATATATATATACGTAGATGTAGATATATATATATATGACATATACTTCAGACAGCTTCAGAGAAATCTGACTTCAAAATTCTCTCTCAGCCCCTGATTCCTACAGTAGGACATTGCAGCCTCTCTTTCCTTTTCAAGTTTATCCATGGGAAGAGTCTTCTCCTCCCTGCAGAAGTGTTTTAGAGATTTCTCTGCCTTCGCTTCCCCAAGAGGAGAGACATCAGACACTCAGGAATAGTTTATGTTCATAGATTTGGATGTGAGGTTGTAGAACTCTACTCTTCCCAACTTGGAAGATGAGGCAATTCTCAGTCAGTTGGTGCCTGCATAGTCTGAGAGGCTATGACCACATAGTTCTGAGGAAGTTGTCTGTCTACAGAAGGCACCCAGAAGTCAGTCCTCTTCCCCAGCGTAATCAAGACTGACAGGATTAGGTAGATCAGACAAAGGATCTATTCAATCTCTATTCACTGACTTGACTCCTTTCCTCAAGGGCACACCTGATTTCTTTGTACTGTGGACCTTATATTTCTTTTTTTCCCAACATAATATTTTTATTGATTCTTTGGGGTTTTCACATCATAAGCCCCAATCTCACTCATTTCCCTAACCTTTCATGTCCTTCAGTGTACTCCCAGTGTCTTTGTGACCTTCCACCCAACAAAACAAAAACAAGCAAACAAACAAAAGAACAAGTTCGATCTGAGTTATCTACATACTCACTGGAGCATGATTCTTAAATTATTCCAATCCATTCTCTTCTGTCATGCTTTTAATCCTTTCTTTCCATCCCGAATGCCTCTTAACTACTTAGATGTAGGCTCTCAAAACGCCTGCTACCTTGATTTTGGATTGCTTATCCTTCCTTCCTTCCCATCCATCCATCCATCCATCCATCCATCCATCCATCCATCCACCTACCTATCCTATCCTATCCTATCCTATCCTATCCTATCCTATCGTATCCTATCCTATCATCAATCAATCAATCAATCAATCAATCAATCAATCAATCATCTGTCTATCTGGGCACATTATCTTTATGTAGCTCTTGCTGGCTTGGACTTCTGTATGTAGTCTAGGCTATACTCAAACTCACAGAGATCTTCAACATGTCTTCTGCACTGGATTGTGATTTGCATAAGGTGAAGCACAATTTATGACTCGTTCCTTGCTCCGACATCATGGTTGACAGCAGAGCCTGAAGCATGACAGGTGCTAGAAAATAGTTTTTTAATCTCTATGACTGACAGAGTGCTGTGATGTTATCATGTAACTTATAGAAGTCCATCTCTTAGCAGCTCCATGCCCAAAGTCATACAAGAACCAGCACTAAAGAACTGATTTTTAGTATCCTTGTGGCATCTCCACCCGCTGGACTGCCTTGTCTTTTACCCTGAACCTAGAGACTTTTAGTCCTTCAAGATTCTAGATGAAGTCACTATGGAAGACCAGAGTGTTATGCATTTCCCAACTCTAAGGACTCTGCTCAGATAGACTGTGATGTCAATAACTCTGGTAGAATAATGGTGTGTGAAGGTCCCTCCCTGCTTAGATATCTCCTGCACCAGGAAGCTTTTCTGCAGGTGGACTCATCTCCATGGTGCAGGGATTTGGTCTCTCTCAGTGTGTACCACAGTGCCTGGCTTTTAGCAAGCAGACTGTAAATATATATTGGGTGCACAAATGAACTTCTCAGTCTTAAAATGACATTTTCCCTCCACAGTCTACACTTGTCTTAGTTTCTTACATTGAGTGACCATTTGTGTGGGACCATATTAGTAAATCCTATCACAATTATTACCCAGTTTCTAATGATTCCAGAACTTGATTCTCCTCTCTCCCTCCATCTCTCTTTCCCCTTCCTTCCTTCTCTCTCTCTCTCTCTCTCTCTCTCTCTCTCTCTCTCTCTCTCTCTCCCTCTCTCTCTGGAATGCAAGGGAAGGGCTTAAGTTAGCCTATAATTATAAGATTGAAGGCTTTAGGCTGCTTCTGTACCCAGGTGGATCAACTCTCCATAAAAATATGTGGAAATTGTACACACCCATGTTTTAATGTGGCCTGAAAAGTTTTACTTTAGGGTGTGGTGCATGCAGTTTAGGCCACAAAACACAGTTTCTGAGAAATGCTGTTTTGAGAGAGAAGGCTCTGGAAACTTGGCTAGGAAGTGTGAATATGCTCCAGTGGACAGCGATGCTGAGAGGCTGCCAGCCACTCTGTGAGCATTAGTCACAGCCGGGCACAAGGCAGGGCTGGTTTGACTTGGACGGAAAGGTGGCTCTCTGTGTTCTGTGCCATGTTTATGGTGAACACACTGCTATGTATTCTCAATAGAGCCATCTGCAGTGAATGGATGTGCATTCTGTTTATTTCGGGAGCTTATTTAGATCTTGTTCTGTACATGAGCTGAAGAGCCCAAGACCCCGTTTGTAAACATGTCCTGGGGTGCGGCCTGCAGAAGTGGTCAAATGTACTTCCAGTGTTATGTTTATGGCAAATATCAGCAAACTCCAGCCCTGCACCCAGTGCAGAGTGTGTCTTATTTTTATAAATAAACTGGTTTGAATACGCCCACGCTCATTGTTTACCTGTCTGTCTAAGGCCGCTTTTACTATACAGAGGGACAGCTAGGAAGCTGGAAAAGTGGCCTACAAAACTGAGACTATTTCATCTCTGTCCTTTCAAGAAAGAGCTTGCCAATCCTTGATTCAGGAGATGAAATTCCCCTCTGACCATGAGGAGTGTTGTATCCATACCAATTTGTTTGACTGCTCTATACTGATTTGTTTGATTGTTATATATTAAATTTTTGATTTTTTTTTCTTTGTATTAGAATTTGACTCCACTCAAGTTGGGCTCTAGTCACTGAGTAGCTGAGGATGCCTGAGAACTCTTGGTCTCTGCACCCCCGGGGCTAGAACTGGAGGCGTATGTATGTCAACACTCTTGGCTTACCAGTGACATATTCAAATACATTATTGACTCATATGTGTTTAATGAAGTCCATTTTTATTCCAGAGGTGTCTCTATAGAAAATTTTAACCTTTGATATGTAGTAAAAATATTTTTAGCAATTTGCAAATACATTTTAAAGGATATTTTGGTATCACTGTAGTACTTAGGTAGCATACTAGTAAAATAAGTAGCTATACAGGGGTGTATTAACAGAGTGCCACAGACTGGCCACAGCTTAAACCACAGAAATTTTACATCATGCAGCGTGATCCCACTCATCCCCCTGTCCCTTCATACCCACCCTTCATCCTCCACCCTTGCAAGCTCCTCCACTAAAGAAAAAACTCTCATTGTGGAAGCGGTAGTGTGTCACAGTGTGTCCCACAGTCTCTGCTTTGTCCACACTTCTTTGCTTGCCGGTGTTCATTGCAATGAGTCATTGGTCTGGTTTTTCAACTTCTGGCTTCTGCTTTTCTATCAATACTGGATCCCCAATGGGATTCCTGCTGCTGCCCTCTGTCTTGGAGCTCCTATAGTTGGGTACCTCACACTCCAGCAGTTCAGAGACAGAGTAGATGTTGGAGTGGGCTAAGGTGAAGCCCTACAGATGAGAGGTTTTTTTTTTCTTTGTGGAGGAGGTTGCAAGGGTGGAGGGTGGAGGGTGGGTATGAAGGGACAGGGAGATGAGTGGGATCAGACTGCATGATGTAAAATTCACAGTGAACAAATACAAAGATTTTTTAAAATCTTAATCTAATTAATCCCAAGAATTCACACATACTGTTATTCAAAAGCAAACCAGTAGGTTCTGTGTAAACAGGAAAGCTAAGCCCAAGGGTTGGTCGTTGGGGCCTCTGACCTTGCTTTCTCATGCCTCCTGTGTGCCTAGGCTGTGATTTGTGTATTTGTTGGTTTGGATATCTATTGCAGCCTTAGATGAGGGATCTTCCTAGATAGACAGCTGCTCCTCAGGCTCAGTCAGGATTCAGAGACGAGAGAACAGATCGATGTAACAGCAAAAGGTTATTCATGCAGGGCCCAGAACCACAGCTGAATGTATTACATGGCCGTAGAATAGAAAGCAGAGCAACTAATATGTGCTCGAAAGGTAGAAATTATTTAGGGTGCACCTGGAGTTAGCTAATGAGTGAGACAAAGGATGGAGGCAGGAGACTGGGGAAAATAGGGGAAGCGGGGTCAAACAAGAAAGTGTAACCAGACTTAAATAAGTGTAAGAAGGAGAACAGAAAAGGATTAAGATCAATTAAAGTAAGTTAAAAACACCAAAAAAAGATAAAGTCAAAATTTTGCTAAAAGTATAGTATAAAAAAGTGGGGGGTGGGGGTAGGGGGAAAGAAGGGGAACAAGGTAGAAACAGACAAAGATCCCTCAGCAAGCACCAATGAGCACAAGGACTGTGTGGATGAGAAATAAAAGGAAAAACATTAAAAGTCTTAAAATATAATAAAGTAAAAATAATATGAAAAGTGCAATTATTAAAAGTTAGGAAGGGGGGGAAATAGCAAAGAAGCAAAACCCAAACAAAACCCAGATAAAGCACCCGAACAGCTTCTTTCTAGGCCCTCGACTATTGGAGACAGGCTTGTTATGTGTGTGGGCTGAGGGTTATGGGGTGGGGGGAAGCGTTGAGTGTGTGGACTGTCTTTCTCAGGCTTGTGCTTGCATTGGGCTTGTGCTGATGGTCAGATGCCTGGTGTTCGCTGGAGTTTTCTTCTCTTTAGTAGCATCCTTCTTTGCATATGGGTGTCTCTGATGGCCACACTTTGCTTTCCAGTTTCTGAGATAGACAGCGATCTATATGGGTTGGGGGGTTGGGGATTAGGGTGGCAGGGATGGGGTGCAGCACCTGTCTTTTTACTTTCCAAACCCTCTATTCATCGTGCAGAAGGAAGGCATCTGGAGCTGTCAGGTGTTCCATGAGCACTTCAGAGTTCTTGTGCTCTACGGCAGCGGACTGCAGACAGGTGCTTCTAACCTTCATCTCCATGGTGACCTCAGGCTTATGCAGAGCAAACTCCAGAGTTACTTTTAGTAGAAAAGTTCTATTTGTGGCCATTTGGGGCAAGATCATCTTTCCCTGTGCACTCTACTACTTGAGCCAAGTAGCATTTTGGTGTGTCAGCACTTGGTCCTCACCTCTGAAGCCTCCCAAAGCTGGCTCACCCTCAGACTGTGGCAGGCTGTGGTCATGAGCCCTAACAATGGTCTCTGCCTTCGCAGGTCCCCAGAGCAGCTGGCTGCAAACAGCAGGTTCCCTCTCAAGATGGCGCCACTGAGCTCTGTAGCTGTACCGCGTGTCACCAAGTGTCAGCGTGAGGTTTCTGTCCACCACTGACCCATCTGCTCACCATGATTAGCAACAGGATTTGATCTCATGAGGGTTGTGGGCTTACATCGAGGGTAGCCCTGCCAGGCTTTCATCACTTGGGGGTACTTGGCTCCTTTAGACGAAACACTGCTCCTCTCTCCCTGCCAGGAAGCCATGCAGCTCAAGCTAGATTTGGCTGACTTCTTTTTGGCATCTCACCTGTCTGTCTGTGCTTTTCAGTTCTTTTATATTGCCACCTCTGTGAATTTCCCGACTTTACGTCTCTTTCTCTCTTTGGAATAGAACCTATTTCTATCTTATTCCGAGTTGTCCCCTCCACAGGTGACATCACAGGTCACAGAGTCGTACTCAGAAGTCCCTGTGACATAGTCTTAAAAAGATCTGGTGATACATTAGTGGCTTTTCTAGACCTGGTGATAGCAACAGCTTATGGGAGGAAGAATTTGTTTTAGCTCACAGTTTAAGGGAACACAGTCCAGCATGGTGGGGATGCTCACTGGCTCGATCACTTGATTTGTGGTAGTGGGAGCATGATGTGGCTGGTCATACCACCGCAACAGAGAGGAAGCAGAGAGCGTCTTCTCTGCTTTTACATATGCACAAAACCCTCAGAGGGAGGCAGAGACAGGGAGCCCAGAGCCATGTCCCCCAGGTCATTCTAGATCTCATGGAGTTGACAGTCAAGACCACTTACCTTTCTGTCAGCAGGCTGTCCGAGGTCATGGCACTTGAACAATGCCCAGATTCAAGAGAGAATGCTAGTGCTTAGAGGCCCATGGGGAGAACATTCCATGAGAGAGGGCATCAAGTGCCGAGAACATGAGGTGGGATGTTGCCTGAGTATGTCTGAGTGGGGGTGGGGTGGCTGGAGAGTGGGAAAGCAAGCAAGGGCTTCAATGTCAGGATAGTGCCATCTCTATGAACATAAAACAAGAGTTGAGAGGAAAGTGTCTTTGTAAACTCACGGGATTGTAACTCTACAATGCATCTTCATTCTCTTTCCCCTTGTTATCTGAATAACAAATCTCTACCACGTATGTGTATTACCTTAGGAAGGAAAACAGACACATCCCACATGCACACACATACATACACACATGCACACGCATATGTACACAGGTAATATGTGTATTACCTTTGGAAGGAGGCACACACACATGCACACACACCCCATGCATACACATACATACACACATGCATGTACATACAGATACAGATACAGATACAGATACAGATACAGATAGATACAGATACAGATGATACAGATACAGATACAGATACAGATACAGATACAGATACAGATGATACAGATACAGATACACATGTGTGTTTTTCTCTTAGGAAGAAAACTCACACATACTTGTACAACCCCATATGTACATACATACATACACATACACACACTCCCCACACATGCATACACATACACACACACACATGCACATACATACATACATAGATACAAACATATACACGTGTGTATTACCTTAGGAAGGAAATACACATGCACACCCCCACATGCATACACATGCACATACATACAGACATACACACAAACATACTACATAGATAAAACCAGATATACATATATGCATGCATGTGCACATGCACACACACATATTTACACACAAGTTTTGACCCAAGACTTTCCCCAGATCACATTATCTTTGCCCTGAAGCTGTCCTTGACTGCAGGTGCCAGGTTGTTTGGACAGCTACCATGGCTATGTCTCATTCCAGTAAGAGAAAGGTCCCTGGCTGGAAACCTGGAGGGAGTGTTTGCTCAGATGGTCTCAGACAAGCAAGGCTGCCCTGATTTATAGGCAGTGGTGAAGGTGTTAATGCCTCCTCTCAGGGGCATCTCTCCTCTAGCCATACTTGCTGACTGAGTCTATGATGACCTAATTGGCCACAGAGACAGGAGCAGATGGCTCACATAATAACAAGCCTGTACATTCAGGGATGACCCCTCTTGGGCTTAGTTTCAGTACTGTGGGTGACCCTGTGGGCGGTTGTCATTAATCAAACATGCTCACTGAGTGTGCCAAGACTACTGGATAAATAGGCCAACCAGGCAAGCTCATACTGGCTCACTTTGAACTCTGACTTAGGCCCTGTGTCTCTCATTAAACACAAAGGCATCTACACACACACACACACACACACACACACACACACACACATGCACGCGCGTAAAAATTAAGAGCTTTGTGCACACCCATGCCTGACTTAATTCTAGTCACTAGACTTCACCTACTCACAGTAGCATGAGTTCCTGGTGGTTTGACAATTCCCCACACTGTGTTGGATTTCTCTGCTTCTGACTTTTCATTATTAATGGTGGGAGCTGTGCGTGGACTGGTCTGAGGGTCTGCATGTCATGGAAATGAGGCCACAGATGTCCCATGTTTGTGTAGACAGGGAGGAAGGGGCTTTGGGAAAGAGACACCCTCTTTTCCTTTCTGTTGAATGTACCCCCTTGGGGCAAAGTTAAGGCCATGGTTATTAGCTCTGCAGAGTCAAAGGCATCCATGTTCTAAACTGATGCCAGTGTACATCAGGGACTGTGGTGAGGAGAAGCATCACAGTCTAAACAGCCAGGGATCAGAATGAAGACTGAAGCCAGGGGCCCAAGAGAAGACACTAAGAGCTAAAACCTAGAGACGTTTGTGTCTGCCGCCTCAATTGTGAAGTCCTGAAGTGGAGAGTGAGGAGGGACACAAGTTCTAGGGACAAGTCAAGTAGGTCACTAGGTCAGAGAATTGTGGCCAAGCCAGTGCAAAGAATGTGTGTTAGCTCAGTTAAAGCAACACTCCTGGTAAGGCAATGCTATAGTGCAGAATAAAGTTGCTCTTTGAGAAGTTTTGATACTTAGCGTCTTATGAGTCCCTAATAAAAGAAGAGGGAAAAAATCTGGATATTTTCAGGCTCCCAGCAGCCTCACCAACGGGGGATGCAGTTTTCCGAGTCAGTTCTTAGCTTCTGAACCAGGGTTCAGATGGGCTGACGGTGTGGAGTGGAAAGTCTGTCAGCACAGTGTCCCTGGGTCTGGTTGCTTTCCATCCTGCTCTAATTTTATTATTGGGTGATTCTGGGCTGTTTCCTGTTATTATTACACTTATTGTTGTCAGAGGAAGCCAATTCATTTTAATATTAGCCAGAGCAAAGCATAATCAGGAAGAGAATCTGCTACCAGAAAGGAAACATGGACCACAGACTGCTGCTTTGCATTCCAAAGCCCGAGCTCAAATAAACAACACAGAACAGCAAGAGAGACCAAAGGGATGGCAGGCAGAGTACCTCCCCCACCATAAACACTGGCACTGTGGACACCCCCACACACACCTTATATACACACATCACGCACACACCCTACATATACCACACAGACATCTGACATATATCATATCACACACCCACATATACACCATGTGCATAACACATATAATATATACTTTATCACACATGCACACACACATCACATACACACAGACCATAAACACACCGTGTGTGCATTATGCACACATACAACACACAACACACACACAGCATACACATACACTACAAAAACACAACATACACATCCCACACACTTACACACCACTCGCACATTGCCGACACACATACCATCATTCACACATAGAAATCCTGTCTACATCGCGGCTGAGCGTCCTGCCAGGGCAATACAAACGATGAGTCACCCCAAGAAAACATAGTCTGAAAACTAAGTGATTAACCAAGACTTAGGCTCTGTACTTTTGTTTTGGAAGAAAAAGCAAAGGGGAAAAGAAAAAGACACACACAGAGACATCTTGTAGCCTGAACAAGCCTTCATCCTCATGTGGTACCTGGAGCAGGCATCACCCACCTCCATGCCTGAGGTCTCTCGGGACTCCAGGCTGCTCTGCACATCTTGCCCTTGGACTCAAACCCAGTGACTTGGAATTTCATTCATGGATTTAGAGTTTCATTCAGTCTTCCCTCCTCTCTAACAGAGCAGTTTCCTTCAAAGGAGCACGATGACCACCATCCACTCCAGATTAAAGGGCAGGTATTTTCTGCAATGGCAGGGGAGCAGGGTGGGTATAGAGAAGGGGGAAAGGAGGGTGGTCCACAGATGGATGGCTGCGACTCTGTGCAGGCCATGCAGTCTTCCCAGAGCCCATTTCAGGCATGCACAGTCATTGGTGGCATGTGTTGCTGACATTGATGTCTCACCCAGGGGCAAGCCAGGCAGACAGACTAAGAAATCACACATTCAGAATGTCTAAGAGGCAGGGTTTAAATGTAGACATGCTGGTATTTGAAACTACAATCCTAATGTGCTGCATTTAACTTCTTCAACTTTTGGTGTTCTTAGTCACAAATTAGAGATTAACCCTATTTTTGCCTTTGCTATCCCCATAGTTTATTCTTTAAATGATAGCCAGGAAGATTATACCAATTAGAATTCCACTTAACCACCAGAAACAGAGATAACTGCCTGGAGACAGCCTTAATGGGCTGGCATGAGTCTCCCAAGGACCTCTGGTCCAAGCTTCTTCCAATCCCAAGGAGGGAGAGGGGGACGGCCCTTGTTTTCATACTTCACTATAACAGGTAAAGATCCAGACAACATGTCTGCATTCCAGGTTGAAGAGGGATGGCAAAAACAAAGAAGGAAAACATCAAAAGTTGCAATGAATGTTTTTGGAGCACATACCATCGGCTAAACTTAGTTGCATGTCTTATTCCTGCCCACGTGATGATCTGGAACAGAGAGTTTTTAATGATGCCATGTGCCCAGCTGAAAGTGTGGGTTTTCTATTATAAGGAAGAGGAAAGAAATGGATATGAGGAAACACATGCCCTTACTGCCAGAACGACACTTCAAAATATAAGGCAATTCTAATAGACATTGTTTAAAACGGTGTTATCTCTCCCATGCAGGACAAAAGCCATTGAAGCATTCCCCAAGACACTGAGGGTCTAGTCCTTTCTGCCCCTCTGACCTCATTTCTTACCATCCTTCCAGGATTACTCTGATGAATCTCTTGCCTTCCTCAGGCTATGCCTCTGGGTGTTTTAACCTCAGCCCTCAGCCTATTATAGCTAAAGGGTTACGTTAGCAGAGACAATCCTACAGAAACAGTGGTTCCCTCCCTCGAGACTCTGCACCCTTTACCTGGATACCCTTTTGTTGGCTGCTGTTGGGTCCTAGGTTGCTGGGGATACTCTTGGTTGACATTTGTCTTTTACTATCAGATGTTTGATGACTTCGGGGACTTCATCTGCTGTCTCCTGTTTAAAGCTGTGGAGAATTCAAACATTGGCAAGCACACTGTGTATGCTCCTAGAGGCCAATGACAAGCTGAGTGTGTTCTTACTCTGTCTCTATTCCAAAACAGGGGAGAGAGCACACCAGATATCAACTCTAAAAGGGCTTCATACAGGGAAAGAAGTGACTGGGGTTCGTTGAGCTTCTAGTCAGTGCCGGTCTGTTAGCTGAAGAATAAAGCAAGTGCTGCCAGCCATAACTAGAGGGTGGGGGGATGGTGGGAAACAGTTTCCAGTCACTTTTCCCCAAAGCACCAGGACTATTTATTCTTAATTCGTTCTTCTCTGCCTTTAGTTTTGAACAAGTGTGGCTTGGGGCATGTATCCCTGAATCCATCACTTTGATGGCTTACTGCACATTGAGTAGCATAGAATTGAAGTCTGGGGCAGACAGGGCCCATTTTCTTCCTTTGTACCCTCACAGTGGGAAGGGGGACTTGCCTAGCTGTGCTTGGCCAAGTTAAAATGAGGAGACCAGATGGTCAGAAAGAAAGGAATTTGGGTCCAGGTTCAGGAAAGGGAAAGCTGTGTGTGTGTGTGTGTGTGTGTGTGTGTGTGTGTGTGTGTGTGTGTGTGTGT
>JANHMN010000021.1:5807131-5895273 GCA_030674055.1 Rhabdomys pumilio
TGTGTGTGTGTGTGTGTGTGTGTGTGTGTGTGTGTGTGTGTGTGTGTTTAGGAGGGCAAAGCAAGATTTCTGCATAGCTTTTGAACAAAAATCAGAACATTCAGTACTGAGGTGTGTTTCTGAATGGCAGCAGTCCCCTGCAGGGGTGTGCAGGGTGAGTGCATCCTTCTGTGTTAATCTCCCAGGACTTGGTGCCAAACCTCAAAATCATTTTCTTTTTTCTCTTTTTTTTTCTGTACTGGAGTTTTAATTATATGTGGCTTTTAGTTTTGAGAACCAGAGCACACTGATTTATGTTAAACGACAAGGGTGGAAATTGGGGAGGTGAAGCAGTGGCTTTGGGCATTTGCTTTCAGCAGGAAATGTTAGGAAGAAAGAAAACAAATTTTAAGATCTGGGAAAGCAACTTTCAATTAGAAGACAATTTTGGAGGAGACTCCCCACTTCCCTCCATAGAAAGACTGGGGCTACAGAACTTAGCCTGTTCTGCACAAAGGAGCTGTCCCTGCCTCTTTGGCACTGTTAGAGAGTCAGCAGACAGGGGACAGGAAGTCAGACAGCACAAGGTGGCAGGGATCCAGGCAGGAAGCAGGCTGGGTGTGAACAAGTGTCTTCATGGCAAGGACAGATTGGGACGGAGCCTTCAGTGCAAACTGCTGAGAAAGGAAGAACTGGAACTCCTTCGTCGTTCACTAAGCCTTGCCTCATGGCTGAGCATGGCGGTGTTATCTATACGCACGACCTCTGTTTGTAGGACACATGGTTTCAATGTGACCTCGCTGGCACAAGCACAGGACACTGCAGGGAGAAGCAGAGTGACAGCCAGCTAGCCAGGCTGGGTGTTTTCAGATGTGTTCTGACTCTCTCTAGCATGGCAGGGTCCCCCAGTCTCAATGGGGAGTACATGTCTCTGAGACAATACACATTACCACATCAGCTGCCCTCAGGTGAGCTTCCTTACTTCTAGCTCTGTGGTTTAGGTGTGCAATGAAGCCTGCTTACTGCAGCAAGCAGGAGAGGATTGGAGTTTGGGAGACGGGCTGACTGGTTGCTCACATTCCTCAGCCAGCGATGTATAAAACTCACACTACAGTAGGCGAAGCACTTTGGGACACAGGTATAACGAATACAGTTAAAATCCTTGGCACTTACATAACCACTGGGTGAGCATGGAAGCCTGCCTATATCCCAATACTTGGGGGAGGACAGGACAGAGAAATCTCAGGGACAAGCTGGTGGATAATCTAGCAGAATTGGTAGACAGGAGACCTTGCTTCAGTAAATAGTGGAGAAAGATAGAGGGAGATAGTGATGTCAACCTCGAAGCTCCACACATGTGCACATACAAGTGCACTTGTGCACATCCATACACATGTGTCCACACACCCATGAACACATGTACATACCACATACACAAGCAAAATAATGAAGATGATGATGATGGTGATGATGAAGATGACGATGACCAACAACTAAACTAAACCTGCCCCTTGTCTCTCTGTCGGCATGATACCTTTTCAGTATGGTGTTTATGCAAGTTCATTATCTTTCCTAAGCGGATGAGAGCTTTGTTGGTGCCCTTGGGGAGGGACTGAAGAACCATCTCTACAGGATCCTCCTTCTCCTTCATGTGTCTGAGCTAAAATGGAGACAGGACAAATGCATAGAATCATATCTCTATGTATGTCCCCTCTAGCAGATGCTTACCTGAACATTCAGACTCATTTGCATATCCTTAGGGTGCTGTTGGAGGCTTCTGGAAGCACATCTCTTTGGATTTTAAAAGACTTGAAAACTGACTCATTGGCTTGGCTGTAGAAGCTGTTCTGCATCAGAGAAACTACGTACAGATTTGGGCCAAAGGATGCATTTGGCTGGAAAGGAGGGATTTGGTATAAGATTTGAGCAGTTGTTGTCAGCAAAGAAATTAAACAGTCTAGGGAAACCTCCTAAGAGTGATTTTTTCTGCTTAGATAATATTACTTTTCAGGCGCCTTTTAGCTGAATTCTAGATCCAGAGAGCTGTCTGGAAAAATTTACCCCAACATTGTTTGGCTTCCTTAGCATGGTGCATATCAGACTGTGAATAGCTGGGGTTTTTGGAAGTTAGGGAAAGTCTCTGAGTCTGGATGAATTCGTACAAATTAAGGATGCTGGGATAGTTAATCTTGGCATTGACTTGATAGAATTTAACGTCACCATAGAAACAAATTCCTGGGCCTAGGTTTAAAAGGTTTTTCTAGACTAGGTTAATGCAAGTAAGAAGACTACCCTAAATGTGGGTGGTACCATACCATGGGCTGAATCAAGGGTAAAGAGGCTGAGTGCAGAGTCTTTGCTTCCTGACTGAACGCAATGCAACCAGCCACCTCCTGTTCCTGCTGCTGTATCTCCCTGACACAATGGACTGTGTCCCAGGATCTGTAACCCAGAGTAAACCCTTCCTTCCTTCCTTGATTGAGATGCTTTTGTCAAGTATTTTGCTATAGCAGTGAGACGTATAACTAATACCTATGCTGAGGTAGCAGAAGAGAGATGCACAGGACCTTGAGATGAGGACTTTGACCTTGGGCCTCCTCAGCTTTTGTTCTAGATGTGGACAAATGCTTTATGGAGACCACAGGATCAGAAGAGAGCATCCTAATTTCTCCTTAGGAAGCCACCTTCCCCAGTGTCTAGAGATTTGACCTGAACCACCACTGGGTTCTCAGACA
The DNA here is from genome assembly GCA_030674055.1 of Rhabdomys pumilio. Taxonomy (NCBI): domain Eukaryota; kingdom Metazoa; phylum Chordata; class Mammalia; order Rodentia; family Muridae; genus Rhabdomys; species Rhabdomys pumilio. The sequence continues at coordinate 5,809,846 of JANHMN010000021.1, forward strand.
CTCCTTCATATAGGCGGTTTTTGTTGAACTACCCAGCACAAATCATGTGAGCCAATATAAGAGGTCTGCTTTGTGCTATGTATTCATTCTATTGACTCTTTTCCATTAGAGAATCACAGCTAATTTCATGTGTATCAGCTTCTGTCTGACCTCTAGCTCACCAAGAAGACAAAAGCCCATTTTTTGAGTCATGGTTTTTAAAAACATGCAGATGTGACAACAGGAGGATGAAACAGTGGCAGAGATAAACTATAACATAGGAATCTATTTTTAGAAATTTTATCAATGATTAATTGCTCTTTGACCTCCCTGCCTATCTACAAGGCTGACTCTGATAGTTAAGAGAAAAGCTGTGTGTTCAAGACTATTTCTAGCTAAACATAGAATTTCTATCATTGCTTTTCTGTCCTTATGCTAAAAGCAGACTTAGCAACCTGTATCCTTGATGTCATGCTCAGAGATCATGTACAACCTGAAAACGTACTATATGTGTGTGGTCTAGGAAGGCTTGGAAACCTAGCCAGGCTTTGCCTTTACAAGTTGGCTTCTATACCTTTGGTGTGGAGTTCATGTCCTTTGACAATGGCAGCGCATGCTGTAAAACAGGCCAGCTAGTTTTCGAGTAGAGAGATGAAAGTCACCCAGCAGGGAAGGAGAATCACATAGCTTGGAGATTGCATATCTGCCAACCAGACCAAACCAGAAATATGAATGCCTTAGCCAAGTCTGGAAAGGCTACAGTGAGAAGGGTCAGAGGTCACTTGTGGCTATTCAGAAGGGACCAAGTTCACAGTCCACTTTTGACGTTCCTTTGGGTTCTTGGATGGCTAGTCATGAAACTCATGTCTTAGCTGCCAGATAACGTCTCTGCTTTGCAAATACTACACATAATTTGCATCCTTCAGAATGCTAAAAAATCCCAACCGGAAGGATAAATAAAGGAAGCTTTAGTGAGAACAATGTTTAAGAGAAGCAGCTTTTAAAAATAAAGCCCCGAAAGGATTCTGCTTATTTCTGCCTCCTCTTCCAGCCCCCGTGGAAGGTTACTGTGCTCTGCATTCCCACGGCTGACAACTTTGGCCTTGCTCTGCAGACCCAGGAACCTGCTCACATTTTCTCAAAGCAACAGGTGACTGATTCTAGCATAATGATTTTGTACTTTTATCCACATTGTGGGTTATATTCGTGGGAGAGGAAATTGGAGAGTAAAGCCAGAAGGAAATTATGGGGATTAGCCATTCTACAAATATGGAAGAAAGTAGGAATTGGAAGGAATGGGAGGTGAGGGGTACTGGGAATAAGAGAAGAGCTACTACCTATCCCTTCTAAACAGGGACATTCATTCATTTACTGAGTCTCTGTGATGGACAGACAGCAATAGGGTTCCTAGTCATGCAGAAAGGTGATGATTCAGGCAGCTACTGGCCTCTGAGTCCGTGGGTGAAAGGCTGGCTATTCCCCAGGTTAGCACTCAAGAATAAGACCAGACAAAGAGCAAAAAGGAGCTGGTGTGAAAGGCAAACTCTGACTCATCCAGGATATTTGCATTGTATGTGACAGTGATGGTGACCTGCTGAGAGGGGTGGGCTTGACTTTCACTTTCTGCCTCCAAAATCTTGAACAGATTCTTCTTTGGTCTGAAGTGGAGCTAGGCTGAAGAGGGAAGGAGACGGGAGCCTGTGAATATTTGGAGCACTGTTGAGCAGAACAATATCTTTTATTAATTTGGCACATCTTTTCTTCTTCCAATTAAAACACTAAAAGAATGGTGTGTGTGTGTGTATGTGTGAGTGTGTGTGTGTGTGACAAATGTGTACAGGTGCACATGGAGACAAGAAGAGGACATCAATCTGCTGGATCTGGAGTTTGGAGAGTTCATGTAGGCCCTGGGAATTGAACTGTGACCCTCTGCAAAAGCACTGTTAATCACTGAGCCATCTTTCCAGCCCCAGCAAAGTACAGTTTGACTTTCTGTGTTGAATTTCTAAATAAGACATGGAAAAAGTCATGCTTGTGTCTGCCACAGTGAGGCTTTCAAACAAGATCAGCCTAGCCTCCTAGACAGTGCACAGGTGTCAGTCGACCCGTCTTGGGGGTGTCACTGCTACCTGGCATCACCCCCTTTAAGATTCAATAACTTAAATACCAATATGTCAAATGCTACATATTGACCACGTTTTATATTACACCGCAAATGACTAGAAAAAGGAGAAAAAGATAGAAAAACAAATGATGTATGAACCCATTTACGTATATATAGTCCACACAGATTCATCAAAGAAAAGAGCAAACACTCATGATTGCTATAGTCACCAGATTATACCACCATAGCTCGTATTTATAGTTTCTTCCTTCCATGTTCTTCCTGTTACTTTTGCTGAGGGGAAAGCTTAGCTTGCCCAAGTTCCTTGTCTGATGGGATATTCCAAAACCTTAACTCTGTTAGAAGTGTCTTCGCTAAGGTGTGGCTTTCCTTTGATTTTTACCCCAGTGTGACATTTATAACCTGCAGGCTACTTTCCTTGGTCCTGTCCCCAGGGTGGAGAGCTGGGTCCCTTTGCTAAGATCAGTTGCTCCAGCAACTGAAATGGGTCAGGTGGAGGCAACAGTGCCCAGATAAGGGAACCATTGTCTTCCTGCCCTGGACTTCCTGTCAAGATCAACCCAAATCTACTCATGTTTTATTTCAAAGCCATAGGCAATGTTCTTGGATTTTCTTTTGAGCAACTTCTCAATTCTCTCTGAACCATGGTCTTGGAATTCAAAACATGCTAGATCTTTCACCCTCCATCTCCCACAATACTTGGAAAACAAAGAAAGAAGAGAAAAAGGAAACAGGAGGAGGGGGAAGGAGGAGTGGACAGGGAAGGGAAGGAGGAGAAGGGGAGGGGGAGGAGAGGGAGAGGAGGGGAGAAGGAAAGAAGGAGGAAAAAGAGAAAGAAGAGAAGGTGGGGGACAGATTTTTCCAGAGAGAATTATATTGAAGTAGCTTCCTGTCCTAGTCCCTCTGGCTGCTCCCATTCATGTAGTTCATAGAGATAAAGCTCTTTTCTGATGTTACATGTTATATAAAAACCAACACAAGCAGCCCTCATGGAAGAGAAGTGAGGTCATGTGATTCTTGGGACCTGGAACTCTATGATATCAAAACTAAGAAATCATTTTGGAAACAGAAACAGAACATTTTTCTCTTCAAATCCTGTACAGAGCATCTTTTTAAAAAATTATTTGTATAAGACTTAAAATAACAAAAAAATAAAGTTTGATAAAATATTGAGCACCCAGCTCATGACAGAAATTGGGAAGGGAGGGGAGAGCTTTGCATTGGCTGAGTTTCAAATGTAAGTCAGGAGACATCAGTCCAGGCATGCTCTTCACGTGGTTTCCATTGGGCTTGTGTTAGCAAGGTGAGAGTCATGATGAAATTTACTGGTGAGAAGACAAAAGGACTGGTGACCTCTTGCCCTCTCGGCCTTTTTGGCTTTCCTGACGCTATTGCTGAGCTCCTGGCACTTCGTGATGGAAGATTTAGAGGAATGTTGGGCTGCATCATTCCAGTTCAGCAACTGGAAACCTGAAGATTCTCCCAAAGCTGTTTCTTCTAGCTATGGGATAAGTCAGATTCTCTAGATGAGCTAAGCCCGCATTGTCCTGCAGAAGAAATTGCAAGGATTGCAAGAAATCCCTGCAGTCACTACAACAGCAATACTCTGAGCACTTAGGCCTCCATCCCCAGTGCCATCTCACTTGGCTGCAGGTAGTTTATGACACTTTGCAGTAGATGCCACTGTTACTTATCTGTCCTTCTAGAGCCTCAATCCTTGGGCTGAGAGCCAGTCCATTTGGCAGCACCAGTGTCTCTTTACCTGTGGCGTTTCTCCACAGTCAGACTGCTCGGCCTACTACCTGATGGAATCCTAAGAGGTCAGAGCTCCTTGGAAAGAGTCTACTTTGTGACAGGTGACAGTTTCCTTAGGAATTCTGTGATTGACCAGATCCACCTTGGAGATGAACCTTGGGACATACCTGTGAAGAAGTATCTAGACCAGGTTATTTAAGGTGGAAAGACTCACCCTAAATATGGACGGTACCATGCCATCAGCTAAGGTATTGGCTGCATAAAAAGAGCAGAGGAAGCCAAGAACTAGCATCCTTGTCTCTTGGCCTCCTAACTGCTGACACATGGTGGCCAGCTGCTCACAGTTGCCATGAGTGCCTTCCCATGGTGGACTATACCCTAGGCTAAGAGCCAAATTCTCCCTTACTTAAGTTGGTTTTGCCATGCGTTTTGCCATGGTATTGAGGAAATAACTAATAGGAATGTCTATTTCTCTCACTGTGGAGCAAGAAACCCTGAACCATGTCTCTGGCTCACTTCACAGTATCCCTGTGAGACTGGACTCCAGGGTCCACAATGATAGCTGGTCTGATGTCACATTGATAGAACACCTTTCCTGCCCTCAGGACACCTCCTGAGTCTTTCTGCTCTTTCCAGGACCACAATATTTCTGAGAAAGACAGGCATTAGCCAGGCACTGTCCCAGAGGTTCCAACTGGGGATCAGCCCATTCTGAGATTTCAGGCACCAGAGAAAGGCTGGTGGGAAGATATCAGATGAAAGTTTGTGAGTCTAGTGTAATAACTTACATCATAGAATTAGTGTGAGGCTTAACCTTGTAAAACTCTGAAAATAGTGTCTGGCATATAGTAGCAACTAAGTAATTATTAGTTATTATATTTATTATCCTGATGAGCTAAGGCATTGGATGTTTGGCAGTTCCTTGTTAAAAGATCAGTTCCCAGGCAAAGGCAATGCATTCAACTCCAACTGGCCACAGCTCTATAGCAGGAATAGACTGCTCAGGGAAGCTTTAGTTACAGTGCTGGGCCTTAAAGGAACAGGACAAAGCAAGGTAAGGTTTACCATGGGTCAAAGAGGAGCAAGAGCTGATCAATGTAGGAAGCAGGAGGGTGGGAGCCCCAGGCTATTCCCAGGAGCCCTACTGGTTGGTAGGGTGTGTCCTAGGACTCTAGACTACATGGCTATGGTAGTCATAGCCTAGAACTGATGGATCTAGATTTTTCTGGGTCCAGAGAACCCCTAAGAAAAGAAGGGGTAGCATGGATTGATGCTGGATCATCTTCAGTCATTAGCTGATTTTGATGCATTTGTTAAGCACATTTTATGTTTATAGTTACAGAGCTTACTGGTTGGTTCCAGTGGGAAAGAACATACTTACAAAACAATGACATGCCATCAAATACTGCAAGTGCTTTGGTAGAACATGTGTGCTCAGCATGACCCTTCCACCCCAGGGGGCAATGGGACAAAACCAGAAAGAGGGACTTCCAGTCTACATTTTGACAGGCAACAACCAGATAGCCTACATTCCACCAATTCAACCTATCTCGCTCCCTAGAGGTGGGACATGGGAAAGTCACTTCATTTGGACTTAGTTGGGTTTTCCTCTGAACATGGGATCCTGATCCTAAGTTCTGAGTATGACATAAGAGTCAACACGAGAGCCTGGCCACCCTCACAAGCCTTTTCCCTTCCACTTTCCTCAATGAAGTCAACCCCAAATAAGGCAGAGGCAGCTAGACAAACCACTTCTCAGCATAAGGACCACTGGGCTTAATCATTAACACAGTTTTGATGGTAAAGTCAACACCTTGCCCAAACGACCCTTACCACAGGCTGTGTGTGGACACCAGTGGAAGATATGAGCTCTGGAGTCAGATAGCCTGAGTCTAAACCTTGGTTTCTACTCATCCATTGTGTGATTCTGGGTAAGCTCCTGGACGATGAATGTCAGTAATTCACCCATGCAACAGGAGGGGTAATAGTAATCATTTCTATATTCTAGTGTTGTGAGGATGATGAGAGATTGTTTCGGTGAGTTTCACACAGTAGGCATTCAACACATGTGGGAATTATTTTGAAAAGCCTCTCAACATTATTTGGCAAGGTTCCTGTCTCCATGTCTCGAGGGCTGTCAGTCAACAGTCTAGAGTCGAGTGTGAATGGTCAAGACACAGACTTAGAGAACTTGGTATTCTCATTTGCTGGCTACAGACATAGACAGTTCCTAACCTTGGACTGCCTTCTCTGCATTCCGAAGGTTCTGTATTGTTCGTTCATACCTGAGGTTCCCTGCCTAAGAGGATGAAAACTTGACCTGAAAACCCGACTTCTCAATCTGCCCTTCACCAGTGATAGAAAAGAAAAAGATAGATACATTAGAGCCTTAGCTTTCATTCACTCTTGTTAGGTTTGATTCTGGGACATTCACTGTCTTAGCTACTTTCTTGTTACAAAATACTGGGCAGGAAGCAACTTGCAGAAGGCAGGGGCTTTGTGGCTTACAGTTCAAGGAGATACAGTTCATCATGGTTGGGAAGGCATGGTGGCAGCAGTGGCAGGGTGAGAGGGGTGGGTTCTAGTCACATTGCAGTCACAGTCAGAAATCAAAGAACAAGCAGAAAATGGGACTGGCTAGAAAACCTCAAGGGACAGCCTGCAATGCCCCTCTTTCTCCTGTGAGACCCTACCTAACTAAAGATGCCAGACAGGTCCACAATCATGCCACTAGCTAGAAATCAAGTGTTTAAGCACATGCACGGGACTATAGGAAACTTTCATATTCAGACCACATGCCAGGGTAAAGTTCCAGTTACCCCTGGTGGGTACTGGCTGAACAGTATACCCTCTCTCCTCCCCTGTGTCTCACACTGCCCATTCTCCTGCCAGCAGACCCCAGGATCTCAAAGAAACTGGTTTCACAGAAACTCTTCATTCCCCGTCTATTTCTGGGGAACCCAAACCAAGCCATTCATTGACACGCGCCTCTGAGTGAGTTTACCACGGGCCAAATGAAGTGCAAGGCCATCCAGCTACCTGTGCGCAATCTCAGCCGTCTAGACAGCTGGCTCAGGGCTGAGCACAGTTTTGCTGGCTTGAATTATTTGGGTTGGCTTGCCCAGACAGTTCTGGACTCCCTCCAAAATTCTTCCAGCCCCCGCTTTCCTTTAGTCTTCGAGATTTAACCTCCGAAGCTGGCAAGCTCAGATGGGAACAGCACAGAATTCTGTGAAGGGCAAATGTGGGCTATTCCTGTCAGTAAGCATGGGTAGAGGTGTAGCTCCTTGTTGATTTCCTGCTTAGACATCATGGCTCTCCTGCCTTCTATGAGCCCAGAGAGAAGTCATAGGCTGGCATTTCCCAGGAATCAGTACCATTATGTAAAGTGAGGTATAAACATGGGTTTGTGTGGAAATGGAGCAAGAGCAAACATTCACAGTGGGATTACCTCGGCCTGTAACGCAGGGTGTTCTTCCAGGCTGTAGAGCTATGAACAATGTGTGCACCATGATGCCCAGGTCCTCAGGACACACTTTCCATCTGTGGTTTGTCAACCCCTGTAGGTCAGAGAAGGGGAGAAGATGCATCCATAGGATCCCCTCCCTCTTCGTTGGTATCCCTCAAGAAGAAAAAGGGGGAAAGGGGCCAGGAAACCCAGGATGCTGGGCTCCAGAGGGATACCAAGCTTCAAGAGGAGCACTAAGCTAATGGTAGAGTGAAAAAAGATGAGAATTTACTGAGGGTGTCCCCTGCGCTGTGCACGGAGCTAAGCAGGCAGCATACCAGAGAAACCTTCCCCACATTTGGAGAGGAGGAGAATGGTAAGATGTAGAGAGGAAATAAGGTGAGCAGTGAGAGAGGTGTGGCTGAGCCCCAGTGTGTTGTCACCCATCACAGCTGGACTGCTGGACTCTGACCAAGCACCTGGGCTGGGATCCTCCTGGTGTTTCTCATGCTGTCACCAGCATTCATAGTTAGGCTGACCCACTAACTGTAAGTATTGTATGAGATCATTGTGATTTTTGTCCTCTTTGCCCTTGAGTTGCTTCATTCCCCGATTCAGCAACTTTTATGCTATCATCCAAGCACAAGTCACCTTCCACTTTCTCTAATCCATCGGCCACAGGATTGCACATTCCCTGGTGTTACAGCCTTGGCCTCCTGCTGCTCTCCCTGACTTTGCCTTTGGTTTGTTGGGATGAACTTTGGGGAGGTGCCTTCTCAATAATGAGCGCTGATGTCATTTCCTCCCACTGTCACTGGATCAGAGATGGAGAGAGGGTAGGATTACTAAATGAGAGACCCCCAAATCTCACCCTCATCCCATCACTGCCCACTGGGCGACTCTGACTAGGTGCCTCCTCTCTTTGGCCCTCAGACATGTGAGCAGAAGAGCAAGGTTTGCGATTTGAATGCGCCAGACGTGTTTGATGGGTTCATCACAGGATATGCTCATCCCTGTTATGGTGCCACCAAAGGCACCAAGCAGACGTTTAAGCCGGAAGTGTCCTCAATGAGTGAAAACATCTCACTGTTTTTGCTTTCTGGTAAAGCCAATATGGATGTACATAATACAAGGGTGTGTAGGAATGAGAACTAAGCTGACCGAGAAGTTCATATACACAGACTTAGGCAAACACAGACACTCACACACACTCATGCACACACAGACATTTACACATCCACATTCACACACACTCTCACACACACAAACACACATACACACTCACTCTCACACACACATATATACACACATACACACATACACACATACACTCACACACTCACACTCATACATGAACCACATATATTCACTCATACACTCACGCACAAACTCACACACATGGTAAAACACTCACATGCACACACACACTCACATACACTCCCATACTCTCACACTCATATATACTCACTCACACACACTCATACACTCACACACACATACTCAGACACTCACACATTCTCATACATGTACTAACATACACTCACTCATACATACACATATACACACTCACACACAAACACACATGTGATCACATACCCACATGCACTCACACACACTCACATACACTCATGTACTCTCACACTCATATACACTCACTCACACATACACACTTATACACTCACACACACATCTCACATATATACATATATACACACATATACACACTCACACACTAACACACACATGCTCACACACTCATACACACACACACACTGACACTCATTCACATTCACACACACACACACACACCATTTTGATTCTCCTTCTCTGATCAGAGCTAATGGCAACCTGGAGCAGACTGATCTGTGACAGATGAGTACTCAGACAGGGGTGACACTGACAGGATTTTCTGGCTGATTAAATGGAGTGGGAGACAAGAAGACTAAGCTTAAGGTCTGGGAAGGTAGGAAAGTTAATTGCAACTTACAGAGAGAAAAGAGTAAGAACGAACAGATCAGAGAAGGGAGCTAAACACTCTGGCTTTGGATATGCTGAGCTCAAGACTTAATCAAACAGTGCTATAACGCCTTCAGTTCCTGAGACTGGAGTCAAGAACTGTGTCTAGGATGCATGAGAACTCTTGGCACTATTTATAGTGCCAAGATCTTCATATAAATATAGAATAAGATTTTTAAAAGTGCTTAGCACTGTCCAGGCTAACAACCAGCAAGTTCTCTCAAGCTGTAGTAAACTATGGTTTTTGTTTTGTTTCATTTTGCTTTGTTTTGATTGTTCTATCCAGGAAACCTCTCTGTCTACTCTAAAAATCCCAAACTATGAGAACTATGGCATCAGCAAGTTCTAGAATGGCTCTCAGTGTCGAATTTAAAGAGACAGAAAATTATGGTAACTAAAGGCAGCTCGAATCCATTATTAGCTGAGTAACTCAAAGCAAAACACTGAGGGTTTATACCCGCATTTTTTAAATCTGTAAAATCAAGAGGAAGAGAACAATGCAGATATCATGAAACTGTGACCTGGGTGAAGTGACTTAGTGTTTTCACAGTACTTTGAACAGCAACGGGTATCGGTACGTCTGTCTATGTGAACTTAACAAAAGACAAATGATCTCAAATCAGCACTGAAGGTGGAAGCAACAGAATCAGCGATCAGTGAGTGGGAGTTCAGTTCCTATCTATTTTTCTACTGATCTATTGCTCTTGTAAGTGAACAACGCATCCCTAGGGTTTTTCCCACCATTTATTCACACCTTGCTGTGCAAACTGTGCAAACACATCTGGCTGTGTGCTCACATTTCACAAGTGTACGGGATGCACCAAATCGCTCTTACCAGCAAGGCTCGTTTCCAGATCCCTGTGTCGCTTCTTACTCTTTCTGTGAACCTTCTGCTTCTCACATCCCGGGAATGAAGTGTCACCTCTGGCGATGTCACAAATCTGATGGTGTGTGGTGCTGAGGAAACTGGAAAGAACAGTAAGGTAGGACTGACTCTGTCCATTTCCTTTCCATGACAAGCGCCTCCGGCAGCTCGCAATCCTTCCTCTGACAACGAGCCTCAGATGAGGACCTTTATCCTGTTTAAGTCCCGATGTATTTTCCTAGGTGGAGGCCCTGGTCTCGGTGTCTGGAAAGCAAGTTGGATGCAAAGGGTGGTTAATGTTGTCCAGAGGAAAAATAAGAAGTCACCATCAAGTAACGAGACTTGACTGTGGGGTGTCTCATATCCTGACTCTAAACACCAGAAGTTCAGGGGAGAAAAATTAACAAAAGCAACAGTGTAGAAATAAGGAAAGTTGCTCATGGTGATTCACGGACATGTCATCATCACCTAGATGTGTGTGCCCCCTCCCAGAGTGTGGCTGAAACTCAGTCCCGATGTTGTGTGTTAATGTATGTGGAATTGGAGCCATTGAGACGAGAGGTCTTCAGGCTAGCACCCCATAACAGAAATTATAAGAAGAGAAAGAACGGAGTGAGGCTGCTCCATCTTGTCATATGGTGCTCTGTGCTCTGCCATGCTTGATGCAGCAAGAAGGTTCTTATAGCACCCTGTCCACAGACTTTCCAGAGCCAAGAGCCCAAGAAACCTCTATTCAGTTGTACAAACAGGAAATGGATTGAAAGAAGAGACATTACCCAATTGGATTTATGAGACCTGGTGTCTTTATGTCCACTTCACTCTCTGCTATTACACCTTGGATTCTCTTTCATTTGTGTGAAATTTTATTTACTTTTATTTTACGCATGTTACAGTTTTCCTGGATGTATGTCTGAGCACCATGTATGTCATGCTGTGCCTATGGAGGACCAGAAGAAATAGTTAGATCCCCTGAAACCGGAGTCCCAAATGGTTGTGAGTAATATGGTAATATGGTTGCTGGAAATAAGCCAGGCCCACTGCAAGAACAGACAGTGCCCTTAACTGCTGAGGTGTCCTTCTAAATCCATACCTAAAATTTTAAAGTATGGTTTATATGGACGCTCAAGAGGATCATGTAGAAACATGTTACTCAATCACCCTGCTGTCATTTCTCTTCCCAAGACAGACTCAGAAAAACAATGCCAAATGTTCTATTTGAGTGGGGAACACCTTCATTTTTTAATGTTGCTATGATCTGGGTTAATGCCAAAGTCTGTTCGGTCATGCCCCAGTTACAGTCACAGCTGCCCATTCATGCTTTATTCGAGTCTCGATCTTAGACCTCCACAGACATTGTTCTTTTAGGGCTTTGCATTTTAGCCACTGTGCTTTCAGCACTGCTCACCTCCCCCAACCCCAGCTCTTCCCAGATCCACCTCCCCATCCCTATTCACTCAGCTTCATGTCTTTGAAACAAACCAAAACCAAAGCCTTGCAAGAACCAGTTAGTGCTGCCCCAAAATATTCTTAGATGTACGGTCTTTCATTGGAGTATGTTTGACCAACCAGGGCTACACCCATAGAGAAAACAAGCTTTCCTCTCAGCTAACAATTGCCACTGGCTCCATGGCTAAGAGTGGGACAGTGATCTCATCTCCTGTCTCCATACTGGAACTTGGTGTGGCTTGGGCTTGCACAGATTTTGTGCACACTATCACAAAAGCTGTGTATTCTTATATGTGGCTGCTTTTCTAGTCATCCACCCTATCTGGCTCTTAGATTTTTTTTTTCTACCCTCTCTTCTGCAGTGTTCCCTCTACATTGTGTGTTTGCAGGATATATATGTATATGCATATGTATATGTATTTGCTTGGGGGAATGATCATTTTGAAGTTTCTTATTTTCTATACCTTGGCCAGCTGTGGTCTCTGTGTTAATCACCTTCTACTGCAAATAGAACCTTCTCAGATGAAGGCTGAGAGATGCACGGATAAGTAACAATAGGTCACTAAGAGTCAGGTTAAGTCTCTCTCCATTTTGCAGTATTATAGTGGGGTTTACATGTATTTTATGACCTGGTGTAATTTGTCTTCATTGGTCTCTTTGTGTTGAGTCTTACTGTCCCCAACTCGACTGTTCTTCACTTTGGATCCTAGGGGACATTTTAAAGATATACTACAAACACATACTGATACTTTATTTATATAATTGCTATTCCCAAATGCTTTTTAAGGTATACAAAGATGTCAACACAGACAGGTCTTTCTGAGGCAAGAGATAATAATCAAAATGTTACAAAAAGGCCTTAATTGATTTACGTGAGAAAGGGGAAAATTCAGGCTGCAATGGGAGGAGGGGAGCCTGCTTCCTAAAGAAAGATCTACGATCAGGGACAGAGAAAGATGAGGACTCCACTAATTGTCAAAAAGAGGACTGGGGAATGTGGAATCTGGGGAGAAATGTTCTGTATGCCCTGAAATGTAACTTCCTTTCTGACTCTACACAGGAAGCCTTTTGATTTTGCAGCCATATAGAAACTCCTTCATTGTACAAATGCAGAGAAATCTTCCATCTCTCATTGTGTTTGGGGATGGGATTGTTCTTTTGGGAGATGTGTGGAAATACTGAGTCATGCTGTAAGAATGGAATGAGGCAAACCACATCATGGCAGGATATAGAGTTCACCAGTCTGCAGAGAGCAGATCCAATCTCCCTGAGTCTCTGATGAAGTCTTCTATGGACTGACTTCCCTTGCCGTAATGAGGGGTTTCAGAGTAGTTAGCGCCTGAAACATTTTAACAAGAATTACCATTCATGTACCTGTCCAACTACATCTTACAAATACCGTCTCCAGACATACACACCTCACGTGCACATACACACACATGCACACTCACTTGTGCACACACACAGATGGAGATGCATATACATACATACATATACACACGTACAGACAAAAATACATACTCACACATTCCATATGCACACAGGCACACACACACATAAACCACACCACAAAGCACACTCACACATATATACATACACACAGCACACACACATACATACATGTACACAGGCATACACACATACATACACATGAAGATGTACACACATACATACATACATACAGATACAAAACACATACACACAAAAACACAGAAATACATACATGCACAGACACATACACACACATGTACACAAACACAGTCACATATACACTCAGTCTCTCTCTCATACACATACACATTCACATGCACAAGAGACAGGGAGAGAGAGAGAGAGAGAGAGAGAGAGAGAGAGAGAGAGAGAGACCATTCACCTTTTCTCCCCAGAACTCTGCGCTATGATTCTCACAAAGACTGTTGGAATGAATGTGCAATGTCACTCTGACAAGTCTATTCTTTCTGTGACCTTGCTCAGTTCTGTCGTTCCCTCTAGTACACTAAGGAATACCCTCTCTGAGCTCCAGTTTACCCCTTGGAGCTACACTCTTACTGTATCATCACAGTGCTTTCTCTCTGCCTATTTAAAAGCCCATGTCCCTGTGAAATATTTCTAGTACCCAGCAAATACAAAGGTACTGAGCTTGAAGTCTCATGAACAGGTTTAACTATGTTGTCACGTGCCTTTTCCTGGAGAGATGTGAACAGACTCACTGAGATAGGTTACCCGTGACTAAAGAAACCAATCCAGGTTCCATCCAAGTCCAGCCTGGTGAACCAATGAGTTTGTTGGGTGTATCCACAAGAGTGGGAACAAGGGACTACTTACTGAAGTGTGGATGACCTCAAAGGAGCCAAACTACAGGAAAGTCCCACCCTGCCATGGGTAACCATCTTCTGAAAGCTTCCTGCTTCTCTAGTGGCACCTCCTGAAATGACATTTATCTTGGGAAGAATTATGTACAGCACAAGAGGGAGCAGGTCTATGAAATCCCAGGCTACATTGATTCTCTCCACCCCCTCCTTCTATGAAGGAAGGTCATCACCCAGAGGCCTCATCATGTGGAGGGTTTCCTGTGGCAGTTTCTGTCCTTAAGATGGTGTGGTGATTTGAAAGAAGATTGCCCCACAGGGAGTGGCATTATTGGGAGGTATAGCCTTGGAGGAGGTGTGGCTTTGTTGGAGGATGTGGGTAACTAAGGGGTGGACTTTGAGGTCTCAGAAGCTCAAGCCAGTTCACTTCCTGCTGCCTGCAGATCCAGATGTAGAACTCTTTGACTCCTTCTCCAGCACCATGTCTGCTTGACTGGCACCAAGCTTTCTACCATGATGATTGGGACTCAACCTCTGAACCTGTAAGCCAACCCCAGTAAAATGTTGTTCTTTATAAGAGTTGCTGTGGTCATAGTGTTTCTCCACAGCAGTAAAACCCAAACTAAGATGGTAACAGTATGGTATGTCCAATGGACAGAGTCTCACAGTAGGCTGTAAGTTTAAGATATCAAAGAAAAATATGGAGGAAAATGGTGTATTTGTTACTTGTCACTGTGACAGAATATCTGACGAAAGCAACTTAAGGGAGGCAGGCTTAACTTAGCTCATTGTTTTGGGGGTATCAGTCCATTGTGATACACAGTAGCATGGGGGCTCTGTCTATAGTGTTAGCAGCTTCTGGTGAGGCTTGTCAGCAAGGCCAACTTTTAACCCCCAAAGGACCAGCCCTAGTGACTTCCATCCATCAGCCATGCATCTCATGCTAAAGATTCCAAATCTCTCAAAACAGCACCTCCATTTGAGGACCAAATGTTCAAATACAAAATCCCGTGAGGGATATTAGACATTCAGATCATAACTTTAAGGCACAAAATTCCCAATTTTTGTCATAAATATCTAAGATTTAAATTCACATTCAGCTTGGGCTATATATGAATCACAAGTTATAATCTTTGGAAATTGTACTGTGAGGCTATTATTGCACGTACAATACCTATTAAACAGTGCTTGGGGGACCAATCCCTGAAGAAAAGTTAAGCTGAGATGCTGGCCCAGTGTTTTACTCACTTCACAGAAGCCCTCAAACCAGAGTCGATCTTCCAAGGTGTTTCCATTTGACCAAGATGACCACTCTTTAAATTCCCATGTAGTGTATCTGAGTGTCCATGTCCATATGTGTGTGTGTGTATCTGTGTGTGTATCTGAGTGTGTATCTGTATGTGTGTGTGATGGCATGATCTAGAATGAAACTGTTCCATGTAGTGTGACAGCTTACAGCCCAAGTCTCTTCCAGGAGCAGTTCCAAGCAATGAGACATTCAACCAAAAGAAAGTGACCCTGGGTAGTGAATTCATATCTGTATCCACAATAGTACCCAAGATGGTAATATTCTTATTTTACAGAAGAAAGAGACTTAACAAGAGGCATAGGGGTCCTTTTGTCAAGTTAGAACTACCTAGACAGAAATCAAAGAACAGACTCCAAGAAGTACAGATACAGTGATGACCTTAACTCTCACAGACCCGTGGCTCCTGTCTCAGGACATCTATCGTTATAGAGATCTTTAAATAGGCACTCTGTGAAGACTCCCAAATTCGGGAGACCCTTACTCAAGTCTCGGGAAGTCGAGAACACCCATAAACTCCAAGACACCGTACCTGGATGCAATCAGCAGAGGTTTATTAGGGAAGAGAGCAGCCAGCGTTCAAACTGCACACTCCTGCATGAGTACAGTTTGACCCCGAGTGGTGGGCTAAGGAACTTTTTATAGTAAGGGGTAGGGAAAGGAAGGAATTTTCGCGTGGTTACACATGATTGGTTGTTTTATAAATTTTGAACTCAGCAAGCTGTAACACTGGGAAGACCTCAAGGGCGGGGGGGGAGGGGGGGGGAGAGGTAACCAAGATCAGTGGAAAGTTAGTTAGTTCTTGGAACTGTAGAGAACCACCCAGATGACTTGCATCTTTCTTTGTCAGGAATGTGTCTTCCTGCTTTGGGCCTTCCCCACCCACAGGTGGGTTCTTTTCCCTGAGGCTTGAGGAATGTTAATACTCTTCCCGGGATGTATCCCAGGGCAGTGAAGGCCCGAAATCCTACATTCACTTCCACCTTCCTGGAACTAGTGAGCCTGTATATATTTTATAAAATGGTCTTTATAATTTTTCACTCTACACTCTGAAGAATGTCCATAATGTCTCTGCGTCGTATTTCAGGTGTTTGTTGTGAACACAATGTTCACAGTCTCACAGTTAGACATTGTGTGTGTATTAAAATCCATACTCAAAGTCTTAAAGTATTAAGTCTCAAACTTTCAAAGTTTAAATGTATTTGCAAAACTGAAATACAAAAAAGAAACACACACACACTCAAAATTCTGAAACCCATTTGTAAATAGAAGATGCTAAGATGGAAGCCTCTTAAATCCATCTTTGTGTTTCCCTCCCCCCCATCTCCCCGTAATTGTCTGCCTCTCCCCCACCCTTTTGTTTAGAGTTTTGATAATTTCCTCTGAAAATGTTCTTAAACACAACCAGAGGTGAGCTTATGAATCTCAGACAAGTTGACAATCAAATTTGTTATCATTAAATCCATACCTTGTCAGCTTGACTCAAGCCTCTCCTTAAGCCACAATCAGCAGCAACCATTTACTTAAACCTAATCTTCACATACTTTCATCATGTAAAATTTTATGATTTTTTTCAGGTGCCAAAGAGAATTAGGCTTTGTCTCAATCAAGTACACTTGAAAGGAGCCTTTCGCTCAAAGCATGAGGTCCCACAGTCTTTAGTCCCTGTCTTTAGTGTCCCCAAGTGGAATCTACTCATTGACACAAAGCAGATTAGTGACTCCTAGCCACTCCCCACAGAGATTCTAATTCCAATGGCCCTCAGGTACTCCCCCAAACAAAATAATAGGAATTTCCAGATACTACAGGGACAGCCTATACAATACCCCTGCACTACTCCCCCAAGCATAACAATGGAAATTTCCAGGCATGACAGAGGCAGTCTAAATCCTTGCATGAACACAGTAGCTGTCAGCACCTGGAATCTTCAACCATCAAGCCCGGCTCACAGGAATGCCTTCTTCAGAAGGTGTTTACTAACTCACTAGAACTGCATATGTGTAAAAGCCATGGTACATTGATTCTGATCCTGGAATTCTGTGGTACTGTCTCTCACACTGCTGTTTTTGTTTATGGATGTTTCTGCTTCTTGGAGTGGAAGGAACTTTGGACATAACCAAAGAAAGTTCAAGAAGAGCAACTTCAAATAATTTTGCTCAGTATAGAGTCAGTACCTTTTATTTTTTTCAAAGATCGGGTGGCATCTTCTAATGTTTTGGAAAAGCCTTATTAATATGCAACCCACATACTGTCCGATCTCCTGCTTAACAACCAAGTGGTTTAGTTTTTTTATAATTATTTTAAGTTTTATTTGTATAGTGTTTTCTCTGCATGTGTATGTGTATACATGTATATATATATATGTATATGTATATGTATATGTATATGTATATGTATATGTATATGTATGTTCACCACATGCCTGCATTGCCTAGACCCCCTTGAGACTGAAGTTAAGGTTGTTGTGAGCTACCATGTGGGTACTGGGAATTAAACCTGAATTCTCTGGAAGGGGCCAATGCACTTAACCATGGAGCCATCCCCAGCTCCCAATTAAATGTTTTGTGCATAGATGCAGAGTTCTAAACCACCACAGTCAACTGCAAACTATTTTTATCACTCCAAGAGAAACTCCTCACCCCTCAGCTGTAATCTCAAGTCTGTCTCCCCCATTCCTACAAAACCACTAATCTACTTTATGTCTCTGTAGGGTTTCCAGTTCTAGACATTTTATGTAAGTGAAATCATATAATGTGACTGTGCTCGTCCAGGCTCTGCATGTTTTCAAGGTCCATTCATGCTGCAGCAGGCTTCAAATTCCGAGCCTTTTTGTGAATGACTTAACTCCCCTGTATGGACATATCAGGTTTTCTTTGTCCGTTCATCCTGTGGTTTCTACTTTTTGGCTGATGTCATCTTTCTCTCTGCATATGTGCATGAATGATGGTGTTAACATACATTTATTTTTTTTCACTTTCTCATTGGTAAAATATCTAGAGGTTGAAATATGGTAATTCTGTGTTATCTCTGATTTCTAAAGTGGCTGCCCCTTCATAGTCCCACCGGTAACGTTACTTCTTTTTGACGTTTTGTGAGTAAAGAAACTTAGAAGAAATGAAGATGAAATCAGCAGTCATTCCACATGTGACAAGCCACAGAACAGCTAATCAGTCAACCAAGCAAGCAAGCAAACGAACAAGCAAGCAAACAAACAAACAAAGTTGAATGTAGAAATTGGAAAAGAACACCTTGAAGTATCTGGAGACCTAAGGTGGATCAAGGGACAGGCAGAAACATAAGGGACAGACAGAAATACAAGGGACAGGCAGAAACACAAATGTCAGGCAGAAACAAAGTGTCCAACATCAGTGAGGGTGAATTGAAAGGTTTTACTTTCAGTTCCCCAATGGAAGTGCATAGTCCTTGACATTCACCTGCAGAGAGGACAAAGCAGCAGATGGTCACAAAAGGGGTGAAGAGTGCTGGCCTCGTTTCTGTCATTCACCCCTTAGGATGGGGGTGAGGGTGGGTCAGCTTGGCCAGGTCCATGGAGGCAAGACACTGCAGTGATGACATGTTTGTTACACGGAGGAAGAAGTTGTGTCTGTCTCCCTCTGTGTCTCTGCTATCACAGCCACAGAAGCTGGACTCCCGCTGAGCGGTGAACACAGACAGTCTTCAGTCTCAGGTTAGGTCATTGTGATATTGTTAGGCTCTGGATTGTCTTCCCGGTTCCCTGACTTGCCAGGAAATATCCTGCTCTTTCTTGAAAGCAGAAGTGATAGCATGCGTTTCCCACAAGTCCCTGCCATTCCTGTCACTAAGCCTGAAGGGGCTTTCCTTGGAGGAGAAGGAGAAACCCCATTGCCTAGACAGCCCACTCCCCACAGCCCCCAGCTGATAGCACAGGCATTTTAATCAATTCCAGCCTAGGAAGGCAGGTCCCCTTACACTGACTCCAACTGATAATTAGCTACAAAAGTTTGACAAACGCAGGAAAAAAAATGCTCGGCATGACTACACCCAGTTTAGAATCTAGATTACAAATTGTGGGGGCATCGAGGAGCAGAGGAAGCTGCCCTTTTGGGTGGATTGAAAACCTGTGCTGTGGAACACCAGACACCTCTGGGTCCCGGGCGGCCACCGCTGCTGAACAGCTGCAATCGCTTAGAGCGACTGCAGAGAGGAAGCAGGTCTCCTGAATTCTGCACGGGGCCTCACACAAGCTGGGTTCAAGAAAACGTATACCAGCTATGACCCCTTTCACAATGACCAAGTGTGGAGCCTGGAAACCTTCATACTGTTTAGATTCCAACTGAGGGACAAGACATAACAGGTTTGGGTTTTAATTTTGGTTTCAAAGATTTATTTATTTATTATGTAGACAGCGTTCTGCTTGCATGTATGCCTAAAGGCCAGAAGAGGGCACTAGATCTCATTGTAGACGGTTATAGGCCACTGTGTGGTTGCTGGGAATTGAACTCAGGACCTCTAGAAGAGCAACAGTGCTCTTAACCTCTGAGCCATCTCTTCAACCTCAACATAGCAAGTGTTTTGCTTTGTTGTTGTTGTTGGTGGTGGTGGTGGTGGTGGTGGTGGTGTGTGTGTGTATGTACGCGCGCGTGTGTTCATGTATATGCATGGACATGGACATCTGTGTAGAAACAAAGGTCAATGATGAGATGTCTCCCTCAATCCTTATTTATCTCATTTTTAAGTATCCCTTTTATTTCTGTGTATGTGCTTGACCAAATGCTTACCATGTACATGCAGGTGGCCAGGAAGGCCAGAAGGAATCAGATCTCTTGAAACTGAGTTACAGGTTGCTATAAGTTACACGGTATAGGCACTTGCAGGGTGCTGGGAACTGAACTCAGGTCCTTTGCAAGAGTAAATTCTCTTCCTTGTCTCCATCTCCATATTCACCTTATTTTTTGAAACAGGGTCCCTTGCTGATCTTAGAGCTCACTGATGTGGCCAGGCTGATGGGAGAGCAAGCCCTGGGTCCTGTCTGTCTTCACTGCACCCGTGCGAGCGAGGATAACAGGTGTGCACCTGCAGAGATGGGCTTTTTCCATGGTAGCTGAAGATCCAAACGAAGGTTCTCCTCATAATTCCAGGGCCACACTGAGTGTGCTGTCTCCCAGCCTTGAATATTCATCCCTAAAGCTCCTATGACCAATGCAGCCCCAGTAGTTCAAATGAGAGCCCTGCGTTTACTGGGATCAAGCACGCCTTCTTCAAGCTCTGTTCTCCTCTGCCAAGAAAGTGTTTCAGGAACTCTATGAAGCAAGAAGCTGATGTTTTCCCTGGAATTGTGTAAAAAAAAGGGGGGAGGCAGCCATTTCTATCACCTGGAGCTTCTCACTGGCCACCTCTGTCTCTAGAGAAGCAGCCTTCCTGCATCTTCCTGCCATGGTCTCCATGTTTCCTTGTCCCTGCCCCCTGACAATCTGCATGCCACCTTCTGCTTCTCTTTCCCAAGTGTGTTCCCACACACCCCGTCGGAGAGGTGTACTTAACTGATGTGGCCCACCCTAGTACATTACTGTGGCTGTCTTGAGGATTTTGACTTCCAGAACTCCCAGGAACTAACTGGTTATGAGAAATCTCAGGGATCCTGAGTCTCCTTTGTTCTTTGGGATGGCATGGTCAGAATCAACCATAGGATGAAACTGTTTAGAATAATTAAACTTTTAAAACTCTATAGCATATTTGTCCCTTTTGTGGATATGCTGCAACCTAAAAAGAGTTTCAGGAGGATCATTTCCATATCTCTTCCCCAGAACCTCATAAGTAGATGAGACCTACTTCTAACGCCCACTTCACAGGGGAGAAAACTGAAGCCCAGAGGGACTTCCACAGCTGCATTAGGCTCACACCCAGTGTGAATAACAGGGTAAGAATTAAAATATAAATCTGTGCATGCCTGGTCCTCAGCATTTTCTGCTGCATCTCAGTGCTGTATCCCCAGAATTCTCTCTCCAGTAGTTGACACTTAAAAAAAATGTGTTCTTCTGAAAAGAAAAATCATAAAATATATGACTCAATACCAACAGACTGCACCATTAAGTGTGCAGCAGGGCAGACTTTAAAGAAGCCTCATAAAAGCACGCCATTGACTCTGTCTCTGCAGGTTTTAACTATGGGGGATGAATTGAGTGGGGCACGGGATCTTTTCCCAGGGCTTTTTCAGGACTGGAAACTGATTGAGAGATTGTGAGATATATCAGATACTTTAAAAACAACAAACAAACAAACAAACTAAACTGATTGGAAATAGAATATGAAAGTACAAGTCTTTTCAAAAATCAAACAAATAAGAAAAATGATATTATCATATTGAGAATATCTTTTTATAATCATAATTTTAGAACTAAAAGGACCAGAAAAAAATAAAACAAAACAAAACAACCAAACAAAAATTCTCTAAATCTCTTAGAGTCACAACCAGGACCAGTTACAAATTCTTAGGCTAAGTTATCATGAAATTTGTAATTCTTTGTTCAAAATCAGCAAGAATCAAGAGAGAAGAGCAAACCACCAAACCCGGTGACTCTGCCCAAGTCCCACACCTGAACAGCCATTCCCGCTTGTAGCATGATTACGTCAACATTTTACATGGCTGTAGCAGTTTATGGCTTGCCTCCACTTTGCACAGATAATTGAATTTGAGTTTCAGAACAGTTCAGTGGGACAGAATAAAAGCTGTCTGCATTTTCAAACGCTTACACATATGAATGAAATTTATCAGCCATGGCATTCTGACTGATGGAAAGAGCCTCTGCCCTCTGCATCATGATTACATAATATGCGGTTCATGGTTTCTTGTAGATTAAATAGGACCCAGCTAATTTGCTCATAGATTTTTATTCAACCGACTCATTAGTGTTCCGAGCCAAGTACCTTGATAAGCATTTCTGACATCTAGCTTGAATTTATTAGCCCTCCCATTGTCCCCGTGGGAGGCAAAGTTAGCCAGTGGAGGTAAGGAATTATCCAATAAGAGCATTATCATTAGAAAGCAGGGAGACAGACACCTCTGTGATACCCTTTTAAAAAGTACTATGGAGGTGGGGTGGTGGAACACACCTTTAGTTCCAGTGCTTGGGAAGCAGAAGTTGGATCTCTGTGAGGTCTGAACCAGCCTGGTCTACACGCATTCCAAACCAATATGGGGAGATCTTGTCTCAAACAAACAAGCCAACAACAACAACAACAAAAACCAGAACAAGAACAAAAATTGCTTCTTTGAAAACAGTATTACTGTCTGTAAAAGGGATACAAGTACATCTTTTAGATAGACAGCCGATGAAGTCTAAGCCAGATGAACCAGGATGCCACTGATTCCTCCGTCTTGCTTTCCTAGTCTTTCTTTTGCTACAGTTTCTAGGAAGCTTGTGACGAAGGATCCAGACATCTTAAATCTTTTCATTTCTCTCTATGTGTCTGTGTATGCACATAGGTGTGCACACGTGTGGAGGCCAGAGGCTGTGTGGACTATCTTCTTCTACAGCTCGCCACCTTGGGTCTCTCAATGAACCTGAGCCTCACTGATTCAGCAAGATCAGCTGGCCAAGGAGCTCCAGGAAACCTCCTCCTCTACAGAGCTGGGGTTACAGGCGCATGCTTCGTGCCCGGCATCTCACAGGGCGTGTAGAGATCTGACTTTGGGATTCCATGCTTTCCTGGCAAGAGCTTCTGAACTGTATGGATGGTAAAACCTCTGGTACATGAATTGGCCTTGCCCCCACCCACAGAGTGGAAGGCACTAACTGATCACAGAGTATGCATGAGCTAATGTGTGAACATGTACTAGTCACACTATTTCTGGTCAGTGATCTCTAAACAGAAATCGAGTGTGATGTGTTTTCAAGGGAGAAACTAGTTGATAACCGGGCCTCTCTTTCTTGGACTCAGTGACCTCAGAAGCCGTAAATGAAAATTCTGGAATAGAGAGATACAAGCATGGCACCTCCCTGACCAGCAACCTGCATGAGAATTTCCCTGAGAGTTGGGAGACTCTTGAGAAAACTGTTTCATGGG
Organism: Rhabdomys pumilio; assembly: GCA_030674055.1. Lineage (NCBI taxonomy): Eukaryota > Metazoa > Chordata > Mammalia > Rodentia > Muridae > Rhabdomys > Rhabdomys pumilio. The sequence goes on from JANHMN010000021.1 coordinate 5,833,141, forward strand.
ACAGTGTCTAAGATACGGGAATTTGCTAGCTCAGCACAGTCTAAGTTCAACGTGACAAATACACTCCACTTTCAGGAGGCTTTTTCCTGCTCCCCTTGTCTGTCCACTGACCTCAGTACAGGTAACCAACATGAAAAAGGAGGTTCAAAATTCCTCTCTGGCTGATTTTTACTTCTCATGAAGGATTCTGACAGCTAGCAGAATTCTGTTTTCAGAGGCTTCCTGAGACGTCAAACTATTTGATTTTACATTAAAGACAGAGGACTGACCCAAAACACTGAAGGCTTGAGAGCACACAAGAATTACAGTCTTCTATAGTTCCCAGAACCATGTAATATAAACACAGTTGGGGGAAAAAAAGAAGCGTTTAAACTTGCACTGACAAGCAGGTGTGATGGTCCATCTCACTAACCCAGGAACTTGTATCCAGGGAAGCTTTAAAACAAACAAACAAACAAACAAACAAATAAACAACAACAACAACAACAACAAAAAGAAACCCAGAAGATTTTAGCTACTTGTTTTCTTTAGGCACGGATGGCACATGGAAGTCCCAGCCATCACCATAAATCAGACCTTTAAATGGTAAAGTAAAGTAGCAATCCTTAAGAGAAGATAATAGGACATACTGTCTGTCCTCTTTCAAAAGCAACTGTGACAATGGCTCTTACCTTTCGGACTATGCTAATTGGGACATAGATGGGATACTATAACAAAACACCACAGACTGAGTTGCTTAAGCCACAACGTTTTATTTATTTATTTTTTCATAGTTCTAGAGGACAAAAGTCCCCAGTCAGGAAGTCATCATGCCCAGGCTCTGGTCATGGTCCTCTCTTGCTTGGCGATGGCTGCCACTGTGCTGCATGCTGACATCACTGCTCGTGCATGCATGGGATGAGTGTGGGGAGGGAAGCAGCAGACACAAAACATCCCCTGTATGGATGGAATATGATAATCACCTAAGCTTAGGGAGGGGAATTAATAATCCAGATGAGACTAATGTCATTGCTCTGGTGTTAAGCTAAGATTGTCTTTGCTTTGACGGAAGTTCCGCACCAGCTGTGATTTCCAGGCACTAAAGTTTGCTGGACTTGCAGCATCTAGATTCTAATTGGCACAGCCGGTCAGTGGAATCCACTATAACTTCGGCACACAGTGGGTACCCAGGCAAGAGAGTTTTCTTGCAGGAAAGTTAATGGGAATTGACTAGAAACTTGACCCAGGAGAGAAAGAGAATAGAACTAAGAAATACAAGAAGCTAAATGAACATGTTTGAAAGAAGAGACAGAAAAAGAGGAGAACTCGAGTCAGCCATGTCTGAGCCCTTCTGTGACCCAGGATTTAATGTAAAAATAGATAGATAGATAGATAGATAGATAGATAGATAGATAGATAGATAGATAGATAGATAATAGATAGGAAGGAAGGAAGGAAGGAAGGAAGGAAGGAAGGAAGGAAGGAAGGAACATGACTGCTCCTAGGTATGTTGTAGGAGACAGTTTATTATACAAATATGTATGAGAGCATAGTCAGAGGCAAGGACATCTGGGAGAATCCAGAGTGGCCATGACCATGCTGAGCTGGGCCAAGAGGGGAGAGGGGGAGGGGAAAGAAGAGGGGAGAGAGGAGGACAAGGTGCAGCATCCAGGAGGCCCAAAAGTACAAGGAAATCAGGCAATCCAAATGGTTGAATTATATAGAAAACAGGGCCCCAGCTCCCTGGGTTGGGAAGTTCGGGGTAGGGGCAGGATTTGCCAGTCAGGAAAAGCCTGTAACGGGGAGGGACAGAGGGATGCTGGGAGAGCCTAGTGGCTAGGTCTGCTTTGTTAAATCAGCACCTCAGCTGTTTCTCCCAGGGTTGAAACCTACCAAGGATGAATGCTGAGAAGATTGGTATGAAAAGCTGCAGCTCTCAGCCCTAGAAAACTCAAGTATGGAAACGAGAGGAAGGCATTCTCAGTATGGCAGGGGTTAGAGCATGCTGTTTTGGAGAAGCTCCCCACTTGACTGGAAGTGCAAAGGTCATGGGGTCCATTTTTAGGTAAGGAAATTGAATTGAGGTAAGGAAATTGAAGTTAAAACAGCTGCCTGCCATGGTCTTCTGGGAGTGTTGGGATTCCACTGGTCACATACAGCAGATTCCAGCTATAGCCATGTGTAGCTGAAGGATGGGTGAGTCTTCTACGCAGTGTGTCTTGCTTCATCCTTGTGTGGCCATTGTAGACTATTTACACAAACCGAGGTGTATGGTCACTTTGTATGTAATCTTGACGCAGTGAACAGAGCCTAGGGGGTCGCTAGCGTGAAAGGTCAGACCACTTTATACAAAAAAAAATCTGTAGAAAGACCATAAGAAGAAGTTTACTTAAATACGTGATCCAGTCACTGTTGACTTACAATCTCACTAGGCTTCTGCTAACAGCAGTTTTGTAAAGGCTTGTGTTGTCACCTGCCACCATTTCCTGCCAGGTGCAAGCCAGGGGCATCTGTGTATAAAGAGGACTTCTCACTTCTCAATACTCTAGCCCCTCTCCTCCTCTTCTCCTTCTTTCTCTTCCTCCTCATCCTCCTCTTTTCTCCTCATCCTCCTCCTTCTCTTCCTCCTTTCTTCTTCCTCCTCCTCCTTCTCTTCTTCCTTCTTCCTCTCCCTTTCCTTGTCCTTCCTTTCCTCCTCCCCTCCCTCCCTCCCTCCCTCCCTCCCTCCCTCCCTCCCTCCTTCCCTCTCTCTCTGTCTCTCTTTCTTTCTTTTTTTTATTTCTTTCTCTTTCTATGTTCCCATGTGTTCATGGCTGACCTTTCTCTCTTTTTGTTTCTGTCTTTCTCTGTCACCCTCTTTTCTCTGCCTCTGCCCCTTTTTCAAGTCCCAACTCCCCTCCCTTCTCCAACAGTAAACTTCCTTACATCAGGTCTGTTGCATGGTGTGATTTCTCAGGGGGACACCTTGGCATGGCCTGCAGGTACTCCCTTACTCCCAGCCCTCATTTATATATTTCATAACAGCAACATCGTCATTTGTCATGACTATCTAGTAATGTGCACTGTGTATAACTCTGTGTGTGTGTGTGTGTGTGTGTGTGTGTGTGTTGTATGCCCCTAGCAGAACAGCTGAGTCACAGCAGTACCCTCCAAAACAAGTGAGCACTTCCTTACACACATGCCTTAGGATGGTGGTGATGGTGCTGGGCAACGGGGACTTTGATGTTAACATCTTATGAGACCATCATTGTTCATGTGGTTTACCATAGACAGAATTGTCATTATACTGTGTGTGACTATAGTTCTAAAGTCCCCATCCGAAACCACACTGGCTCATGTCAGGAGGCATCGTAGGGGGCAGTAGGTGATCAAGTGTCTAAGCTTCACCAAAGTGGCTCATCTGTGTCCTAGCCTGTCCTGTGCTGTTTCACATTCTTGAAGTCTGTCCTCCATGAAGAGGAGCAAGGTCTCCTGGGAGACACAGACAGCAGTGATCTTTCTGGTTAGTAGCCCATACCATTCACAGAAAGATTTTAATCGGCCCTGCATTGTGGCCTTGGTCAGTCAATTACTATGTCAAATGGGACTGCAAGCTCTGATCACATGGCCTCTGCTGTGGATGAGGCAAGGGTAGCAACACATGACACACAGAGTCTCTTCAGTAGGGAGGAATATTTCAACCATGAAATACCTGGGTGCCACCCCCTTGAAAAGAGGAGACATGCTCTACATTCTTCCTACACATCTAAAAAGTCAGCCCGAGCATCACTCCTTCCTTGTGAATGGAAAGAGAAGATGGAATAACGGTGCAGAGGGAAAGACAGGCAGAAATGGCTCTAGGAGGTTGTGACACCAAGAAAGAAATGAGAAGAGGAAGGAGGAGAGGCCAGGTGGGAGGGGAAGATAAAACAGAAATCAGGCCGGGAAGTGCCAAGGGCCTATCCTGCTGAAGTTCTCCTCAGGAGTAGAAGCTGAAGCTGGGGTTATACATCAGAAAGCTTTCCCCTTCTTCCCAGTGAAGAAGCTGAGAGACAAATGTCCCGTTAATCTTCCCAAAAGCCACTTTAGCTTCTTCAGATAGCTTCATGCAGACTTTGGTCCCTCGTTTTCCTTACCAAAGGCAGTGGGATTCACAAACTGACCCTATTTCTCACTAGGACTGCAGGAGCCAGTGGCTGTCACACATGGTAGCTTGGCTTTACAAAGAGCACTAGCTGTTAGTCCTGTGCCTGAAAGGCCCTCTTGTATGCTGACCCAGACAGACTCTGTTTGTCCACAGTTTTGTTTCTTGGCTGTATTTGCAGTAGCCAAAGAGACAGCTGGAGTTAAATTGGTTACTACCCTGCTCATTCTGGTCCCTCTGTCCTCAGGTCACCAGAATCTACTGTTACTGATGGCTGCCCCGATGGGAGGGAACATGGTGACTGGCACACTGGCACTTATGTCACCTCTCAGAAATGACACACGTTGCTTGTTTATGATCATTTAGTTGGCCGATCAGGTCCTGTGATCTTGCCTATCTTCAAAGGGGACACTAACATGCTAACTTGTCCTGCGTGCTAAAGGAGATGTGTGAATCTTTGTCAATGACCAATGACCACCAAGTGGAATGTAGTGCCTGCCCCTAAGGACAGTCTAGAGAAGAATGACTAACTGTGGGCATGGTGTCAATCCTTTTGTTTGTTTATTTTAAGCTGTGTGTATGTGTTTGTATGCCTGTGTATAGGTTGTGAATGAGGGTAGTTCCTGAGGGGGCCACAAAAACGACATAGGATTTCCCCTAGAGTTGGGGTTATGGGTTGTTGTGAGTTGTCTGACTTAGGAGCTGGGAACTGAACTCAAGTCCTCTGTAAGAGCATCTGAGCTGTGTTAACACATCTCTCCAGCCTCAAGTTGTTGATCTCTTGTGAGGAGATGACCCACCTTCACATCCATCAGTCTTCTGACAAGGGATGCCTGGGAAAGTCCCTGCTTCTTATGCACATAAGCAATTCTGTAAACATGTGGCAATATCCCAGAGGCAGGAACTGTTCTGGAGTTTGAAATCCTACCACCAAGATGGCAGTCGGAGTCCTCAGTTATTGTGACAGCAATGAGTTCCCAGAGCAACTCAATTCTCTCTCTCTCTCTCTCTCTCTCTCTCTCTCTCTCTCTCTCTCTCTGTCTCTCTCTCTCTCTCTCTCTCTGTGTGTGTGTGTGTGTGTGTGTGTGTGTGTTCTGCGTGTTTGTGTGTTGACTCTTGTCTTTTTGTGGTAGAAGAAAACTGTTCAATGTGAAGGCCTATGGGCACATCTGTGAGGTACTGTCTTGATTGTTAATTCATTTTTCAGTCCATGTACTTGAGAACAGAGAAATTGAATTTTTACGCTGATGATCCCAAAAATGAGTCGCAGAATGCTAGAAGCTAGAATGTTCTTTGTTGGGATTGGTAGGAACCTGGAAGAACCACAAAATCAGGTCTCTTATTTTTTTTTTTTCAGAGAGCATTTGTCACCCGGTTACTGGGAGGACTATTTTTATTGGGGCCTCAGGCACGTGTGATAGAGAATTGTTACTGCTTCATTCCTAGCTTGACTACATTCTCTTCTCTGTCTTATCTCAAACTACTGGAACACAAAACCATAGACCAGGGCTTCATAAATAAACAGAATCTATTCTTCACTGTTCTGAGGCCTCGAAAGCCAGCCATTCTTGTGAGAACTCCACTCTGTCTTGCACAGAGCTCACTTATTGTGTCCTCATATGGTGGGAAGAGGAGGCAAGAGGCTTCTCTGAGGCCCTGTGTTGGTCTGAGGCCCTGTGTTGGTTAGTTTTTATTATCAAGCTGTCACAACCTAGAGTCACCTAGGAAGAGGGAATCTCAGTGAGAAATTATCTAGGTCAGCTTGGCCTATGGGCACATCTATGAGGTATTATCTTGTTAATTGACCCATGCCACTGTGGGTGACTCTATTCCCTAGGCAGGGCCCTGCTTTATATAAAAGTAAAAAACCAAAAATAGAAACAAAAACAAAAAAACAACAACAAAAAAACTTCTTTAGCTGAAAAAAGCAAACAAGTAAGGATCCATTTTGTTTTCTGGTCTTGACTTCGAACATGTGTGACTAGCTGCTGTGAGTTCTTTCTTCCCTGTCTTTTCTATAATGGGCTACAACCTAGATTTGTTAGCCAATAAACCCTTTCCTCCTCTAAGTCACTTTTGGTCATGGGGGCTTTATCCTAGCAACAGAAACAAAACTAGAGCAGGTCTCTTTCATAAAAGCAATGATACCAGTCATGAGTGTCCATCTCCATGACCTATGACCCAGTTCCCTGACCAAATGTCCAACTCCATTCATCAGGTTGGGGACTGACGAAGGGAAACAGATCTTCAGTGTGTTGTACCTCTCCCCAGTAAAACTGACCTCTAAAACGTCTCTAAGACATCTGCCTGTTCTTGCTTTAGATTTGGTTGGGTGGAGGCTGAAGCAAGGCAGGGGCGGTAAGTATAAAGAGGAGAACAACAGAGAACTTGCAAAGATTCAGGCAGAGAGCTTGCAAACGATTCAGGTGGTGGGCTGTTAACGTGGGGGAATTCAAGTTGCTGGAAAAGGACCTTTGGCACAGTAGACTTCTGGGCACATTCAAGTACGAATGGAGGATAAGACAACTTGAAATCACTGGCAGGTGCCTGGAGAGGGGCAGGGCTCTGATGTGCATACTGTACCATGTTATTACTGCCAATTATACTTACAGCATGGTTTCTAAAAGCAGCTTCACAGGAGCTCAGCGGACCTGTTGGAGAATGAGAACGGGAACTGAGTCACAAACATTATCAAAACGCTATTGGCTTCCTCTTCCTCCTCTAGGAGGTTGACCTAGCTTTTTAAAAGGATGAGGGAGCACTTACTTCCCTGAAGTGGCGAGGTACTCCAGATGGTCCAATACCTGCTCCCACATCTCAGCCGCAGCCTGCAAATTTACTTCATCTAAGTCCTTAAGCGGGTTTCAAGCCTTAGTCCCAGAGGCAGAATTGAAAGCTATAAAAATACCTCTTTGTTCAGCTCCCTGGAGGAAAGCAGATGTTGTCCGCCTAAATGATTTTCGTAGACGGAACTTCTGCCGTGCAGCTGCCCTAGAATTTCCAGAAGCGACTAGGGTGATCCAAGGTACCAAGGAGATCTGGTAGCAGCAGCTAGCTTTATTTCTGTGAGTTATCAGCATCATCTATCTTGGTGGGTTATGCGATGTTTATTAATGGTACCGGGTAGTAGAAAGCCAATCTCTTCCTGAGTCTCCGATAGTGTGTGGCCACGGATCTTCTCTGCACATGGAAAAGTCTAGAGCAGAGAGGAGAGGTGAGTTGGGAACTGCTACTCCCTCCTCTGCCACAGGCTCACACATGCAACTTAGGAAGGACTATTCTAGTGTCCCTCAGGGTGACAAGTTCTCTTGCACTATGTGCAGCTGTATTCAGCAAGTACGTCAAGAGGTGTGGACATAACGGAATGGATAGCTCTTTTTTGTCTAACGACATTGTGTTCTAACATTATTATTGTGCCAAAAATGTACAGACTAGGATCCCAAACGCCAGCTGATAGAGACTGACATCTCCTCTGGTCTAGAAAGCAAAGGTTAGAGAATGAGAGTCGCCTATAAACTTTCTAACAGAGCCAGACCCTCTGCCTAATTCTAGCCTTTAATAACCAGAGAAAGGAAGGTTTGGCTTTTAGACACAAAAATGGATCATCTTTATGTAGGGCAGAGAAATGGCTGATTTTGTGTATCTGCTTGGCCGGATTACAGCAGACAGGAGCCGTACATTCATTTCCCTGTGCTCCTTAGCTTGCAGATCTCAAATGCTGAGATGTCTTATCTTCTGTAGTCACATGGGCCAGTTATTTATAGTGATCACCTTTACAGATAGATTGATGTATCTGCTACATACACACATACACACGTACCATACACACCACACACACATACACACCACACACACACCACAAACACACACACCACACATACCATACACACACATATACATTACATACACACACCACACACATACACACTACACACCACACACACACCACATACATACAACACACACTCAGCACACACACAACATACACATACACCACATACATACAACACACACTCAACACACACACACCACACACATACACACCACACACAATACACACACCACACACACATACACACCACATACACATACCACACATACGTTTACACACACTCAACACACACACACACCACACACACACACACATATACACCGCGCATACACACACCACACACATACACATCACACACACTCAACACACACACACCACACACATACACACCACACACCCTCAACACACACATATACCACAGACACACGCATACACACACAATTGGTTGCCTTTCTCTAAAGAAATCTCATAGAGGCAGCTATTTTCCAAAGTCTGACCCATGAGTTCTGCAGATTTTATGTTAAGAGGTATATCCGTCAGAGGTAGGGTTGGAGTTGGCGCTGACACTTGGTAACTATGTGGTCCTGAGTACACTGCTTTAGCCTCATTTAAAAATGAAAGTGAAGCCTGGCAGCAGTGGTGGTGCAGGCCATTAATCCCAGCATTTGGGCAGCAGGCAGATTTCTATAAATTCAAGGTCAGCCTGGTCTACAGAGTGAGTTCCAGGATAGCCAAGGCTACACAGAGAAACCCAGTCTCAAGAAACAAACAAAGTGAAACTCTCAGCTGCCTCACAGAGTTCATGAGATGCAGTGAAGCCATATTTTGGAGCCCTTTGTCTTAAGGTCCATGTGGCATTTCTGGCTGTGGCTATGATGCCATTAAGCAGACTGTGACCAAAGAGGACATAGATAAGCTGTTTCTCCTTAACCAAGACAAAACCTTAAGGAGGGGGCAGAGCCAGACAAGGGACATCAATTCCTTGAGTACAAAGCTGCACCAGTGACCTGTATTGTAGCTGGGCTTGGGATGGTGTCATTTTCCCAGTCCCAGCACTTGAGGACAGGACCATGGCTGCTTAGTTCCCATGAATCCTGTGACCCTCCTCCTTGCTGAATCTACCAAGAGATTTTCTGCCCAGTAGAAACCATAATATTCCCATCTTAGATCCCCCAGCCCCTAAATAGATCCAAGCCATGGGGTTGTCTTTGTCTTCAAAACTCTCTCTGCTTTTGAGCCGGTGTGGCTATCCCACACTGTCTCAGTAGGATCCATTGTCCTGGCTAGGCTCCCTATGTCCTGAGGATGGGATTCTGTTTCCCTCCAACCTCTAGTGAGTGTCTTTCTATATGAGTTCACGCTATGTCTCAGACTTGGTTTCTGACTCCAGAATCTGGATCAAGGTTGTACCTCAGCTGCTTCTCACCCTTCTGTTGGACAGTAGGCACACTTACATGTCCAAGAATAGGATGGAATTGTTTCATAATAACCCACAAGGCCTCAGTGTCCTTCCATAGGCTGTCCTTTACCCATACCACACCTGATTCACAGAGTTGATGACTTTCTCCCATGTCCCCCCATCCCCATGCTGTTAAAGATATAGGTTTCTTTGAGCCTAAGCCATGCAGGTGAAAATAATTTCCAATCTCTTTCCATTCACTCCTTCTTTTAAATACAAGCTGTGGGGATCTCCCTCCCTTCCTTCCTCCCCCAGTCAAGAACTCCAGGATGCTGCTACTTCCTTTCGTTAAAATGCATAACAATTGTAGAATACTTTTTGGTACTGTTGTGCATTCAAACAAGTCCTTTCACAGACCCCAAGACTGAAGGCAATAGAAAGATATTATGGCCCAATTCCACACAATCCTATAATGTCAAAAAGAAGCAATCTGCAGAATGAGACAGATCATGTGGCTTCCTCATGGCCCTGACAATTCCGAAGACCACTGCAGCCTTTAGTTATGGCCACCCCTTAGGTATGACCTGAGGGTCTCTAAATCTATGTATTTGGTTTTGGCAGAGTTTGGTGGGTGACTTGGGTAGCTTGTTGAATAACTTTTGCTGGACACTCACCTCTCTCTCTCTCTCTCTCTCTCTCTCTCTCTCTCTCTCTCTCTCTTCACTGAATTATGCAGAAAATGGGTGATACTAGTCATTTAGACTATGACCTGGAACTAGGGACACCGTAAACAAACAATCACTTTTAAATGTGTATATTTCATTCCCCAATGAGATTGTTTTTTCCTTCCGACATAAGAATTCATTCATTTACTTATTTGTGCATGCTCGTATGTGCGTGTTCTCGTGTGTACATGTCCATGTTTGTCCATGTATATGTGGAGGTCATTCCTTGAGTGCTGTCCACATTGCTGTTTTGAGACAGTCTTTCACTGATCTGGAACTCACTGGCTAGACGAGCTGGCCAGTGAGTACCAGGCATCTCCCTTCCTCTACCTCCCCAGTGTGTGGATTACAAACATGTGCCCTCATGCCTGCTTTTAAAATGTGGGTTCTAGGAATTGGGTGCAGGTTCTCACGTTTGAACAGCAGGAATTCTACTGACTAAGCTCTCTTCCCCGAAGCATTTCTCCAGAGAAGCATTAACCAGGCAACCCAGTGAACAGGAACTTTTGGATGATGATAACAAACTTAAAATCTGTCTTTGGTAATATTCAAAATGGCCCTGGCAATCTATTTACCCAAAGTCCTTGCTCCAATTTTTAGAGTTATCAGGAATGATTGCTGTCTTCCACAGGATGTCATCAGCTTAAGAGTCATTTTTCCTCTGGTGTTTATAGTCCCCATAGTTGCTTTTGAAATACTTGAAGTGGCAGTTATTGTACTGTCCTAGGGTTTTACTGCTGTGAACAGACACCATGACCAAGGCAAGTCTTTCAAAGGACAACATATATTTGGGGCTGGCTTACAGGTCCATTGTCATCTTACAGGTTCAGAGATTCAGTCTACTGTCATCAAGGTGAGAACATGGCAGCATCCCAGCAGGCACGGTGCAGGAGGAGCTGAGAGTTCTACATCTTCATCTGAAGGCTGCTAGCAGAATACTGACTTCCAGACAGCTAGGGTGGGGGTCTTAAATCCCACCCCTACAGTGACACACCTACTCCAACAAGGCCACACCTTCAAATAGTGCCACTCCTTGGGCCAAGCATATTCAAACCATGACAGTACACATTAGGTTAAATCAGGTAGAGTGGATCTCAATTTTACCATGAAGAATCCTGGCTCTCATAGCCTTCCATTCTTCCTTTGATTCTCTTTGAAGCTGGGGTTAGAACCAGAAAAGCACAGAGACATCCAGAGCCAGTAGCACAGGTAAACCTGGCCCCAAGGAAGACTCAATGATCATTGAATGTAAGCAAGCTGAGTCAGATCTTAAGTCCAAGATGTTTTAACTATGACTTACTTTGAAGGTCTTACCAAGCCCCATCGAACCGACAGAAAGCCCTCTTTGGTGGCTTATTCATTCAAATTGCCTGCACATCTGGGATCTATTACATGGTGGTATATATTTCAGCCTATGTTTCTGCTAATGCTTCAGCAAACAGAAACCACATGAATGTTGACTGTTCAAATACAGTAGCTGTTGGTCTGCCCCAAGTGGGGTGCAATGTACAGCTCAACATTGCAGGACCAAAAAAAGTGGGTCCAATCTAAGTGGAATTCTTACCTCCAACTGTATTTGAGATACTTCTCATGGTAAAAGTAATGCATTTAACTGTTTCCCACCATGTAGAATAATGAAAAAAAATTAAATCTACAGAGTTCCTATTTGTATGAAAGGCAAGTTTACCAACCTTCAGCACATCTGGCTGTTATAATACCAATATCTGGCTGTTGTAATGTCGATACACTTGTCTCCCACTGGATTCAACTACTAAATGTCTATTTGGTTGTGGTTCTCAGCTTCTCTTACAGAAACTTTAGTTCAGGGCCAGGATCCCAATGAGACTCTTAGTCTTGTTGTTGTGGCTGTACAAAGATACTCTGCCCATGAGCATTGAGTCCCCATGTAAAAAGTAATGAGGCAGGAGCAGGCATGTGACACATGTGCCTTCCCCTCTCCATTTTGGTTTTTATTCAGAAAGATCTAGACAAGTTTCCAAGAAGGTTGAACCCTTGAGCAAACTCCCATCCATGGCCATAGCTATACTGTGGGACACCTGCATCTGCAAGGAACCCTGGAGACAGTGAAGTCTTCACTACTCTGGCCTCTGTAGTAGAGAGACAAGACAGGAAGGGGTGAGGATAAGTGTTGATTTAGTCAGTTACCTGTGTCAGCCATCATGGATCTCAAGAAGCCTTCATAGGCCCACTGCCAATCTCCCAGAATGAACCACAGAAAGCAACAGAGGCAGCAGCCCCTTAAAACCTAAGTATAAGGAGATGGAAGAACTTCAAAATTAAATTCACAGAGGTTTAGGACCCAGCTCTGTCCTCCACTTGCTGAAATAGCCAAGGATGTTACTTCTCTGATTCCTCAGCTAAAATAGCACTGTTGCAAAGGCTGAATACTATAGTGTCTTAGTTAGGGTTTCATTACTGTAAAGAGACACCATGACCATAGCAATTCTTACTGGAGATGACTGACAGTTTCAGAAGTTCAGTTCATTATCATGATGGGAAGCATGGCAGCATCCAGGCAGAGGTGGGACTGGAGGATCCAAGAGTTCTACAGCTTTGTCCACAAGCAGCAGAAGGAGACTGCTGGGCATAGCTTGAGCAGAGGAGCCCTCAAAGCCTGCACCCACCATGGCACACTTCCTCCGACAAGGCCACGCCTATTCCAATAAGGCCACAACTACTAATGGTGTCTCTCCTTATGGCCAAACATTCAAACACATGAGTCTACGGGGGGTCATTCCTACTCAAACCACCACAGATAGTCAGAGGAAAAAAACTCAGAAGCTCTGCTTAGGCCATTAACCTCTCTGTTCAGGACAAGTTGTGGTAAAGAAATCTCCCCCATAAAAAAATAATTCTTTGATTTTTGTTGCTGTGTTGAGATCTCCAATTTCCGGGGTCGGATGTGTTCTACTGTACTATGAGGCTACACAGAACTCAGATTTCCAATGGGCTAAAAACAATTATAACTTATATATTATGTGGCTTTCTTGATGAGTGATGGGGTGTTATTCTTTTATGAATTTCTCCATATAATAAGCAAGTGAAACTCTGACATTTTAAAAATGATTTATTTTTATTTTTTTTTTTAGTAACAGTGATGGCTGTTCTTGGTGGTCAAATTGACTCCATCTGGAATTGACTAAACCCAAAGTATCTAGGTACACATGAGACAGATTTTTCTTTATTATAGCTTTGAAGCGGTATGGCCCACTCCAAATCCAGATCTTTTGAGGTGAGAAGATCCAGTTTAAATCTATGCCACACCCTCTGCTGGCAGCCTATAAAGGATACGAAAGAGGGAAGCATCTGCTCTTTGCCTGCTTGCCCTTGCAATCACTGGCATTCTTTCACTGGTATTAGAGTCTACTTCTTCTGGATTCTGAATATACTGAAGAATAGCTGGGACATCTAGCCTCTAGGACTGAATAACTATTGGATTCTTGGACTTTCTTTCTATCAGGAGGCAGCCATTGTTGGACTAGCCAGATCATAGCCTGAAAGCCACTCTAATAAATCTCATAATAAAGAATTTATAGGTATCCCTCTCTCTCTCTGTGTGTGTGTGTGTGTGTGTGTGTGTGTGTGTGTGTGTGTGTGTATTGAATCAATATATATTGGATATTCAATAATATATATATTCTGTCTGTTCTGTTTCTCTGGAACATTGGTTCTCAATCTTCCTAATGCTGTGACTCTTTACTACAGTTCCTCATGTTGTGGTGACCTCTCAACCATAAAATTATTTTCTGATATGCAAAATATCTAATATGCGACCCCAAAGGGTCTCAGCCCACAGGTTGAAAACCTCTGCTCCAGAGAATCATGACACATGCTGTGATCATAAGTACCAGCGGCAGAATGAAGTCTATCAGGTGTACTGTGTGAGTTGATTCGGATAAACAGTCATAAGAGATATCAAGCCTCTCCTTCTCTGTGCTCAAGAGCAAAGGTTTTTGATGTAGAAGAAGGAGACACACATGTTATATGAACAGGAGAAGCAAAATCCTACAACTCTGACTCTGAGCTGGTAAAAGCAACTTCAGACTCACTAGTTTACTAAGGGTGACTAGCTACAACTGCAGACTCCTTGGTTTACTAAGGGAGACTAGCTACAAAGCTTTGTTCGGTTGGCATGAGCACTAGACGGCTGTCTTTAAATATCAGAGGCCAAAGCGTCTCCAGAAAGAACTACTTCCACTCATGGAACAAGCAATGCTAAATAAACCTAAACCACCTGTCCTATGAAATAGAAAGATACCTATGATACTGAATGGCTCAGCTGCCAACCTGAAGAGCATGCCACTGGCCAAATACCATGCTTGAGTTCAATGGAAACAAGGAATCCATGTATTAGATGTATTAACTGTTTGCCTAAAAGAATTGGTAGCAATTTTCTTTCTCTTGTTTTCTGCACTCTACCTGACGACAGAAACAGTTCACTGCCTTGAAAACCAGGTAAAGGGAACAAGGCAAGCATTGGCCCCACCTTTTACCTACAAACTGTGGTACTGGCCTCTAAGCAGTGTGAAGGCATTTTTCTAGTTGAAAATGGAATGATCAGTAGATTTGGAATATTCCCATTCTAAACCACAGCAACCATTCCTTCCCTGAAGCAGAGAGACCCAGACACTCGATGAAAGTCCCTGTCCCCTCTTCTGAGCCAACTAAATGGCTGAGGGGCAGCTTAGCATAGAGGGCAGAGACCCATTGACTGCTGCTCACTCAGTGAGCCCAACGCAGCAGAGAGCTCCACTCATCAAGGAATCCTCAACAGGCAGCTCGTGGGCAAGAGCAAGCGACAGAGGGAGCCCAGTCTAATTAAAGAGGACGGAGGCTCTTTATGAGACACCACGCTTCTAAAGACATGCACTAGGTTAATAAATTGGGAGTCCAAAGGAACTACTCTAATAGTTGGGACAGTGGTTATTTTAGGAAGGGTCACAGAGCTAAAGCTATCTGGTCGATTTCCATCTCATGATCTTTTGTTTTGAATGGGTTTGGATTTACATTTTATTTCACAGGTTTTTTTTTTTTCTTTTATGAAAATGTGTTTGATTTCACCACAATCTCTGTAGCCTGACCACCAAACCTCGAATCACTTATTTTGATGTATAAAACTGAATGTGGCAAAATTTCCTTAAGAAACTAGATAAGAAGAACGAACATGCTTTAGGTTGGATTAAATTTCCCTAGGCACTTCTGTTTAAATCCGCGTCACAAAATCTCTTCCTTCCTTAGAGAGACTTCTCTTGGGAATGTGTGCACACTCCTTCTAGGCTCGCCATGGCTAAACGAGAAAACATTTCCTCTTCAAAATCCAAGGACCATGCCATCCTCTATGTAGTTAAAAAGAACTAAGTATAAAGCTTCCAATTCGCTGCCCATTTTAGGGGTAGGGAATAAAACAAACTAAAATCTCTGTGAATATACACACATGTTTATGAAGGCAGAGGGTGTGCCTCAGTGCAGGAAAGGCACAACTTGAAAAACTGTGTCTTTTAAGGAGTCGGAGGGGAAGTTATACCCCCCCCCCATACATACATTAAAGACGTTCATTTGTCAGAAATTTGAAAACCATCATTTGTACCCGGGGATTTTTATCAGCAGTGGAACTTAATGGATCTCGAAAGGAGACTCCAAGGCCTTCCTGCAGCTTTTGAAGTTCCGTTTTACTTTATCTTCAAATGGCTCCACACAATCAGCTCATTGAGGCCCGTTGTCTTGTAAACGCGGACATTTGTTCACAGTCCCACATCAGCCTGGGAGACAGAGGTTCAGCTCCCTGCAACACGAGGGCAGCTACTCAGGAAGCTTTTAGATGTGCAGCGATTTGAACTTTGGGCGGACCCGTTGCCCAGTGGGAGGCCGGGGCTTTCAGCTTCAGGCTTCAAAGGCTGGGGACATCTGTACTCACTGACCTTCCTGATTGGCCTACCCAGTCTCTTTCCCGTGGGGCGGTGGGGCTGGGGAACCAGGCTAGCAGGGCTTACTTCCGTTCTTCTTTCAAGTGTGAGAGCCACAAGACTCACTTAGGTCAAGGGGATCTTCCCGCACACTGTGTTGGTCAGCCACAGGTCACTGTGCTGATTTGTCATATCACACACACACACACACACACACACACATATATATTTGATTGCTTTACTGCAGCCACTGCCACATAGATAAACCCAATCATCTTGTTTTTGTGGGTAAGAGTGAGTCACCTGAATTTGCACCTATAACTAGCTGGCAGAGCTGGGATTCGAACTCAGGAGGTGAGGCTGTGGCGACTTATCTCCTCTGTAGCATTCTTCCCGCACCCGCACCCAGGTGTTGATTTTTCCAGGATTAAATCTATTTCTGTTCATAAGCTCTTCATGAAATCGGAGACCCAAATTCCATTGGGCATTTCTGTAATACATCTCACTCAGAGAGGAAGTTACAGAATGATAACAGAATGATGGACAGGGTAAGCTGAGTCAGTATTCGGAATCCTGAATTAGACCCCAGAGAAACATTTTGTCTCTGATCCTCTTGGCTCTATGAATTTAACCATTTCTAGGACCCATCTCTATCAAGTAGTAAAGGATTTTTCAGATGTATCTATTTACAAGGTCTCTGTGTGTGTGTGTGTGTGTGTGTGTGTGTGTGTGTGTGTGTGTGTGTTGTATTGTTTGTGCAAGTATGTGTGCATTTTTGTGTGTATGAAGGAGCATGTAGAAGTCTGAGGTCAACGTCACGTGCTATTCCTCAGTGGCTGCCTACCTTGTATTATGAAGAAAAGTTCTTTGACTGGGACCTGGAGTCACCAGTTAGGTCAGGCTGCCTGTCCAGTGAGTCCCAGGAATCTGCCTGCTTCTGCCTCCACAGAGTGACTGAAAGTGTGTGTGCCTTGGTCCATGCTCAGCTTCTTATGTGGGTTCTGGGGATCACACCCAAGTCCTTACGGTTACACATCAAGCCATGGAGCAACCGAGGCACCTTTCCAGCCCTCACACTGCGTTCCCCATATTCTAAGTCACCCTTGTTCATTTGCAACCATTTGAAAGGCACAGAAAGAAGATACTAAGCACACTGGCTGTTTTTCTAGTGACTAAACTTCACAGGTTTTCCTTAGACTAACAGCTCTCCTTAAGTAGGGATGTGAATGGAAGAAAGGGAGAAAAGAAAACACCCAAAAGCTTACAGATGAGAAATCGGTTAGTTTTTAATCTCATCACTTAGAGAATTTGTAATAGTCCTTATTTCCCTTTTTGTTTGCTGAAAAGCTGGTGTTGAGTTTGTAGCCAGTCATAACCATAGACAGATCTTTTTTGCTATAAACTTTGAATGATACCCCCTCCTTCTTTCTGTGTTATAAGAAATTTACACCTCTCATTACTTAGAAACGACAGTAAGCTATCCAGGATCATAATTAAACTCAACACTTTTATCTCCTTGCTTATATTGATTGGAAACAGGAGATGTATTCAGCAAGTGCATTGTTGTTTTTTTTGTTTTGTTTGTTTTTGTTTTGTTTTGTTGTTGTTGTTTTTTTTTTTTTTTTGCTTCCCTCTGGTGTTCATTATGAGCCCAGGACTAAAACCCTCTGGAAGGAGACAAGGCATAATGTGTTCTTTTTGAACAAATTCATGTGCACTGGGATGCTGAAGTGGGGAAACTGGTGTTCTCAGAAGAAGTCGCCACATGCCCATTTACAACAGGGAAAGAAAAGCAGGGTAGGAGTAAGCAGAGAGAAACAAAAAGGCAAAGAGGGGAGGAAGGAGAGGTGTGGAGAGGAGGAGGAGACATGGAAGGGCTGAGAATGAAGGATAAATGTGTAAAATATAAATATAAGCTAAGAGCTAGGATGAGCTTGTCAGCTCAGGACAAGGCTTGGACCCCATCGTTCTTGGGAGGATGCTTGAGAGCCAGATGTGAGGTCATATCCGGAGAGTTTAGCAGAGGAGGGAAGAGCCACTTTAAGTGGGGACAGCACTGTCTGTGGGCTGGGGACCCAGGTGAGTAAGAAGAGAGGCAGAACAGCAGCCTGAGCCCATCTGCTTCCTGCTGTGAACACAATATAACCAGATACTCCACAGCCCCACTGCCCCAAATTCCCCACCATGGTGGACTACACCTCCAAATCGCCAGCCAACTAAATTCTCCATTCTGTAAGCTGCACTATATATGTGTAACAGCAACTAATAAAAAAGAGAAACAAAGGAAGAAGAAAACCAGAGCCTGTGAACTTGAAAGAGAATGAAGAGGCATCTGTGGGAAGGTTTGAGGAACAGAGGGGTGGAGGGAAGGAGGAAGGGAGAAATAATGTAATGTGTTATAACCTCCAAAAATAAGAGAAATGTTTTTTTTTTTTAAATGACACATACAAAAGAAGAAATGGAAGTTTTGAGCTGAAAAGATAGCAAGTTCAGGCCTTGCAAGCACAAGGACCTGAGATTGAGCCCCAGAGCCCATGTTTAGAAAGCTGTGCTTACTGGTGTGTGCCTGCAGTCTCAGCACAGAAGGTATGGAGGCACTAATCCCTGGAGGGGGATTCCAGGCCAATGAGATGCTCTTTCTAAAGCAAGCAAGCAAGCAAGCAAACAAAAACAACGAAGTGGACTGGACTTGAGAAACAAGAGTTGAGGTTGTCCCCTGGCCTGCACAGACACAGGCACGCGCACACACACACACACACACACACACACACACACACACACCACTTACATTTTCAATTCTACAGCCTCTTACCCAGAAAAAAAAAAGACCAACACAGTCCTTGAAGCATTACCAAAACTGTGACACAGAAAAACCAACCAGAGAAGTGGCCTGAATCTCCTACCTGGACCCAAGTTACTATAGTGTTAGGAACAGATACAAGCTCCCAGATTGCAGAGCCATGGCATTCAAGACTGGAAGCCCAGCCATAATTATTCTTGACACAATAGTTTCTGCCCACAGAGGCTCAGCAGCCTGGAAGCTGTTTAGCATAGAACAGTGGCCCCCACACCGAAACCCTGGATCACTGGAGGTATCAATTGGCAACTAATTGTTAGAAGTGCAAAACCTTAGGCTCTGCTCCAAACCTACTGATCAGAAACTCTGGGATTGGAACCCAACCGTATGTATTTTAACAAGCCTTCCTGACGACTCTGAGGCATATTCACTGCTGAAAATCACTAAGTTAAAGATATGGTTTCAACTGATCTAAGCTGTTGCCTCTGAATAGCCCTTTCCTGAAGTTTCTGAGGACTAATCCTCATAACAGGCAGGATTTAAGCTAATGGGGAAGCTATTGCTGAGGTTGGACTGAGACTCAGGTTTTCTCTCTCTTAACTTCTCATTCTTGTCCAGAAGTGAAATCACCTTTACATTTTTAAAAGGGAACTGTTGTTTTGTGATGAAAGGAATGTTCTGCTGATGTTTGAGATGACGGGATGGCTTCAGTTATGAACAGGAAGTCTTGAGAGAGGAAATCTTTGACTCAAATTTTTAAAAATCTTGCTCCTTTACTTTCATTCTTTGGAAGAGAGAAGGCTCAGCTTTGAAGAAGCATCAGCTGACACCAGAGGTGGCCAAGCTCTGGTCTGAGAAGGGGGACCTTGTGTCTGGAGCCACAGGCACAGTCCCCTCAGACACAGTTGCAGAGTCTGAGGGGTCAGAGGCAACAGAACGGATACAGATGACAAAGGTGTCCAAGATTTTGCCTTGGCTGTAGGCTCTTTGCAGTGTACCCTAGCTTGAGGATGACACACACCTGGGCACCTGGCTTTTTGCCAAGAGTGATCCCCAGAAGATTTGTCATCACTGCCAATTTGTGTGCCTCAGACAGTCGCTCACAGATTGTTGCCCTGGTGACCAAATGCTGGAGGTGGGGTTATAATCTACAGTCTATAAAAGGCATTCCGAGAGCTCAGGACATATGTCTTCAGGAGGGCATGAATTTGGATCTCTAGAACCAAGGTTAAAATCTGAGCAGGGAAGTAGGTGCCTGCTGTTCCAGCTCTGAGGAAGGGAGAGGAGCTCCTTAGGGTGTGTTGGCCAAGCAGTTTAGTTGTACTGGTGAGCTCCAAGCTCAGTGAGAAACTCTTTGTCTCAGAAAATATGGTGGAAAATGACTAGGGAGGACTCCTGACATTTGACCTTTAGTCTCTACATATACATGTATGACTAAGCACATGGTCCCCACATGTGTACACATACAAGTAATTCATAATCTTTATCTAGCCAACTCTGTATTAAGTAGAAAAATTGTTATCATTTCCATTTCACAGACAGGAAAACAGGATTACACTAGAGAAATGTGAGCCTTTCAGATATCAAAATGGTGGAGATGGGTCTCTATTGCTCAAATGTAGACTAATATCTTGACAGCTATCATGCAGAAATAACTTATCTAAAGTCATACAGTTCCCAAGGCCAAGAGCTGCTCCCCAGGTGAGAAATGTGTTCTCTAAATTAGCCTGGCTAAGAGAAATCATAAATCTCATGTGCATCTCCAAACCACTTATAAATAAGTACTTAGTTAAAATTCAATTTATCCCAATGTATTAGCCAAGACTTTCAAGGGAAATTGGCCCCATAGGACAACACAGACATAAAAGAAGGAATTATGGGAATGCCCTTATGGGAAGACATTCATGGTGTACCTCTGCAAGCTAGAGGACCTGAGTTGCTGATGGTGTAACTTCCCACCTGAAGTTGAAATCCTAGAAAGTGCAGGGGCCACTGATACAAGTCCCCAGAGTCCGAGAGCCAGAAAACTGAGAGTTCTAACGCCCAAGGGTAGAGGAAATGGGCATCCCAGCAGAGGGGGAGAGAGCAGGGATGGGTCAGGAAAGAGAAAGGAGAGAGGAGAAACTTTGAATACTGTGCTCCATCTGGCTCTCAGTGCATGGGGTGATACCCTTCCACACGGAGTTGGTTGGGACTTCTGCTTTATGAAGTGCACTGACTTTCCTAGGTATAGTCGGCCCCAGGGCAACCCTGTAAAAAGCTTTTCTTTTGCGATAGAGCTGTGACCAAGGACTGCCATCTCTACCCTACTCTGAGTGCCCAGTGTATGAACCAGAGGTGGATGTTAAGCCCCAGGACAGGGTAGCTGCCCGTAGAGGTGGTGCTGTGTTGTAGGCTGGCACCTCAGGTCAAGGACTTTAGCTGCTGCTCCAGGAAGTCATTACTGTTAAGGCAGCTTCCAACATTGACTCATGGTGGGTCATCTGACATAAGTGAGGGCCATCACTTTCTGCATACACATGGGTAAGGAGACCTCACTGCCCCAGGAATGACGTTCAAAAGGGAATGGAAGCAAGAAAACGTGAAACATGAAAAGCAGTGAGAGGCAGCAAGAAATCTGCTGCCTGGTGGTTAAATCCATTCATTCTCTCCTTATGACAGCTTAAATATCTACCTTCCTAATAATGACAATTATGGTAAAATATGGGAGGAAAATCAATTAAGTAAAGCCACAATTCCCTGGTATGAAAATAGCTTTTATTAGGAATTTCTGGCTTTGGGGATTGCAAGGAAAATATCTGTCTTTAAAGACAAATTTCTTAAAGGAGTCAAGTCTGAGTCAATCATCTTTATCACTCCTCAGCCCCTGGCTTGCCTCAGAAAATGGACTCGTGTCTCAAGTCAGGTCAGTGAGAGCAAAGGGGATGTGTGACTGAGGATTCTGGGAAGGAACATACACTGCACTTAAGGGAAGCTTCTAGAAGAAGGGCTGTCAAGAAGAACAGGTCCTAGCTGGGCTACAGAGGAGTCTGGTGGGTTTCAAAACAAAACAATAAAATAAATAAAATAAAATACAGAAGACTCAAGACTATGGCAGGTCTTGTTGTGTGACCCCCTTTCCCCACTGGAGGGCCAGGTCCTCTAGGACAAGAGTGGATGCCCCATGGATACCTCTGACACAGTGTCTTGGTTGCTTTTTTTGTCACCATGGCAGAATACTTGACAGGAATCAGATAGGGAGGAAGGACTTGGTTTGGTTCATAGTTCAACTTCCTCTGGTCAGGGAAGGCTTGGAGGATTGCACAGTAGCAGGAACATGCCATGGAGACCCCTTGCGCTTGGTAGACCAGGAAGCAGAGAGACTGGGCCAGAGCCATACATAGATATCACCTTCAAGCATACCTCTATCTCAGTACCAGCCACTCACTTCTGTCAGCTTGGCCCCCATCTCCTGAATGTTCAACGTCTTCCCTAAATAGTGCCACCAGCTAGAGACAAAATGTTCACACACATGGGTCTGAGAGTTGGGGGGAGAGACATTTCACAGCCCAGGAAGAAGAGAACAAGCAAGCAGACAGTAATAGAGCCTGGATTTTTCTCCATGTTCCTGGCTTTGAGTTTAACATGGGAAGGGGTCATCTATTTCCTAGGCTAAAATCTAGGGACAGAGAGACCAACACTCCAACAGAAATTTGGGCAGTGTACAGCAAGACAGAAGAGGAGCTAGTTAGTGAATGCAGCAGACCTTTGTTTGGCACAGTGCCCCAGCCAGAGTCACATGTGCAAGTCGGTCTAAGCCACGGACATAACCTTCCCTCCTGTGGGCTGGCGCACATTGAGACAATGAGGTCCTTCCAGGGAGTGTGGAGGAAGCGTTAGCTCTTCATTAGCTTAAGTACTTTACCAGAGCTTACATTACATCCAACCCTGGACGTTTTCAACAGCAAACTTGCAGTGACTTTCCAGAAGCTTGAGGCTTGCCCTTATGCTTCAGTCAAGAGGCAGGCGGTGTCAGTTAAGGCTGAGAACCAGAAAACAACTGTGCAGATTTTGAAGCTTGTATTGGATGAGGTTTTTCAGGCCTGGAGACATCCAGCAAGGCTGCAATGATAAATCACATCCAGCCCTTCAGGAGACAGGCTCTTGGTGAATTAGCTGCCTCCTTATCTTGAAAGAGCTTCAAGGTCCAATTGAAAAAATAAAAATAAAAAACCCTCAAAAAACCAAAAACCCCATTGGGCTGAATTTAACTTGAGCACAAATTTAACTTGGCCAAACACCTTAGCCTTGGCCTCTCTAGTAAACATCCCTCTCATCTATAAAGTAGGGGGCAGGGACTGAATTAAACCAACACTAGAATGCTTTGTGTAGAGAAACATCATTCTGTGGAATGAAAAATCCCAATGCTATGTGGAAGGAAAGGCCACGGGAACAGCCTTTGGTTTGAATCCCAGCTATACTGCTCACTAAATGCCTGGCTTTTGTTAATTCACTATTCAGTTCTGGCTATTGGTTTATTATCAATAAAACAGAGCTCATAAAAACCTGCTTGGGGAATTGTAGGAAGACTCGAAAGGTTGACGTGGGTAAAACAACTGGCACCAAGGATGGTTTAATAAAAACAAAAACGGGGCTTCAAGATGGCTCGTTGGTAGAATGCTTGTCTCGTGAGTATGAGGACCTGTGTTTGATCCTCAGAACTCACATTTGAAGAGCCGGGTATGGAGCATGCTTATCCCCGTGCTAGGAAAACCGGGAGAGGCAAATTGCTGGGGTTTTAGATGTCAGCCAGCCTAGCTGAAATACAACTTCTCAGGCTGGTAAGAAACTCCTATTAAACAAACAAGGTGGATAGGGCCTGAGGAATGACAGCCAAGGTTGTCTTCTGGCCTCTGCATGCTCCTGGACATGCACAGACAAATACAAATCGAACATTAGCTCAGCAAGTAGTTCTGGGGTAGTGCACGCCATGTACTACAATAGCTTTGGTAAATACACTGGCAACTGGATGGCAGTCTGCAGCCTCTACCCTCACAAAGCTCGCAGCTAAAGCCTCAGAGTCACATTCGAGGATGCTTCCTTGTCAGATGAGCAAAGATCCAACAAGAATGGGAACAGGATGATTGTAAAACAGATGTGTCAAAGGCTAAAAGCTTGCTTTGCTCCGTGTCCCCCCCACCCCCCACCCCCGTCTTGTATGGCATTTCTCACACTTCACTTAATGAGAATTCAGCACTCCCAAACTCTGCTCCTTACAGGTTGATTTTTTTTCAATAGCAGGCCTTGGGAGAATTAGTGTTATCTCAGTTGTAAATCTCACACAGAATAACTCACCACTCCTGGAAGTGGGAAGCCAGTCTTCTAATGGATACTGCCAAGTTCATGATTGTTCATCTCTGCTGAAAGTGGTCCTGATGAAATCAACACATCCTGCTGTAGTCAGTCGTCACCCCCAAAGCTAAATACAAAGAATGAGGGCTTTCTGCCCAACCTACACCCACCTGGCGCCAGGTAGATGTGGGGGCCCCTGGGGAACATGCCAGCTGGTGTCGGACATGTCAAAGAGCCAAAGGATGGGAGAAATCTCACCCTGCTCTTATAAGATGTTTGCTTTGTTAGGCAGGTAATGTTTGGCAGCTGAGGGAAACTTGGTCAAACCTCCTCTAATGTCTTGTTCGCTATTTTCTCCTTCACAAATGAGAGTTGTCTGGGTTGAAGCACAGTACACAGTGGCCATTTAAGTCATGTGGTAAAAATATCCCACAGCTTTGAAATGCAGCCTTTACACACCTACCGACATTCTGTCTCTGTTTAGATCTTACCCTGTGTCTAGATTATTGAAATAATCTACCAAGAGTCCTTCTTGCTTTAGTATTGTTAGTAAGAATGGTCCACTTAACCCACTTAAATCATTCCCTCTGTATTTAAAATATCAGGCGAGACAGCTGACTCCTGTGAAGAGTTAAGAGATGTCTCTTGTCTGTAGCACCAAGTCCAAACCCTCTAAACAGCATTTGTGGGGTGTACTGTGAGGTGCCCACTCATAACCTTTCCCTCTTCTCCTCCTATGATTGTTATGAGTCATCCTTGCAGTAAGAGTGAGCATCTGACTCAGTTCTGTTCAAGGAAATACAATAGAAAGCAAACAGGCACTTTAAGGAGTGACTTCTGTCATTATCATAAGAGAAAGTGGGCAAAAGAAGGTCTGTTATCTGGGCCACAGTGAGGAGAGACCCGTTTGTCTGGTCCTTTTCCTCTGCTATCATGAAAACTCCCACGTTTTGGGAGACCCATGGTACTAATATGACAGGGAAGTCTAGATGTCCTAGCAGTCTACTACAGGTTGAAGCTGAATGTCTCCCAAGGCCCATGTGTTAAAGGCTTGTTCCTCAGCTTGGAACTATTGGAGTTAGAAAGCTTCACAGTGTGGGGCCAGTGGTAAGTTTTGGGTCATTGAGTGATTGTCGAGAGCCCAGTATCTTATCTGTTGTGAGCAGGTTGTGATAAGGCTTTAGTATCCTTTCTCCACTCAGGGATTGTACACTGGATTGACTGTGAAATTGTCAGTTCCACGAGAGGGGAGAAAGAGTATGCCAGAGATGGAGGGTTTGACATTCAATTGCTCTTTAATAATGCACAGCAAACAATATATTATTACCAGTGTCAAAGCTATTGCCACAATGAGGTATTGCCACACTTCCTATGCATTGCCTCTAACAATATCAGCACAATGAACACAAATAATAAATTGCTAATTATCAAAGAAATAAGCATAGCAATGAATACATCATTCATCCATGGGTTATATGACCTGAGTCCTTATACTGGTTTTGGCTACAGGTCCAGAATCTGGAGGTCGGGCTGATCTGGAGGTCGGGCTGCGGCTTCTAGCTGACTGAACTGATAATTTGACCTCACAGGAGGTTTGACCTAGAAGTTGTGGAGGCGTTGGTCTGTCGGCTGCTGCTTTGATGATTGGGTGCAGAGGAGGCCTGGGCGGAGGATCACAGTAGCCAGTCATGGCTACCAGTGTAATATAGTGCTCCAGTTGGAGCTCCTCTTTTATGCTGAATTTGGGGTTACTGCTGACATGCACAGTAGATAGCCAGACACGTCTGGTTATTGCTAGGCTATGACTTCATTGCAGGTGGTTATCTTACTTATTTAAAACAGCTTATTTTTACATATTTTGATTCGTAAGGTTTCAAAACAACTTTTGGTTATCATAGTGCTTTAAAACATGTCAAAACTTGTTCTCTTTCCTATTACAAAATGGAGTTGGTCCTGTTAAGAGCCTGCTCCTTACAGTGATGGAGTGCCGTTAAAAAGAACTGTGGGATGTTAATTCCTCTTTTTCTCGTGATATTTTCCAGTATTTTGTGTGCTAACATAAATTTAAAAAAATATCAAGATTCAAGGGCTTGGAGGATGGCTCAGTTGGTAAAGTGCTTACCTTACAAGTGTGAGGACATGAGTGGCAAGTCCCTGGAAGACATGCAAAAATGCTGACATGGGTGAGGGTGGGGTGGATGATGTGTGCTTCTAATTCCATTCCCCACCCCCAATGGGGAGGTATAGACAGGATAACCTCTAAGCCAGTCTAATCTGAATGGAGAGAGCTCCAGGTCCAGGAGAGACCCTGTTTCCAGTGGGGTGAAAGATGCTGCTGAGGAGGATGGGAAGCTGTCTACCAGCTCATTACACACATACTTGCACTCTGTGTGTGTGCGTGTGTGTGTGTGTGTGTGTGTGTGTGTGTGTGCTCGTGTGCATGCGTGTGTGTGCGCGCGCACGCGCGCGCGATCTTTTCAGTCCTTAATACTTGAAATGGCCAGAATCTGGTCTTGATGGTAGATAACATATTTTGTTTTATATGTATTTAAATTTTTTAATGAGCTAGCTAGATTGCTTTTATTTTTTAAATGTTGATAAAAGATAAACATCAACATTTGATAAGTGGGGATTAAATAAATAAATAAGTTCTTTAGCACATTAAAAGAGATTCAAAAGATGTATTAAAAATACCCCTTGTTCCTCTGGATAATATTAAAATTCAACCTTTAGTTTTGGTATCTGATAATATTCAAAAGATAGCTTTCTTTCACGTGTAACTTCTGGAGGGACTCCACACAGGTTCAGCTATGGTAGCTGCCCATGCCCTGGACCTCAATCTAGTCCACACTGCTATGACATCTATCAGTGTGGGGAAACAGCTAATTTCCTTGGAAGGGCATTCATTCCCTGGCTCATCTCCATCCTTCATGAATCCTTGTCTTTACGAAGACCAGTATCATTCATGGGTTTGAGCTCTCCTACAGAGAAACAGATTTTGGTTTCGTTCAGAAAAAAAAAATGTCAACAAATTGGAAATTTTAATGCAGTGGAATAGCTTTAAAAATGAGGTAATGAGTTTCCCCAATACCAGAGACATTGGACATGGGGGAGGGGGGCTACCACCTATGGAGGGAAGGCAATGTGGACAGGATAGGATTAAAACACACTCTTTAAGACACCGCCACCCTCCTTCTGGACCCCACATCACAGCTGGGAGCAAGCACAGAGCACACTTGTTGGAGGAGGAACATGCAGAGAAAGGCCTGGGAGCTGAAAGAAAACAACTGGAACAGGGTTTCAAGGTTAGATCCAAAGCAATCCGGCAACTGTAGCCAAAGCAGGAAGAAAAATTTCAGTGCACACTAGGCTTGAAAAACAATCCGCACCTAGTCCAGGAAAAATAATTTTTTTCATTTGCTCAGCACTGTGCGGTTTTAAAGTGTACTTTTATATTAGCCTGGTCCTTTTTCATGGCTCTGGGGAAGAAAAGCCGTTCTGTTATGAGAGAGGCCTAGTTTAGGATGCTCGACATTCATCGTCAACTTGGCGGTACCTAGAATTACCGGAAGAGCCATGGCTCTGGGCACGGCTGGGAAGAAGTTTCTAGACTTGATTATTTAAGGTGGTGATACCAACTTTAAATGTGGACAGCCCTGTTCCAGGTCCTGGGGTCCTGGAAGAAATGAAATGGTGAAAGGCAGCTAAGCACAAACGTTCAGCTATCCTCTGCATGACTGCTGATATCACAAGCCGCCTCCTTTTCCCACCTCCATGACTTCCTGTCAGGATGTACTGCACCCTGGAACTGGGGGGGGCCTTCCTTCAAATTGCTTTCACTAAGGAATGCTGTTGAAGCCACAAGGGGAAGTAACTAATACACAGTGGAGCAAATGAGGAAACCGAGTCCAGGAAAGGTAAGTTACTTGCATCCATTCAACAAGCAACAGTCAGGACCTGGGCAGCTGGGTCATCACTATTCTTGGGTTTTCTTAGAATTATATCCAGGTATCAGTTCACAATTATGAAGTGAAAGAAACTCCTGAGTGTGTGTGTGTGTGTGTGTGTGTGTGTGTGTGTGTGTGTGGTGGGTGGTGGTGGTGGTGGTGGTGGTGTGTGTGTGTGTGTGTGTGTGTGTAAGTGTGTGTGTGTGTAAGTGTGTGTGGAGGGGTGGGGGGTGTCATTGGCCATACTGACCTTCTAATGCCTTACTGTCAGGAGGCCCCTTCTGTCAACTGCCCACAGCAGGGGATGTTGTTACCGAGTCTCTCCATTTGCCTCTCTCAGATGTGCCACAAAAGCCTGATTCTTCTTCAGATACAGAGCTAGGACAGGTGGTAGCCATCTTCCTCAGAATGGCTCTTCACAGCCCCAAAGCTTGTTATTAAACTGACTCTTCATCTTTTTCATCTCCAGACAAAGTAATTGGCTTAACCTTTCCCCCCAAAAGACAACTACCCTCTTGAGTATCAAATACCCTTTTCATGTAAATGGGGAATTCCAGAGCTGCCACTTAGCAAACCCCTCCTCCTTTAAAAGCTCTTTCCAAAAGCATTGTGGCTTTTAGCAAGTAAGCTCTCCAAGGAGCCCATTAGCTATCTGGGAGGATCAGCAAGAAATAAGGCAGACCTTTGACCCAGGCCTGAGCGTGTGCTTCCCAGGGTGAAAGGTGGTTTTTCAGAGAGGCTCATTTGCTAGCTCTAGGTACCAGCCTGGGCTGTTTCCTTATTTAAAAAAAGGGAAGCCAGAGTCCGCCCAGGGTTCTCTTGAGACTCCTGTTCATTCTCTGACAACTTCCCTTTTCAGATTATAAAGTCCATTGCTGGCAATACCGTGAATAAGAATTTTTGGAGTTCAGGGTCTTTGTAGCTTCTCACAGAAAAGTCATGTGAAAGACTTCAGTTGTTGTGACTCCAACTCTCTTTTCAATGGGCAGATGTGAAGTCATCTTCCTAATGGGGCTGGAGAGACAGCTCAGCAAGTAAGAGCATTTGCTGGGCAAACATGAGGACCTATGTCCAAATCCCCAGCACACACGTTAAGAGCTGGGCTCTGGCAAACCTAGCAACTGCTGGAGCTTACTGAATGCAAGGCTAGCCCCAGGTTCAGGGAGACCCCACCTCAACTGAATGAGATGCTGATAGGAAAGAACACCGTGCGTCTTCCTCTGGCCTCCATGCACGGACATGCATACTTGCACGCATGTATGCACATATATCACAAGCATACATTTCAATTAATTAGCAGTTTTCTTCCTAAGCTTCTGTTTCTTCCATAAAAGGGTTTGGACATTGCTATGCGTTTCACGATCTCTGTACAACTCACACAAAGTCCAGAAAAGGATTTATAGCCTGTAATGTGTCTTCCAATGGACCAGGATACTAACATTACAACCCTAGTCACTCACAGGGAGCATCATCCAGCCCTGCAGGTGCCCAAGATCAAGAAAGAGATAGTCTAGTTAAAGCGCTCCACACTAGGCGCCCCTGCTGGCAGGGCTGACTGGCTGAAAGGCCCAGGAGAGCTTCCTGCCTGCGCCCTTTTGTTCCCTCACACCTGCTATGTGACGTGTCAGACTTCGGTGTAAACAAAACCTCCAGGGAGAATCACTTTTATCATTGCACCTGCAGGGTTCCACTTAGTGTGATCAGTCTGTGGCACAAAAGCAGGCCTGTCTCTGGGGCCCGTTTGCCATCTGCACTGGCAGACCCCAGGGACCGCAGATGCAGAAACAAGAGGGCTTGGAATCCTCAGCTTGTTGTACTGTCTCACACCCTCTTGGGGTTCCCCGTATCTAACTTCGGAGCCAAGGCTGCCTTATTTATTGTTGCTGTTTTATTTAGCTGCTTGTTTTGGAACCAACTGGGTGTTCCCTTTTGTGAAATCTTTAAGCCTGATCTCTCTTATTCAAAATACTTGAAACCAGAAGTGTTCCAAATTCTTAATTCTCTTGATTTTTGAAAACTCTTGGATGCACAGTGAGCTCTGGGAAGGAGGGATATGTTCAGATATTTATATTTCTCGTAGACTTTATGCATCTAGGCTGCATGCAGGTCATTTTATGCAGTACTGTTAGTGTGTCTGTGTTCTGAGAATGACCTCACGTGAGGCCAGATGTAGACCCGCCACCCCCATGATGCCACATTGATGCTCAAACAACTTGAGGATGTGGAGCCTCTTTGATTTTAGACTTCAGATGGAACTGAACCTCTCAGAGCCAACTGGTGGGTCAGGACTGGTAGAGTTGTTGTAACTAACTATCCCCAAAGCAAGCTCTGTCTACCTGCAGACACTGAGAAAGCCCAGCTAAACCCCAGATGATACAGTGCAGAAAGATACCTAACTGTTGGCTTCAGGCATTGGACTTGGGAAGATTTGCTGATGAAGACATTGCCAGTAACTCATGTCTGAAAGATGAAAGAACTCAGCTCTCTTTGTTATAAAGCTAATGTTACAAAAGCAAAGGTTTAACTTCTTTTCCTTGTTGGAGTCTATTTATTTATGGTGGGCCTCGGGTAGGATACACATGTGGAGGTCTTAGGGAAACATTCAAGCGTCAGTGCTTTCCTTCTCTGGTGTGGATTCTGGGATTTGAACTCAGGTCCTTAGGCCTGGAGGCAAGCACCTTTACAGTTGAGTCAGCTCACTGGCCCCAAAGAAGAGATGTTAAGAAATACATGCAAGTTTTCTTTATCATAGTAAATTAATGTCAGAATCCTGAAAAGTAAGAAAGGTCTAGGGGTGTGTACAGAGTACAGTGTTTTCTTAGAATATAGAGAGTCCTGGTCTCACTCAAAGGGGTGGGGATGGGGGAAAAGTCATTATCTATTTCCCGAGAACGTTAATATCCACTGACATTTAGGTGTTTATTTTCTTAAGAATCAAATGGCTCTACAGTTGGTAAGTTTAACAGCATGAGATACAAACATCCAGGGAAACTATCAGTAGACATGAATAGAGACCAGGAGGTCATATGACTGTGCACATAAAGAGAATATTAGGACACAAAGAAAAAAATTGGGGGGAAATATTTACCTCGAAGACACCCAAATACAAAGCATGAAAGGTCCCAATGCAGGGTAAGATCTCATGATCCCGAGGCTCGGTGGCTGAAAGATGCATGTGAAACATAGTCAGGCAGTAGCATAACAGCCAGTGAGGAAAGTACACAGAGTGAGAAAATGTCCAACTCTGTAATCCAACTGGAAAAAGCAAATTAAAGTGACATTGAATTGTTGACCCCAGAAAACAAAATGTCAACCATTTTTAGGTCATAAGTCATTAGACCATTAGAAGGTCACAAGGTCTGAAAAATGTACACATCATTGTTGAAATGGTAAATACTTCCTTAGGGAAATAAATATGACAGTTCAGCTTATGGGCCTTTGCACACATTTACTTCTGATCTAGTGATTTCATGTGCCTAAGTCCCATCCAAAAGGGGTACTTCACAATCAGGGGGACAAAAAAAAGCTCTCTGTGGATCTGATCAACAGCAAGTTGAACTTCAAGCAATCACGATATGCACACAGAATAGAATAGCATGCAGCTATCAAATGGAAACTGTGAAGGAATAAATTAAGAAAATGCCTACCCTAAGTGTTGAGTGAAAAATACTATCACCGTATTGTCTATGCAAGACAGTTTAAGTTTATGTGCAGCAATGAAACTTGAAGCAACACCACAATGAATGTATTAGTATTAAGGTAATTTTTAAATTTCACGGTTTTCTTTCCCAGCCCCGACTCCCGAAAATGATGACTGTGAGACTGCTTGTTTATTGTTAAATGCCTTGGCCACAAACTTTGGCTCATTCTTGGACTTGCTCATTATCTATTGAAACTGTTCTATGTCTACAGTTTGGTTATCTACCTCTCCTTCAGTCCAGGCCCACTTCCTCCTCCATGTTTCCTCAGCTTTCTCCTGGGTTCCTCTACTTGCTGGTTTATCTCCATCTCCTTGGTCTGCCTCTCTTGACATCTTTTGAATCTCTCTTTTATATTCCATTTCCCAGAATCCTCTCTCTTCCTGTCAATGTCCCATCTATTTCCTGCTTCAGCTCATTGGCCATTGGCCCTACTATTGACAGGTGGTGCTTATAAGAGATTCTCTCTACATAGAAGTTTATTTCGCTTTGCGTAATGTGAGTACAAAGTGCTTTATAATTTGTTCAGTTCAAAGTTCCTTAAGAAAGAAGTCCATTTGAAAAGTTTTCTCTTTGAAACCATTGAGGGTAGGTAGGTTTCATGTTGGCTCTCTGTTCATGCGCTAGGAAGGGTGGCTGTGGGGCCAAGAGAAGCCAGGAGCAAGAGTACTATAGAGATGCCTCCCAGACAGTGCCAGCTCCTCATGCACAGTATTCACCATTAACATTCTCTTCCTCCAAGCTGATCTCACATTTTGCCCTTGGATTTGGTGCCCTGGGTGAGGAGTCTTCCAAACCGGATTTTTAGTTTTTTATTTTTATTGTTTTGAGGGCTTGCTCTAAGGAGGTGGTGAAGCTGGCAGTACAGGGAATGGGAATGACCTAAGGGAGAAGATGATCTTGGCTTGAGAGTGAGGTCAGCTTGGTTCCCAGAGAGCTCAGAAGCAGTACTTACAGATGCCCAGTAGCTCTGGTCCATGCAGACCTTAGTTGCTGGTAGTTTTCTATGGTATTACTGGTGTCCGTTCCTCAAAGAAGGGACCAGCTATGGTATGAAGGCTGGTAAAGGAGACTGGGAAGGATGTCAGCCTCAGAACTCTAGTCTAGAGCCCTACTTGCATCTCTTCTGTTACCTACACATTGCTGACTTGCCCTTCTTGGGTTGAGACTACATTCAGGCCTGGACTTGCTCTGTTGTCTCTGCATCACTCTCTGACAATTCCCTAAGACTCCAAATCAGGTTTCTAGGAGCCATGCACAGGAAACCTCGGGTATACCTGTGCAATGCTGCATACTTACACAGGGAGAGGTGTAGCCTCTGCTGACCAGACAGACCTTAGCCAGAAGGATGTGGCCTTTAGTCCACTCAGCATCCTTGAGCCCAGTGCAGCGTCTTCCTCTTTGAGACCGTCCTCTGACTCAGCACTCCTGGGTCCTTCAATGTGTGGCTCTGATACACATTACCTACAAAGCTCCCCTTGTACACCTCAAAAATCTCTTTCATCCTGAAGAACATTATTAAAAAGTAGTGTTCCAACACACACCAAACACCTTTGCTCTGTTCTCTAACCATACTGTGATAGTTGATTATGTTAGGTAAACATCTCTCCCATTCAGTTAGAAGCTAGAAGTATCTATCTATCTATCTATCTATCTATCTATCTATCTATCTATCTATTGATT
Organism: Rhabdomys pumilio; assembly: GCA_030674055.1. Classification (NCBI taxonomy): domain Eukaryota; kingdom Metazoa; phylum Chordata; class Mammalia; order Rodentia; family Muridae; genus Rhabdomys; species Rhabdomys pumilio. The sequence goes on from JANHMN010000021.1 coordinate 5,866,579, forward strand.
TTTCTCTTGAATTCATGTGTATACATTTGTGGTGAAGTTTTCCTTCCCGTGTAGAGGCACATGTAGAAGCCAAAGATTAATCTTGGGTGACCTTTTTTGTGACTTCTTGCCTTACTTTTTAAGATAGGATCTCTCACTCAACCTGGAACTCACTGTTTTTGACCAGGCTGGCCAGCCAGCCTGCCCTTTGGATCTGTTGTCTCATACTGAATGTCAGGGTTACAGGAATACACCACTATGACTTTAATATATATATATAAAAAAAACATATATATATATATATATATATATGCTGGGGATCTCAACTCTCATATTCTCATGCTTGCATATCAAGCACTTTACAACCATTGAGACATTGTCTCAATCTCATGACCAAGCCTGTTCAGTCAGTCAACAGGTTCTCCAGTGCAGGAGTGAGGATTGAAAAGAAAAAAAGACAATTAGACAACATTGTAGCATGACGCATGACCCCAGCCAGTTCTGAGCCTGAAGTTGATTTATTTTTTGCCAATCTGTTTTTATACCATTTTAATTACATGCAAGTATTAAGGTCAGTTCTAGGTTGAGGAACTAGCAAATACAATAGACACAAATAGTCAAAGAAAAAGCAAGGTAATAAACAAAGTCCCCTGATCATTGTTTCTAAGGACTTATCAGGATGACCAAGATATTTGAGCCTACTTCTCTGTCCTAGCCCAAAGTCATATTTATGCCTGAAGCCTACTTCCCTGTTCTAGCCTAAAATTAGATTCCTGCCTGAACTGATTTCCCTGTTCTAGTCTAAAATTAGATTCTTGCCTAAACGGACTTCCTTGTCATGGCTGAAAGTCAGATTTCTGCCTGAAGCCCATTTCCTTGTCCTTGGCCAATGTCAGATTTCTGTTAAGCAGCCCCCAAAGCTCTCTACAACCCCAGAACTGTTATATTTATCTCCACTTTCCCACCAACTGGTTGTATATGTTGGATGATCAGATGGACAAAACAGTTTCCCTTTTAAATTCCTCTATCCAAAAATTCTTCAGTGTCTGTTATATACCCCGCCATGGGAACCTCATGTGCACACCTGCTGCTGACTATTTCCTTCTGTTCAATAGGCCAGATTGACTGATGTTTTCAGCCCTGAACTCTAATCTGTAGCTGTTGCTTACCCTGTCAGGTGAGCATAGAGAGCTACTCACAAGGGCCTTTGCTGAGTTGTTGGTTATTGTCTGTGCTTCCTAAAAAGATTAATAACAGTCACTATGTTTGCTGACTCTACCACTCACTGACTAGAATCATGCAAGGTGCTTTTCCTGCCTAGAGACAGAACATTAGATTCTTTTCCAGTTAAAGAAACTAGGGAGCCGGGCAGTGGTGGTGCACACCTTTAATCCCAGCACTTGGGAGGCAGAGGCAGGCAGATTTCTGAGTTCGAGGCCAGCCTGGTCTACAGAGTGAGTTCCAGGACAGCCAATACTACACAGAGAAACCTTGTCTCGAAAAAACAAAAAACAAAAAACAAAAACAAAACAAAACAAAAAAAAACTAGGGGACTGATGGACTTGCCCAAGATCAAATGACTAGTTGAAAATGGGTATGGAGTTGGGGGGAGGGTAACTAGTCAAACCATAAAGTAAAAATCTGAATCAAAATCTAGGGGACTCTTGCATTCAAACTGACCCAGTTGTTTCCTTCCGTATAATGTGTGCTAACGTCTCTTGATATTCACTGTGCTTAACCAGCTTAACTATGCCTGATGGGTAACACTGTTCATCTCGTCCAGCTCTTCATGAGAACAACTAGAGGGAGGCTGAACTTCAGTGTGAGAGGCAGCATAAGAGGATTCTGGAGATACAGAGATATGTACATGATATCTTGGACCAATGCAGGACCAGAGGCTGAAGGGTCATGAAATAGTTTCGGCTAGATGTCCCAGAAGGAATAAGTTGGTAGTTGAGATGAGAAACAAGAAGATTCCTGGGTTGTGGGACCTTCATGTGTTATTGGGAAAATATTAATGAGCTCCAAGGGTCAAGATGTGCCATCTCTCTGGAGTTTGGTGGATAGTCCATGTCTTCATTGTGAGTTTTACACTAATGTGCAAGATGGAGGAAATGTTGGTGAGGATAGGCCCAATGTGATATGGGGTCTGGAGGGCTACCAGCTCTGACATTCAGTAGTACCAAGTTATTTTTCTGAACTCAGCTCAGTTATCAGTAGAGAAAATGATACCTACTCTAGAGGTTACTAAGGGCACTAAATGGAATTCTGAAGAGAAAAATAGTGCATACAATGGGTGTTTGATAACTGTTCATTTTACTTTATCTGCCTTAATTTGAATATTAAATAGTTTTCTGACAACCATGAGTTAGAGACTTGGTCCTCAGGAAATCCCTGTTGAGAAATGGTGGAACTCTAAGTGGGAGGAGCTTAATGGGAGACCTTTAGGTCATTGGAGCCTTGCTTTCAAAATATATTATGGGGCTGTGGCCCCTTCCTCTTCAACTCCTTTGCTTCCTGCAGATGAGACGAATGGATTTGTTTTAATACATGCTCCCATCATCACATGCAGGCTCATCATGGCTTTAATACATGGGGCTAGTAGACCACAGACTGAAGTCTTTCAAACTGTGAGCCAAAGGACATCCTTTCATTTATTATAAATGACTCGGGCATTTTGTTATCATGTTAGAGACTTGGCATCACTCTTTAATTTCTTTGATAATTCTTTAACAGAGTCTTTGTCTCTAAGTTATAAATCTTAATAAAAAGTGTCTGTTATTGATTTAATTTCTTCATTCATTCATTCATTCATTCATTCATTCATCCATCCATCCATCCATCCTTTTGTCATATAGAGTTTGTCCCACAGCTGATATTGTGGAATTGAGTACTTGTTAGAAATAATGAATAGCAAATGCTTATTTACTTTGAAGGCAATCAGTGCCTGATGTTACGTCATAGTTCATTTGCATATCAGAAGAGTGTTGCCTGGGAAAGGTCCCTGAACTTTGACACTGTGCAACTCTGGACCAGCTCACAGACAGTTCAAGGGATTCATTCCCGGGTAGGTTCTCCATTCCTCCCATTAGTTGGTTATTGACTACACAGCCCTAACCTCACCCTGACATTAACCCTCCTTGCCCCTTTCACATGTTTTGAGGAGTAAATAATTCAATCTATTTCATCTATCAACTGATAAGAGTTTTCAGTTGAAAACTATTTTTCACCGATAACAGCATTTAATTTATGTCCCCTTGTGAAGGTATGTTAAGAAAAACAGAAAAAATCAGGGCACAGTGCATTTAGAATATTGCTCTCTCTGCTCTGTAGAGTACTCACAGTCAACACTTTGATCGTAGACACCTTCTGAGAATTTATATAATGCATGTAAAGGAGTAGTGGGTTATGCCCTGTCAGTTGGTTTTCTGTCATTTTAACATTTACTTTAGATTTCATCAATTTTCTTTTGTGAATCCATCAATAGAAGAAAAAAAAATGTATGAAACCAAAACCAAGGATGACTGTTTGTGGGACCTGAATTCTTTCGTGAAGCTTGTGTTAGCAAGTGTTACTTATCATGGGCTTACGTAGGCGTGGGAGGTCTGTGTGCACTTTAACCCCAGCCTTCTTACATCCTAGCTCCTTCCCACTGTTTTTAATTCCTCTCACTCCCACTTGTAGCTCTTTCTTCCCTTTGGACCGATCCAAGCTATGCAGAGCTTAGCAGTGTCACCTCACGAGAAGTCAGTTTGGGAGATCTTTGCTGAGCAAGCACATCCGCCCACAGGCCTTGGGCTGACACAGACTGCAGATGTCCAGGGCTGTGGTGGACACTGCACTATAAGAAAGGAGGAACCATGCCAAGGACATTGTGTTCTGTCTGTAATCAAATCCCACTACATGGTGAATTCTTTAATTCAAAAGATTGAATAGGATGGTACTTTAAAAAGAAGTACAGCTGGTTAAATTTAAGGCCTGACAAAACTCAAGTCTAATAATACCTCCTGGCCTGGGGCCGGCTGCATCCTTCTGGCGAGGAACTGGCTGAGGTTTTAACCACTTTGGGCTGCATCTCAGCCTGACTGGCATCACTCTTTCTTTGTGATGACCTTGACAATACCGAATCACCTAACAGAATGAGCAGTTCTGTTGGCATGCTATGGTTGTTTGAGCAGTCTGCACTTGCTGGTGAATTTCAGGCTAATTGTGTAAATCTTGCTATATCTGTAAGTGGTTTGGCCATGATTCCACTATGTCCATATGTGATTTTTTTTCTTTGAAAGATATTTGCAATGGAACGTCCATCTTTCCTCTGGTTGTTTGTCAGTTCTACCTCTAGATATATTCAGGACACTTTGTGGTATTTTCCATAATTTTCTATGGAACATAGCTACGTCCAGTACGCTGCCTGGTTTCATTCATAAAATAAGTCAACAAACAGTCCAGAGAGACTCTTCCTGGGCAGAGCACCCTGTCAAGTATCTTGGGTGGAAGAGTATGCAGGGAAATTCTAGGTTCCATGGATTAAAATACTGACCACACAAAAGCACTTCCCACATTCCTTCTGCTAGATCCTCTGCCCCTCCTGTGAGTGTACCTTGATTGCCTCTGGGCCTCACACGTAGAAATCTCAAGCTGCCAGCATCCTTGTGGTTTCAAAATTACCAAAGGGCCAGTTGGGACTGATAAGGTGAGACACGTGAGTGAAATCATACAGTAAGTAAGAAACAAGAGCAGAGTGGAATGCAGGTAAACTAGGGGAGAGTAAGGGTGATGAGTGGATTCTGAAGTGTGAGTGCCCACGCGCGCATGCGCAGCGAGTAAAAGACGGTAGAGATAGAATAACTGGAGGAGGTACAATGAAATTTAATAGTCTGTGCTTTTATCACTGAACCCCCTGCTCCAGGGCTCATACTCAACCTCGGAGGTCATAGGCTCAAGGCTTACACTAAGAATGCCTGCCTTCAAATCCAAGCTTTAGTTCTCTTTGCCCTTACTAAACTTGCAATATCTCACTAGCCTTGTGTCTACTCTGTAACAGCAGCCCTTTGCAGGTCATTGTGACACTTAACCGAGGTATGGGATTTCGGGCCTCAGTATTTTAGGGTATATATGAAAGACACGTACCAGGTTTACTATTTAACTGTTGTCCTTGGTGATACTTTCAAACCATAAAATAAGACTAGTGTAGAATTTCAAGGCAGGAAGGCACTGGTCCCACTCCCAATCACTGAAGTACCTAGAAGTAGGCTGGGATGGGATCATAAACACAGCTGAAATGAAAACCAACAGTTCCTTGGTGCCCCCATGTCCTGCCCCTGCCTCTTGGTCTCTTCTCATTTTCCTGATACCTTGACAGGTTGAGAAGACAGAAATTGAGATGAAGAGGAGGCCCAGCTGCAAACTCCATGTTTTTGATAACTCAATGAAAACTTCACCCTCAGGATGTCAGAAAATCCTCGGGGCTGCTGGATTAGAAAAAGGCTTTCCTGATGCTGGTCGAGTTCTCTGGATCATAGCCGGTTCGGGAAGACAAAATTAGAAACTGGCCAATCGCTCATGCCCATGGCTGGGCCATCAGCAAGCCTTCCTCATCTAATCTCTGTCTTCCGCAGGGAGCAGCGGTCGGGTGGGGGTTGGGGGAGGTAAGACCGAATCTGATTGCTGCGCTTCAGATTTTGCTCAGCAGCCATAAAAATGCACTCCAAGTGTCCACATATTTGATCAATTTGCTTTTATCCTTTAATCAAATAAGACTCAGCCCTGCAATCAGAAGGGAAAACATTTTGCAAAGCATTTCGTTCCTCCGGTGATTCATCCAACAGGGGGCTCACACTCGACAGAATGAGAATAAGGTATTTAATGCAGAAATAACTTTCATGACCACATCACAAGAGGCTGGAATGGCTTTTAAGGTACATCATATTTTAGTCACAAACACAACATAAAGTATGCTCAGAGGCTTTTGCAGAATGCCTGGATGGAATGTGAGGATTATACACAGTTATCAAGAAAGGGAAGCCTTGCTCTCGCTCTTTTCTGGGTCATGACCTCCTCTATTCTCGGTTAGTCTGGCAGACTGAGAAGAACCGTGTTTTCAGAAGGTAACCAAGAGTCCTGTTCAAAATGAAGACTTAGGACCGCAGATGTTCTAGAGCGCTAAGTCTGTAGGCGCAGAATCAGGCGCTGCTGCTCCAGTGCTGGATGAGAAGGATCCAGCAGAAGGGTCCAGACTCCTAGGAAGCTGAGATGGCTGCAGAACATAAGGACATCCCATGGACCAAACACATGGTCACTGCCTGCTGCAGGCTTTGTGCCCTGAGCTCTCTGTGGAGGGAGAAAAACTGCAGCTCTGGTGTGCTCCCCCCACCCCTTAGGGTTCATGTCATCTTCTTTCCAGCTGTTATATACTCCAGGGATACAGGAAGCAGAGAGAAGTAGGAAAAGGGAAGAGAAATGAGAGAAAAGGAAGAGGCAGTTAAGAGTCTTTGAAGAGGCAGGGGGTATGGTAAGAGAAGAGCTTTGGAGCTGGACATGGGTTAAAATCTTACTTCTGTCATGGCTCCATGGGTGTCATATGGGCTCAGGCACCTAACCTATTAGAATTTCTGCTTCGCAGTTTAAAACAAAAGGAGAATGAATATCTGATGCCCTGGGTTATGATAACAACCAAGGAGACATAAAAATTAAAGCTAGAGTTACCTTAGGAAGCTGGGTGTTGTGATGCTTGTCTGTAGTCCTAGCACTTGGAAGGTGAAGGCAAGGAGAGTCAGTTGTTCAAGGTCATCCTCAGTTGTGTAGTGAGTTCAAGACCAGCCTGGCATACATGAGACTGTCTCTATAAAACAGCAACGACAGAAAGGATCTACCGCATTATCCACTCCTGAGAACATGCCTCAAGGGATCTAAGGCAGCACAGATAACTACACATTTGATTATCACGATACTATTCATAGTATACCAGCCGGGCTATGGAATCAGCCTAAATGTCCATTAACAGATAAACGAATAAAGAAAGTATGTTAGAGGCATACAATGGGATATTATACAGTCATAAAGAAGAACAAACATAAATAATTTGTGGGAAAATAAATGGATAGAAGTGAAGATCGTGTTAAACAAAAGAAGCCAGACTCGGAAAGACAAACATGGTGTGTTTTCTCACATATGCAGAATCCATTTTTCTTTTTAAAGACACTGAAGTAGAGAAGGGACTATTTGAGAGGAAGAAGAGCGGCTGGATTAGTAATGTCACTTAGTCAGCAGTATCTTTTCTGATGACTTACTTGTTTTGTTACTGTAGTGGGGTCCTGAGACCTCCATCGTCCAGGGGTTCTTTCCACTTCTCCTTCAGTTCCAGTTTCTGACCCATATACTCTGAGACCCTCTCACCAGAGCATGCACACTCATAACTGCATAGCAGAACACATACATCCATAACCACCGTGTCTTCTTGCAGGACCACCCAGCCTAACACTCACAGAAACCCATTCATCTCATCACGATTTCTCAGCATCTCAAGCATGTTCCCTGTGATGTCACTCACAGCTGCTTCAGGCTCTCTAGTGAACAGAACGATGCAGCTCGTCTTTCTCTGTCCTCTTACTTCTAAACTTCCAGGCTCTTTGTGTTTCAAGTGGAAATTTAATAGTGACTACATAAAGAGTTGGGCCTTACTTTATTATCTACCTTGGCAATCGATCTTTTAAATATATTTTATAGTTATTATTAGCATATATTTCATATATACATAATATAAATAAATATATATTTAATATATAATGTATTTGGGAATTTCATACAAATGTTTGGTGTATTTTGATTACATTGACTTCTTCCTTCAACTTTCCTAGATTCCTTCCTAACTTCATCATTATCTCCATTTCCTCCTCCTCTTCCTCTTCAAATTCTTCTTTTTTATAACCCACTGAGACCAGTTAATGCAGCCTATACTTTCATAGCTATAGGGCCATCCACTGGTGTGTGGGCAGTCTGCCAACGACCATGTACCTTTCCCATGGAGAAATGGCTTTCTCTTTACCAGAAAAGCCCTGGGAGGCTTTCCTTTATCCATGCTGGAACTCTGATGTGGAGTTTTGATGAGCAGTTAGGCCTGGCTATCCATGAATTGCAATCATCTGGGCTCTGCCTCACATCCTCCAACAGAGGGCCTAGGCTCCTTCTAAAGCCTGAAGTCAGCCGTGGTCCTAACAGTGGGAATGGACATGTGCTGAGCCTCTTAAGAGCTGATTCAGAACATCTGCCTCAATCTGTGGCTCAGTGCAGATCCCCACAAAGCTGGGCTACACTAAGGGGTGGTGGGAAAATAGTTTCCGCCTTCCAAGGGGTAGAGCTAAGAAGCTGATTGCTTTTGTGTGGCCCTGAGTCTGGTATTGTGGTATTTCTTTCATGCTTTTTTTTTCTTTCTTTTTTTTTTCTATATCATCTCTGCTGCTTAATTCTGCATCTTCATCCAAACCATCAAACCTCTTGGTTCCTTATATCTCACTCCTATTTTCTATCTCTTTCTTTTAGATGAATAGCAAGGATCTTGCCTGTACTTTGGAAAGATATCCTAACCTTTCACCTCCAGTCCTTCTATTGATTTTATATCTCTTCTTAGCCATCCTGATCTCTGAGACCTTTTCTCTCTTGCTCTGAATGTTACTTCTGTGCACTAACGTCTTCTGAAAGATGAGGTGACTCGTCTACCTGGGGTTTCAGTATAGGGCTCTTCTGTTTTTAGATTATTTTCTCTCCTGTAGAATGATAATCATCCTTGAGGTTCTTCTTTATTTTTCTATTTGTGGGTTCTGGATCCTATGTAGAATCTTTCTTAAGGTGGTGCTGGAGAGCTGGCTCAGTTGGTAAAGAGCCTGCCACGCAAGCAGGAGAACCCTTCGGATTGTCCAATATCTATCCGGAAGTCAGGTGTGATGGTGCATATCTGTAACTTTGGTGCTGGGATGGGAAGTGGCAGCCACGGGACAATACCAGGGACTTTCTAGTCTAGTATCATTGGTGAAGTCCAGGTACATTGAGAGACCTTGTCTCAAAAAACTAAGATAGTTATTTAGGGGGGTACTAGATGGCAACCTCTGTTTTCCAAATTCACATGTATGCATGTGTGTCTACACATATACAAATGTGTATATCTGTCTCATCCTCTCTCTTTTTTTGTGTGTCTGTCTGTCTGTCTGTCTGTTTCTGTGTCTCTGTGTCTATCTGTCTCTGTTTCTCTCTCTCTCTCTCTCTCTCTCTCTCTCTCTCTCTCTCTCCCTCTCTCTCTCTCCCTCTTTCTCTCTCTTTCTCTCTTTCTCCTTATAGGACTCGGGAACCTTAGTAGTCTGTCCACACGTAGAATGAGCTCTTATAACACCTTTTGCAAGCACTTGTACTCAAACACGAACCTCTGTTGTAGGGTTTGTAGCAGAATTACATAGAACTAGCATGTCCAACAAATTGAGAGAGACACCCCAAAGGCCAATAAACACAGATCTGTACTGTACATATTGATTTCCCCAAATTCATTTAGGCCCTTGGGCTTTTACATGTGCTATTTTATTTTATATTTGAAACAATATCTCACTTTGTAGCCTTGACTGGCCTGGGACTCACTATGTAGATGGGGGTAACCTTGAACTCACAGAGATACTTCTGCCTCTGCCTCCTGAGTGCACAGACTAAAGTTGTGTGCCACCAGGTCTATTTTTTTTTCTTTCTAAACTCTCCCCTTTCACCATCTATTTAGTGCCAACTCCTATTTCAAGTTTGAGCTGAAATGTCTTTTTGTTAGAGATATTTTCTATAGCCCCAGGCTTGGTTTTAAGCCCTTGTGATAGATTGTTACAGTAATCTGTCCTACAATCCTTAAATGTAACTCAACTTTAACTCTAATGATTGCTTCATAAAAACATCAGTCTAACGTCTCTCTTCCTAACTAGACCACAGTCTTCCTGAGAGCCAAGTCTTTGGCCTTTCTCTACAGCAGGCCAGGCACCTAACAGTGTGCCTGGCATGTAACCAACACTTGGTGACTAAGTTGAATAAACATGTAAACTAAATAATCTCTTGAACACTCACATTTTTAAAAATGGCATAATGGAGCCGAAAAGTCTGATTTGTACCTCGGGGCATAATTGTCAATCTTCTCTCATTCTCCATCCTCAGTTAAAGCTCACAAGACCTCCTGCAGGAGACAGAACACCCTTCAGAAAGTCCCTGGTAGGTCAGAAGGCTGAGGACATGGTGCAGATTGCACCTACAGGAGCCAGGCTTTGCCCTGCCCCTGAGGCAAGAATGCCTTTTAAATCCCTGTAAGCCAGGGAGAGGGCCTCAGTGGCTGGCCGCAGAAGCAGCCTGTTTTCCACTGTTGATGCCACTGCTCTACGGCGGCTGGTGCCACAGCAAATGCCCAAGAGGCTCAGCATGACAGGAGATGGCAAGCTGCCAGCTGACCAGTTTCACCTTGACTGACTTCAGCACAAGTCCCCGGAATGCTAGGACTGTAACAACAGTTGAGTATATGCGTTTATAGGACATCTTCACTTACTATACTGGGCTCAAGACGTACTTGAGACTCACGAAGTTTTGTTCAACCATAAGAAACAAACTCATTTTGTCATTTCTCACAGGAAGAGAATCAAAAGTAACTCAAAAATATCCTGCTTTCTCTCATTAAGGGGGCCCCGGATTGTATAAAGATGTACAAAGTCATGCACGAGCTCTGATCTGAGTGGAGGGTGGAGACTGTTCAGGGAAACAATGTGGACTCACAGGAGGTAGCATAAAAGGGGAAATGGCCAAAGAATACTATATACCTGTATGAAAATGCTCTTATTAAACCCAGTGCTGTGTGCAATGAACAGTCACCAGTTATAAACAACAATAGGCTGAACAGGACATTCAAGATTTCTCATTTCAGACCCAAGGAAGCTTCATGCAGGGCAACTTACCGACCTGAGACAGTTCATTTCAAAGCCAAGGATAAACCCCCAAGCCTCCAAAAACGTGTCTTGATTATATTTAAGATAAACGCCAGCTGAGGAAAGCCATGTCTGCTTAGTATGCTGGAAGCTCCAGAGCTCCTCAACCTCATTATAATGAGGAGAGAATGCTTCCTGACCCCACTGCTGTTCTGGAGGCTGGCAGACAGCTGAGAGGGCAGAGCCACCCAGTAAGTAACACCCTGGAGAGAGACAAGTAGCTCCAGGAGACAGGGTACTCAGCTGCCTCTAGCTCTGATGTTTACTGCCATTGTCAGTTGGACAGAATCTAGAATCACTTAGGCAAGCCTGTGGGGGGTGGGGTTATCTTGATTGTGTTAATTACTTCCTTAAAGACCCAGCTCCAACAGGACAAGAACCTCTGCATGCAAGTTTTAGTGGGATGAAAAGGTCTATCCTGTGCTACTCTCTCCTAGCATCTGCTCCAGTGCTGCCCCTCTCTGTTTTGCAGCTGTGAAGTAGCCTGGTCCTTTGGATATGTTTGCCCAGCTTTATGCCTGGTGGATCTAGAGGTTGCCACAGACACAGATATTCTTGATATTGTCCTTTGTGAAGAGCTGTTAATGGAAAACCTTTCCCTGCTGTGTAAATGAATTGTCTTTAATATAAATGTAGCAATGAATTAATCCAGCGGCTGGATTTATTTACCTTATGCTAATCCCCAATGACTTCATAGAGAAACCAAAATTTATTTAAAATGCCACCTCAGTAGCTGAGCAGTTAAATAATATACCTTAAACTTCTATACTAATCTGGCTACCTCCCAAGCCCCATCCCATAATACTTGCATAGGATAATTGATCTGGCTTTTTGGACCCTTCTTAGTGGCTCCAATTCCTCTATGCTGTTGCCTCATCTAAATCTCTTTCTCTTCTTCCTCTTCCTAGATGGCATACCTCACTGTTCTCTCTATTCTGCCCTGCCACTGGGTGATCAGCATTTACTGACAAAGCAGAGAATAAATGGTAAGAACTGCTTACACAAATTTGAGACAGGAGATTCTTGGTATAAACATTCCAATGCTTTGTCTGGACTCAAACAAGGGCAGAGAAATCAGCATTTGAATAACTCAAGGGTAAACTTTATACTTCATACAAAACATTAGGCCTACACTGCTGAATCTCTATGTCCTTGCCTATGATCTTTGACTCCTGTGCAGACTTTCCCCGCAGTTCAGCATTGCCTGTTACACTCCTGCCATAGCAACCACCACACTCTTCCTTTAAACTCAGCTTCTCTAGGCTGGTGCCTTGGCCATGGTTAGTTCACACCTCTGATATCTCATAAGTACAGGCTCCCATTCAAAGACAGACTAAACGTTCCAGACTAAAGGGTGACTTCCAGACCTGCAGAGGACCCAACAGTTATACAGCTTCTGGCTGACTTCTGTTATCTCTGAATCACACACTGATGCTGGTAGTGACTTACCTTATCTGAGCTTTGTTTACCAGTGGCTTCTGTTTAATAATTGACTATGAGACCAACTAATCCTGTGCTGTAAAATGATAAAGGAGATGAAATGAGGAGGCAGACAGTCTTTGCTCAAAGTCCTGTTGCACAGTGGCTGGGTGACCTAGGGGAAGTTACTTAGCCTCTCTGACCTCCAGTGTTTCATCTGGAGATGAAATATATGGAGATGACAATAGGATAGTGAGTATTAAATAAACTATGTGCACAGTTACTATACACAGAGAGTAGATAACACTAACCTGTACATGACCAATGATCAATACATATTAGCAATCACAACTGGATAGTGTTGCTTTTGTAAATGAAGTATCATATGTGTTACAATAAATTTTTCTTAAAGATTTATTTATTTATTTTGTGCATGTGAGTACACTGTTGCTGTCTTCAGATACAGCACCAGATCCCATTACAGATGGTTGTGAGCCACCATTTGGTTGCTGGGAATTGAGCTCAGGACCTCTGAGACATCTTTTCAGCCCCCTACCATAACATTTTAATTAACAACCGTCATAGCTGACTGTACGTAATGGACAGGAAGACTACGCCCTATTAAGTCATCACTGAGAAGGGAAGGAGGGTTACCCATTTGATAGCCAGAAGAACACTGAACTCAAGGTAAGGCAATCTAGTTTCTGGTTCCCATCCACAATGTGCTAGATGTACTATACTGGTATGGTCTCTAACCCAGCTTTCTCCTTCCCTAGGAAGGGGAGATGAAAGGCTGTCTCTTCCAGAGATGGGGAGGGTGAACAGAGATTACATCTGTGGAAGGAATTGCAGAGCCTGTGACACCAAGGAGAACTAAGGTAATGGTGGTCATTATGTAGTTATTGTACTGGTTCTTAGGTTTCAAACCAGGACAGATGGTTGAGGTGCCTATTTAACATATCAAAGCAGACACTGGCTGCCTGGTTCTCTTTACATCCTTCAGTACCACTGTTAAGGGACCCTCCTGACTGGCATATCTCACCCTTATCCTGACTCTCCAGCTAGGGGCCTGGGCTGCCTTTCCCTATGTAATCCAACTGTTTTGGTCACCTACTCTCTTTGGACCTTTGGGTACCCTGGCTGTTGCAGCTGGTTCCCCTCTCTTCCTTCTCTTTTCCCCTCCCCCCTCTCCTCACATGACCTAACTTAGTCTGGACAAGTTTACTCTGGCCTCTCCCAGATGCCCCTGCCTCTAACTATGCTCTCCCTTTTCCATTTCCTTCTGCCCCACCCCCATGTCACTACCCCCAAAGACACTGTCACTCCATGACACTCAACAGTGGAAAGTATTTCAAAACTGACAACTGTCATTTGGGATTGGCAGTAGATGGCTGGAAAATATGATTGCCTGAATTGTGAGTCACTGAAGGGACTTGGTCTGGACAGGGAACGCTGGCCACCATGCCTCTGTCATGCACAATAGTTTGCTTTCTATTGTGATAAACACCATGACCAAAAGCAAGTTGGGGAGACAAGGGTCTGTACCACCTTACAGTGTCAGTTCATTATGAAGGGAAGGCCAAGGCAGGAACCTAGAAACAGAAACTGAATCAAAGGTCAGGAGGAATGCTGTTCACCATGGTGTTGCTGTGATTGGTTTGTTACCTTTCTTACACAACCCAAGACTGTCTGCTGGCCTTGGGTCACATCAATCATTAATCAAAAGAAAATGTCATACAGATTGCCCACAGTTCAATCTGGTAGAGGCCTTTTCAATCCATTTCCTCTTCCCAGGTGACTAGAGCATGTCAAGTTGACAAAATAACCGGCACACTTTGACAACAAAAATGGTTTCTTAGCTGACAAGGTGGAAGGAGATTACTAATGCTCACCAAGTCAACACTAGCCCAGGGAGGAGTGGCTGGGAGCCAGAGGCATGATGGTGGATGAAGTTAAGAAAGCAACCATAGCCCACAGTGTCCTGCCAGCAGGACATGGTGGTATGTATTAACTTTTGGAGGAAGTATTTAAGAGCCCAGGCTGGGTGACAGGAAGTATAAAGACATGGAACAAAAGGACGAGAGGTTGACAGCAGCCAGGAGCTCTACACTGAACTGGTAATCCAGTGGTTTCACTTCCCCATCCTAATTCACAGAGAAACCGGTAACTTGGATTTCACCATGGACAGACATACTGGAGGAGTTCCTAAGTACGGTGTGGACATTCGCAGGCAGCTTGAGCCTTCTTTCTCCCTTTGGTATTGAATGCTTTGAGTTGCCCTGAGGCTCTGCCTGCTCCTTGTAAGCAATGAATGGTTTTTCATTTAATAAAAATAGTCTTTATAGAACAACGTTGGGCAGATTAAATGGATGCCTCTGGATTTTAATTCTCCCATGGTATAATGATAGTGTATATTTGGCTGCTGCTGTATTTCAGGCTCTAGTCTAAATAATGGACTCTGTAAGTATTACGATGGTCAATCTTAAATGTCAACTTGATTGAATTTAGAATTTCCATGGAAATGCATCTCTGGGTGTGCCTATGAAGACATTTCCAGAAAAGTTTAACTGAGGAACAAAGACCCACCTCAAATATGGGCAGCAGTATTCCAGGAGTGGGAGAATCCCAGATGGATTAAAAAGGAGAAAAGAGCTGAGCCTTCATCTCTGTCTCTGCTCCCTGGACCAGATGTTTCTCAAGCCCTGGCACCATGCCTCCCCTGCAGTGATGGACCAAATCTTCCAACTGTGAACCAGAATAAACCCTTTGTTCCTAAAATTGTTTCTGCCAGTTGTTCTGTTGTCGTTGTTGTGGAAAAAGAAGAAACAATCATTTGGTATTTTATCCTTCCTGAGTTTGGAAATACTTCACTAGATTGTGAGCTGGTGGCGGGCCTGCTGTGGTCCTTAGAAGACCACAGAGCAGGTCTTTAACTTGTCTGCACCATGCCCGATTCCATCTCCACCTCAGCGCCAGAGATCCACTTCTACCCATAGTGGCCAAGTTATCAGTAGTCGCCAGGCAGCATCTCAGGGGAGGTGGCTACAGATTGCTGGGCATGTACATCACATGCTGGGTCTGACATAGTCTTAGATAGTTGGATGGTTTAGGTTTATAGCTAAGAGCTATGACTTAGAATTCTGGAAATGTCTGGAAGCTTTTCCTGAACATTTGTCTTGGGTTTCATAGCAGAGTGGACATAGAAGCTGTGTACTGTAAAAAAGCTCTTCCACCTTGACCAGTGCCTGCTCTAGAACCATCCAACTGTTACCATGCTGGGCTGTTGTGCACTTTCAGCACAGTGTTCTGGCTTCTGGTGACTTCTTCCCAGGGTTCTCCTCTGCCATTTATCTACCTAAAGAGACAATGTCTCATCTCTCAGGGAACACTGTCAGTTCTATGCACTCTAGAAAGTTTCCCTGAATATACCTACCAGTTGACATCAATAAAATACTTTTCCTTTCATTGAGTTTTGCTGTAGTCAGTAGAAATTAATATTTCTTACCCAGTAGACTATAAGCTACTGAAAGTAAAAGCCTTATTATTTACAGTAATGCTGTGTTAGCAACCTTGTCTATGGTTTATGGGAAATCAAAAGAGAAGGAAAAAGAAGAGAAAAAGGGAGAGGGAGATAGAAGAGGAGGAGGGGGAGGAGGAAGCAGGGATGAGAGGGAATAAAGTCCTATTACCAAATCAATTTATCAAAGTAGTTTTGGTAAATTACCGAATTAATTACCAAATTAATTTTGAACATGTTTCTTTTCATCCATTTCCCCAATGGGTCGTGTGTGTGTGTCTTCTTTGTCATAATTGAAGTCATACATAATTTTCTACCCTACTTGTCTTCAGCTGAGATTATATAGAAAACATGTTTCTGTGTTATTGTTTCCTCAAAAGCAGGATTGTAATGGCGAAGTGACATCCTCTGCAAAACGTACCAAACTTCATTGGCTCACTTCCCAATATTTGCACATCTGTATAATCTTCCTTTTTTTTTTCATTTTTGCTCTTAAAAAATAACTAAGTGTGCTGGAAAGTTTTCATTTGTCTCTCCAGAGTCACTGTCCACCCTGTCCACCATCTGGATTTTGTCAGAATCTCCTTTGCCTCTGGATTTGGTTGGAGTCAAAGATTGGAAGGGGCCAATAAAGACAGCTGGAGGGATGGGACTGGGTCATTTCTTCCCGTGGGCTGGCCACATGGGGAATCAGCCACATGGAGGAGCCATATGCAAGCAGCAAGTTGCAGAAATCAATTTCTCCTTGCCCTTGCAGGCTTTGAGTACTGGCTGCTCTCTTGTTGCTAATGTAAGTCTGTTACCTTTGTGTCCCCTCCCCACTCTAAGCTCGATCTTGGCAAGTCAACATTTTGCCTTATGAAATTGCCCTCAGATGACTTTGTGCAGTGTCCCCTTCCAACAGAGAGTGTGTCCTGAGATGTGTGCCTGACCTTACTCTTATTCCTCCTTCAAGATTCCAGATAAATCTTAAAAGTAGATGAGCAGATAGAAACATGTGCATGGCACTTAATTTATATTGACACATTCTTTCCCAAAGTTCCCTGATGGTGACTTGTGCTTCCTCCTAGTTGGGCTTGAGAACATTAACAACTGTTATTTTGTGTTTAAATGATAAAATGTTTGTTGTGCAAGCATGTGGCGCTAAAATTCCTCCCCTGGAAGAGCTGTAAACAATGTCCGCCCCTGGTCCCAAGGTTCCAACAACAAACTGAGGCACCATTCTACCAAAGTTCACTTTGGGAAACCAAAGAGTTCTTTGGGCTTCCTTACAGAACCTAAGTAAGGGGTGACCTACAGGACTTTGGGTATGCCTCCCTCTCCAACAGACTGCACTTCTGCCCTTTCCCAGGAGGCATGAGGGTTTCTCCACAGTCCCAGAGTTGGAGCTCTTCCACCAGTCTTCCCCAGTCTAGGTCTGTGATGCTCTTTTGCAAGGGGCAAAAACCAACCAACCAACCAACCAACCAACCAACCAAACAAACAAACAAACACAAAAACAAAATGACTTCTGGTCCCAAGCTGAATTTAGACATGGTCACCCATAAAAGAGGAACTAGAATACAGAACACGTAAACCACCCCTGCTTACTAGTCGTCATTGGTATACAAACTAAAACACAGTATTTACGTCTTGCTTACCTGCATTTCAAATATGAACAATGCTATTCCGTGACTCTGTGTGTGTATAGTGTAGTCGGAACTCTCCAAGATGATGGGTATTTGCTTCATGGCATAGTCACTCATAAGAGCATGAGAACTTGAGTTCAGGTCCCCAGGACCCATGTAAGGAGCTCCTTGAATGCCCATTATTGTGGCACTGGAGAAGGGGAGACAGGAGGATACCCAGAGATTACCAGTCAGCTAGAAGATTGATAAGATCCAGGTTCAATGAGAAGCTATCTTCTAAAAGATTGAAAAAGACACCCAAAATCAAACCCTGGTTTCCATATGTAAGTGCATACTCAGAAAGCTTCACATACGCAGGCACACCTATAAACATGCACACACATAGAAACAAGCACACATACAAACATGGACACACACATAGAAACGTGGACATACATGGTTTTTGTTTTTTTTTTGTTTGTTTTGGTTTTTTATGCATTTGGAATCTGGAATATTCACAGATATATAATGAGATTTCCTGGAAATGAGACCCAAGTCCCAGGCATGAGGCTGCTGACATTCTTCATGAACAGTGCATTAGCTGCTTTCCTTGTTGCTGACAGAGTGCCTGGTGTAAACCATGTCAGGGAGAACAGCAGTAATTAGATCCATGGTTCAGGGGAAACAACATGGCAGCAGAGAAGGCATAAGCACAGGACAAGATACTGTCTGTAACAGTGAGAAGTTACTTGCTCATATCTCAGCAGATCAGAAGACAAATAAAAGAGCAAGCTGGCAGATCATAGCTGCCTTCCTCATTCATCACCCACACTCAGGGAAGGTCTTACTTCCCTCTTTGGAAATGCCTGTCATCATTCCTAACCTCTCAACACATCTGTCATGTGCCTAACTAATGTCGTAGTTCTAAATTCATTCAGGTTGTTGGTGGAGACAGAGGATAACAAATCCACCTATGTTAACTTGAAATTCAGAAAAACTACTTTAAATCTTACTATCTCATCTCTGACCCTCAAGTTTCATGTTTATTTCAGAATACAAAATACTCCATCCCTGGGAGAGCCTGTTGCCTGTCGCCAGCTATCTTAGTTACTTTCTCATTGCTATGATAAAATACCTTGACCAAAACAAAGTAAGGCAAGGCCTAGTTTGACTTACAATTCAGAGGGATACAGTCTATCACATCAGGGAGGAGACAGCAGGGAAGCCATTGCAGCAGGCAGGGAAGGCATGGTGGCCAGAGAAGAGGATGGGCTGGTTGCATCACATCCATAGAAAGCAGAGCGTGAACAGAAAGTTGGATTGGACTACAAAGCTTCAAGGCCCACTCCCAGTGACATATTTCTTCCAGAGAATTTCTACTTCCTGAAGACTCTACAACCTTTCTATACACAGTCATTAGCTGGTGACTACGTGTCAAAAAACAAAAACCTATGGCCGAATTTTTGCATTCAAATCTGAACACCAATTGCAATAAACAGTTGAGCCCATTACATGTGACTTCAGCCTCATGCAGACTTTCAGAATGTGCTCAGAACGTAGGCTTATTCTTTGCCAGAATATAACATGTTGATTTTCTAAGTAGATTCCTTTTCCTTCTAAAACCTCAGGAGTCTGACCTTCACTCTGCATTTCTACCAGCAGCCTGAGCATGTGAACTCATGATAGAATGACTTGTTAGGCTCTGCCCACAGGATTCCAGGGGTTCACTGGGTCACAATGCTACACTCTTCCACCTTCCTTCTAAAAATCAGCCCCAGAAGCCTCTGAGGAACACCTAGTCATGTAGTCATAGAAACAGCCTCACTTTCCAGTACAACTAAATGATGACTAAAGTCCTAATTATTATTGTTGTTGTTGTTGAAAAGCACTCTGGGCCTTTACATTGGCTGCTTACTCAAACCTTCACATATGTTCTGATTGTTAAGTACATCCAACAACCTTTGAACCATGTCTGAATGTAGCAGTAAATTAGTTAAACCACTTTTGTGGGTCACATTCATGCTGCATACCAAAATCTCTCTGGATTCCTGAATATCACACACACAAACACACTCACCAGCTAATATTGATATATCTTGACTAGCTCAATGGTTGGGCATTTCTAATCCTCCCAGCAGCTAGCATATACTCTCTCCTCTAACTTTCCTGAGTCAACTTGCTAAATCAACATTTCACCTCTGCCACCCTAGACCCAATGGGGGAGTGGCCCTCTAGGGCAGCTCTTATGTTAATCCCTCTGGTTCCCTTAATGGTGATTCTGTCTCTTCCTCCCCTCTCTCTCAGTCTTTTACCTGCACAATCTAAAAGTTCCCTGCCCAGTCAATGGTTGTACAGCAATTCTTTATTATCAGTTGAAGCCAAACTGAGGTCAGGGAACCTCAGGTCTGGAAGCTCAGCTTTTTGGGAGCTGAAATAAGACAAAGCATTAGAACCAATCCCCAATATCTCACCTTTTCTTGTCCAATTTTTTTTAAAAGGCTCTTCTCTTAGATACAAACTGAGCAGAAGTATAACAATTCTGTAAATTAAAAGTATGATATATAATTAACTTCCCTTTCACCATATTTGTCAGAGAAAGTAATCTACCATCTATCCTAACTTAAATAGCTTACAATTTTATACCTGAGTTATGTTCTGATTTTTGCTTGCATTACCATCTGAAAATGATTCTTTCAAGTTTATATCATCTTTCTCAAACTTAAGTTTGATTATAAGACTATAATGAGTCTTTATTCCTGTCAAAAATCTGAGAGCAAATTATTTGAATATGTAGGAAGCACAAGAACATAGCTTCCAAAAGTTAACCACACTGCAGAGACAACTGACTACCTGGTCAGTCCCCTAATTTCTGATAATGTTGGAGCATCTGTCTTCAGCCTTCTGGCCCAGAACCATCTGACAGACCTTGAAATGAAGTAGGAACTATGAAGAACTAGTTTGCTCTGTATTGGCAGAGCTAAACTATTAGTGATCCTGCACTGTGAGACCTTTCCTGGACAGTATTTTTTGTCTGTAGATGAACAGAGCAATTTTTGTCCAGTGGCTACCTTGCCATAACTGGAGCAAGGCATAACTGGACAACTGCCTCTACGTGGAGATTTTGATTCTCAGAGTCTTCTTGGAACAGGAATTGGGAAGCTGTCAGGAACAGACATGCCTTGTTGTCAAGTGACCTTTAATGATGAAATAACATTAAATGTCATATTCTGTGGATTGATGGTGTTTTGGAAGACTATCTATGTAAAATATATCTGAGCTGTTAAACTTTAACTACTCTTAGCCATTTCTATTTGAGTAATATTGAAAACACATTATTAAATCAGAATCTAATATAACCATAGGTTACTGTCTGGCCCTTAACTTACATTACTTAATCATCCTAAACAGTTTGTAATAGCAGTTATTAGAAGGACTGGGTCTAAGACTTGAGTTCTTAAATAAGTTGCATAGGCTCAATGCTTGTCTAAGAGTAACAATATTAATTTCAAATTTGTATCAATATAAGAAATTCATATCAATGAAAACCTTAATTCTATATCAATATATAAATTCTGTACCAGTATAAGAAATTATAACTTTAATAACATCAATTATAAAGATTTCTATCAATGTATGATTATGGTTACAGAATGTTTTTGTTCAAAAATAAATTTAATAATCCATCCTGTCTACTTCATTTCTGTTCAAAATTATGACCATTTCCAAATTATCCCTTAAAATGACAACCTAACTATAATTTATAAAATAACCATAACCATAACCATAACCCAAACTCAGATGGAGCTGAAGACTATCTGTGGCTTCTTCCTGCTGAATAGAGGCAATGAAAAATTCTTTAAAGAAGTGGGGAGGGGTAGGAAAATGAGGAAAATTGGTTAGAGTTATAAAGTTAGCTTTAGCATCTATCTAGTCTCTGTAAGCTTAGAAGGCTCAGGAATTGACTGAAGTTTTGATTGGGTCCATCTGAAAGGTTGGATCCAGCAAAGTGATCTGGAATCGTCAGGTACTCCTGAAGCTGTTTTGGAAGCACTTCTCTGGAAACAGCTTCAGGAGGCAGGGGGCTGGAACAGCAGGTCATTTCAGCATCCCAAGGGCGAGTCTTGCTTAAGCTGTACATTCTGTAACATACGAATCTCACAACCAAAATCTTAGTACTAGGAAGATATTTGTATGGATTGTGCAACATGCAGAGGTCAATTAAGGATGAACTGTTACTCCTTTAATGAACCTGTTTGAGCAGGTGAAAGACACCTGTTCTTTTTATGAGTTAATCTTATCAATAACCAAAAATAATAAATCTTTATTCATGCCATGTGAAGGATGGCATAATAAAACTTAAGGATTCTACAACCAATAAAATTTATTTTCTAATTTTAGCTGAAGTTTTGGCTAGAGACATTTTTATGTCTAAGCCAGTTACTGGGCTGCTCCCATGTCGAGGAATCAGCAGATCAAGTTACCTGTCTTGTTTGATTTTCTTCAAATCTTTCTGTGGTCAAGACTTTCACTGGAGTCTTCCCCTATCATGACAGATCCAGATCATCTGGAAGAGGTTTAAAGTTTTTTTCTCTTTTCCTATCAACACAAATATAGAGCCTCTCTCCCGAAATAGCATGTCCTTGGCCCAGTAATTGGAAATCATTAAAGGTATAGCGTGACCTCTCTCCCAGAGGAATTCTAATGTCATAAATACCACCAAATGTATAATTATCTTCATTTTGGTAATTAAAACAACACAAAGCAATTAAAGCAATCTAAACAAATATTATCTGATGAGATAGTCCTCCTCCACTATCTCCTATTCTGTTCTTACAAGATTAATTTTTAACAGTGAGACCAAGGCCTAAGTTTCTACTGTCTGAGATAGGTTAGGCTACCTATTCCCTGCTATTTGACCTATAATTTAAGATCAAAAGTCTCAATTATTTATTTATCTAAGTATACTTAAGTCCTCTCTTCTATATGTGTGGGTTTAATATATGTGTGGGTACATATGTCCCTTCTCTTTATATAACTTGAATCAACATAAGCTTCTATTATCTGTCTGAGGTAAGTTTTTCCTACTTACCCCCTGCTCTTTGACCTATAATTTAAAATCAAAAGCCTCAAAAATAAATATTTATTCATCTATGTATACTTAAGAACATGTAAACAATTATCATTATACTCTCTTCTATCCTTAAAAACAGTCAAATAAAATTTAATATATCTCTATCCTTTATTTATCTGGTTGTGGGAGACAGGCAGTTTCTATCGCCTGCCTCTCTCTGCCTTCCTCTGAGTAGCCAGCCTGTCTGTTTGCACAGCAGGGGCTTCCAGGAGCTCTTGAGCCTAAACTCTTTGTAGTAACAAACTGTGGGAAGAAATCTTCACTTGGTGAGGGCAAAAATCTGGAGCATGTTAAGAAGCCAATTCTCCCCTCCTCCTAATCTTATATCATGGCATGTATGTATAGCATCTAAGAATCTATAAATAATTTTTAATAGTGAGTTCTTGCCTGCCACATTTCATGCCATCGGTAGTGGTAAATTAGTTAAACAGCTTTGGCTCCGGGTGGGTCATGTATACACTGCACTCATCCAGGAGCTCTCTGGATGCTCAAATCACTCACACACACACACACACACACACACACACACACACACACACACACACATACACACACACCAGCTAATTTTGATATGCCTTGATTAGCTCAATGGCTGGGCATTTCTAATCCTTCCAGCAGCTAGCATACATTCTCCCCTCCAGCTTCCATGAGTCAACATTTCATCTCTGCTACCCCAGACCCAATTAGAGGAGTAGCCCCTAGGGCTACTTTCCTGAATTCTTTTTTTTTTTTTTTCCTCCCATGAGACTCGACAACGGAGCCTCACGGGATTCGAACCCAAGCGCTGCGCCATGGCGTGCTCGCTTTCCTGAATTTTTATATGGCTGGTTTGGTTCTTCTCTGCAGCTCTTATGTCTAATCCCTCTGGTTCCCCTCATGATGATTTTGCCTCCTCCTCCTTCTCTCTGTCTCTTGCCCATGCAATCTAAAAGTCCTGTCCCATCTCCCTGCCCAGCCAATGGCTGTACACCAAATCTTTATTACCAATTGAGGGCAGCTGGGGGCAAAGACTCTCAGGTCTGGAAGCATAACTTTTGGGGAGCCAAAATAAAACAAAACATTAGAACCAATTCCCAACATCTGAATCCTGTTTCTGATGCCCATCCCCATCGTAAGTCTTGACTTTTATCCAGTGAGATGTGAGTTGACATGATCTCATTTTATTGATGCTTCACGTGTCAAGCAAAAAATGGAAAAGTTAAAATTCCACTGGATAGACAAACTGTCCTCGGATATCCTCAATTCACATATCATAAACATTAGGGGCTTGGAAGGTCATTGGATACTATAAACAGCCCGGTAACACTTGAACATTGTGTTGCTTAGAGGAAAATGTTCGAGATTCATCACTCAGAGAAAAAGAGGGTTTGAGAAAACAAACATAAAAGTCCCTTTATAATTTTCATTTTAGAATAGAAGGAAGAATTTTGGGGGCAGAGAGTGGTCAGGGTTATGGTCTGTAAGCACACGTCTCCTGGGAGAGGCTGTACTGCCAGACAAACCTGGCGCCTTGGTGGTTTTGACACTGTTCCCCCTCCCAGATTCCTCTCTTCGAAATAGAACATTCTTGCCTCCCTGCACCCCCTTCTAACCTTTTCATTTTCCATTCTCAGAGCATCAGTCTCACTCTCCTGGTTTTATTGTTCCCTTCTTTCTCCGATTAGATGGACAGTAGCAAGCAGCACTTGGCTCTCTTGGGTTAGCTCTGGTGTGGAGGAGAGTGGTTACTTTTGCAGAAGAACCAGATGCTATTTTTGTGCTCTGTGGCTTTGCAGGGATTTTTAGTTTCTGCAAGAGGCTGTGTTTTATGTATTATAGCCTTAGATTTCAGCTTGTTGCACTGGATAGCCAAACCCTAGTTTTTAATTTCATCTTGCTTTGGCTAGTAATGATGAGTCTGGAATTGGAAACTAGATTCAGAAGCAATTCTTTCTTTTATCCCTGCAAAAAGTCCCCCTTGTTCAGTCTCAAAAAGAGCTAAAATTGAAGTAAGAAGAAGAAAGGAGTTGGGAGGAAAAGGATGACCCAATGCCCCAGTCCCACTGATGACTGTGTCATCCATGGGTGTGGTCATCCAGATGTTCATTCTTCCAGATGTGTAGGCTTTTCCAGCTCAAGGCAGACCCACCTGTGCTGTGGGACCCTGATGTATTCTGAGATCAAGCAGCTTGCCTTCAAGCCACACTGTAAAACCCAAAGCAATCTTTCCTCAGCTGCTGGGTGTTCTGAATGTGGCTCAGTCAGGTCTGCAGATCATCCAGGCTTTGGGCTCCCAGAGAGAGAAGAGTCCACTTGTCCAAGGAAATGTCTGTAACACATGTTAAGTGGCCTGCGAGAGAGCCTTCTCATTTATTGGCTGAAACATGAAACGGAAAACATGTAGTGAGCTCTGGGGCCTCACAGGCTCTGCTCCTTCCCAGGAAATGGGGTGAGGAGAGATGAAGCAAACACGTGAATCCAGGCGGCCCACATGCTTGGGTGTTTCACAATGCAAAAAGCATCTGTCGGGTGGAAGTCCTGGGCATGAGCATTGGAATTTATAGAGACAGATTGACTTCCAGCCTCTTGCCGGGATTCCATTCCCACTGCTACGGGAATAAACTTTTCCATTAAGCAAGAAGAAATCCATCTCCCCTCGGCTATGCTTATTTAGGTATTGGATGCACACATACTCAATGTCACTGTCTGTATTAGGGGCGGGGCAAAGAAAAATAAGGCAGAGACCCCTGTGTTCAAGGAACTTGCTCTGCAATGGAAAAGTGAAGCTAGAAACAACTGACAGAACCCTATAGAGTCTCTGAGAATAGAGAAACATCTGAAAGGACTTGAGAAGCAACCTGGGGAATGTGGAGGGCTTTAAGCACTGTACTGGACATTTGCTATTTGAGGCTAACAAAGGTTCATTTTTTTTTTCCTCGTCATAACATGACTTTACTTTTTACTTGCTCATTCACCTCTTTCACAAGCAGTTGTCTGTATTGCTAGCCCAGGAAATGGTTCAGATTGATTAGAGCTCATTATGGTGTCCCCTGTCCCACTGATCAGAGCCATTCAGGGTTCAGAGTATATAATCCAGTTCAAATCTGTGTATTCAGGGTGGGGGTTGCAGGAGGATTTGAAGACAGAAGCTCAGTTTCTTTTAAAAAAAGAAGTGCTGATGGTTCTCCATGGATTCTTTGTTCTGTAGGAGAACCTTGTTGGGGAGGATGCCACCAAAGGTTGAAAACAGAAAGGAAAGGTCTCTGAGGTTTTGTGCTCTGGTTCAGATGTGACAAGCATTGTCTAAAAGCCACTGTGTAACTCAGAAGCTCTTCACTTGGGTGGGCTGATAAGCCCTCTTTATTTTCTCAACTACTATGGGTGGTCTTCTCTAATACTTGCTGTGATGACTTTTCCTGGTTTTCAGTTTGACTACATCTGGAATGAACTACAATCCAGAAATGGAGGACACACCTGTGATCCAGATCTTAAATCTGGAGGACACAGGCTTCTGATCTGGATCATGACGTGGAGACCTTGAGGCATAGAGGCCATGAAAAGTTTAGTCCCAGGCAAGGTAGTGCACACCTTTAATCCCAGGAGACTGAAGCAAGCTGATCTCTGAGTTCAAGGTTAGCCTGGGAAAAAGTAAATTCCAGATCCAAGGCTATGCCCACTTCAACAAGGCCACACCCCCAAATAGTGCCTCTCACTGGGCCAGGGATATTTAAACCACCACACTTGCTTTCAAAGCTAGAGAGAAGAATTTCTGCCAGGAAGAGTAGCTCACCAGTGTGTAGCATGTGCCATGTGCGGATCACTCTGCTACACACTTTCTGTAATTCCCACCACAGCCTTAGTAAAGGGAGCAGCTCAGTCGTATTTTACATATTAGACAATTAACAGTTTTAGAGGATGGAAGGGTAATTTAGTGACAGAGGACTTGTAAAGCCCTGGGTTCAGTTCCCAGAACCACAAAATATAAATGGATAAGATTCCACAGGTGGAATAAATTGCCTCCAAAGCACAAAGAATATCTTTGCATACTGCTAGGAGGTCCAGTCAAATGAGGATGGAAACTTGCTATTGGATTAAGTGAGGTGAGGTGCATCAGGGATCTTAGAGAAAACCTTTTGGGTGCATGTAGAGACTGAAGGCTGGATTAAGTTCATTGGGAATGACTAGACATCAAGAAAAAGGAGGCACCCATGCGAATAATATTTTGGAGGAAGTTCAGCCTAAATCATGTCCTCAAGCCTAAGTGCTACATGCTACCCAAGGTCAATTGAGGCTGCCTTATAGTTTCAGAGGTTTAGTACATTATCATCACAGTGGGAAGCATGGCAGTATGTAGGTAGACATGGTGCTATAGTTGCCAAGAGTTCTACATCATGATCCAAAGTCAGCCAGAAGGAGACTGTCTTTCCCAGGAAGCCAGGAGGAGGGTCTCTCTTCTACACTGGGTAGAACTTGAGCACTGGGAGACCTCAAAGCCTGTCTACACAGTGACACACTTCCTCCAACAAGGCCACACCTCCTAATAATGCCACTTTCCTTGGGCCACACATATTCAAATCACCACAATCTCTCTAAACAAAAAATTGGCAAGGATCCACTCACTTGATGCCTTAAGAGACACTAGTCATGATCATGCATCTTTCTTTTTCCTATGCCCAAATTAAAATCCATGTTCTTGTATCTATTCATAGACTGCAACTCTAACAAAAGTATTTGACCAAGAGCCCTGTAGAGACTAGCATGACACTTGCTCAGAAAACATACCACAAAGAAAGCTGGCAAGATGGGCTTGAGAAGAACTAATAAAGATATGTGATACAGAATGGATCACATAGGAAAGAGATGAATATGTCTATATTTATGTGTGTGTTCATATACATGTATATCATTTATAATGGTAGAGGACATACGAGGAAGGCAAACTACACACATAATTAAAATCTCACAAGCAATGGAAGAATAAAATAATGTAATAAATACTTGAAGACTTTAAGGTTGAAAGGTTTCTAAAATAATATTAATACCTAGATTGAAGGGAATGAGCTATTAATACACAGAACACACACACACACACACACACACACACACACACACACGCACACACACACATACACACACACACACACACACATACACACACACACACACACACACACACACACAAACACACACCACACACACACTCCCACTCAGGATACTAAGAATAAATCCAGGCACATCATAATAAAATTTCAGTAAAACAAGCAAACCAAATCAAGGTAATTTCCAAAGACTCAAAGACTCAACTGTTAGATTGACAGCAACCAAGAGAGCGAGCCAACCGAAAGGCACTGGGGGAGATTAAAGGGCACAGAACAATAGTCTCAAAAGAAGCAACTCAGCTGGACCTGAGAAGAGATGCTGGTTAGCTGGGAGTTCTCTGCACAGCCAGGTAGACCAAAGAGACATGCTGAAGCTTACCATGAGTTTGGGCCAATAGACCTACACTATTAAAATTATTCTAATGTACCTTACTCAGACAAAATAATTATTCTATAGAAAAACTGAAGCTAACGAAAATATGGTGACCCAACAAAGTGTCAAAGCTGTAGCTAAATCGAGGCAAGTATCTGTATCTTTGAAGGACTGACAGATTATAAAAGAAAACATTCTCTTGTCAGTCTTGCAATACAGTTTAACGATAACTGAAATTAGCAACAACAGTGTCATGGAAAGTTTGCAATGTTTTCCCTCACTCAGAAGAAATGTAGAATATAGATTAATATTAGGCTTTTAATCACTAAGAACTTTTAAAGGTCATTAAAACAACAAAATGCATTTGGAGAGTTGTTTTAAAATAACAACATTTTATTAATTATGTGAGAATTTCATACAACATATCTCAATTATATTAATCTCCAACTAGTCCAAGATCCACCTTTCTGCCCTATCCTTCCCTGCTTTGTCTCCTCTGTCTCTCTATCTCTCTCTCTGTCTCTCTGTCTCCCTGTCTCTCTGTCTCCCTGTCTCCCTGTCTCCCTGTCTCCCTGTCTCTCTGTCTCTCTGTCTCCCTGTCTC
>JANHMN010000021.1:5898259-5916955 GCA_030674055.1 Rhabdomys pumilio
ATCACACACATCACACACACATCACACACATATCACACACATCACACACACATCACAGAATCACACACACACACACACACATATATATATCACACATCACACATATCACACACATATCATACACACATCACACACACCATTACACATATCACACACATATCACACACATTACACACATATCACACACATCATCACACACATCACAAACACACATCACACACATCACACACATCACACACACACACACACACATATATATATCACACATCACACACATATGCACAGACATACATACACATCATCACACACATCACACGTATACATACATCACACACCACACACACATATACACACATATCATGCACACACATATCATCACACACATCACATATACATACATTACACACACACATAAATCCCATCAAAGTCAACCAGATTTTTGGTTCGTGGCTGGTCTATGTGATTTAACTTGATATCTTCATTTTCAACACTATAAAAAGAGGATGGCGATGCCTTTATCACAGGGCTATTGCAATGTTTAAATAGGTAAATATGCATGAAGAGTTTGCCCCAGAGGTTAGGGTACTTGATAAATGGTATCAAAAACAGTAATGTTAAAGCTAGACGTGGGAAAGAAAGGTTGTGAGAGTCATCCCATGGAGATGCTGAGAGACTGATTATCCTACTTAAGTTCACCCATAACACATACTTTGTGACTTTCAGTGACCTTCTTCACACACTTTGGTCTCTCATGGATACTGAGGGACCTATGTATGAAGATAAATATTAATGTTCTATAAGCCACCGGTCACTCAAGCATACTTCAAAAACCAGCAACAGCAGCTGGATCCATTGCTGGCTTTCTTCTGAACCATCTGAGTTGCTAACATTCCACTGACATGGGGTCCAAAGTCAACTGCACCATCCCAGATATGATATGAAGTCCGAGCTACACAATCAAAGAGATGATAAGGGAATTCAAGTGGAAAAGAATTGGATTAGTGCTTCTATTGTTCAACTTATGGTACATGACAGACCCAGGAGCAGGCCCTTGTCCCTGCCACATGAGGTCAGGAAGGACAGAGGTGGACAGAGAAGTATAAAGAACACATAGGATGAGAACATGGGGTGGGCAGAGCTGTGGGGGAAGCTGAGAGCCACTTAGTGTGTGTCAAGAGCAGAGATTGTAATGAAGGCATGTTGGCCAAGGCCATGATTCACAGTCCAAAACTGGGCTGGGCCTCTTGTTACTGGGAGAATATCACAGTTTTGTTTTGGGTTCTGCTTTTGTTTTTTTACATTATTCCCACACTTTCCCCTCCACTTTTGGGTGTCACTCTCTATTTATTACATAAAGTGCAAAAGGCCTCCCTTTATATGTCCTCAAGGGCCAGAGTATTGGTGGTGGTAGTGAGGGAAGCCAGGGGCTGGGTAATGGGGCAGTCCTGGGAGACACTTGCCGGACAGATCCTGGGAGGGAGGCCTCTGCTCCCTCTGTTCACACAACCTCAGTCCAGATCCCCAAAGAGAAGCAAACAATGAAATGAATTTGCATGTGCTCCACAGTTAAACATAGTCATTAACAGTTAAACAATCTGTCCAATCAGTGGCCTGTTGGAGACTGCTCTTCTTGGCAACTCTGTGACATTCTACTACATTTCAGAGTCGCAGACAGACTTGTTCTATAAAGAGACCAGATAACAAGTACTTCTGGCCTTGCAAGTCAACCTGTCCCGGTGGCTTGATTCTACACTTATAACTAAGGTACAGGACAAAATAAAGGACATTATATAGCTGTATTTATATCCTAGGATGGTGCATAAGTGCTGACCTCCAATAATACACAGTGGAGGCTTTAGAGATGGCTCAGCAAGTAAGAACATTTGCTACACACAGCATGAAGCATCACAATCCCCATATAAAAAGCACAGCATGGCTGCTCACATATATGTAACCCCATTGGTGGGGTTTGCTAGGGCACTAGCCTAGCTTCTGCTCTACTGAGAGATCCTGACCAATGGAATAAGATGTCTTTCTTGGGTCTTTATATGACACTTATATACACCACACACATAGATGTATATAACACTTGTATGCATTCCCCCAACACACACACACACACACACACACACACACACACACACGGGGGGGGGGGGGGGGGGGGGGAGTCAGTGGACCAGACAGGGTGCTGGTAATAAATGGCAGTCCCTAGAATTCTGTGATGTAGCATCCTTTGCCAGCCCAGTGATATCAACAAGGTAGCAGCATGGCAATAGAAAAATAACTTTTGAAACCTGTCTGATCCTGATTCCCTCGGTGGGGATAAATGTTTCGTATTCAGATATGAGGCTTCAAAGGCCCCAACTGACTACATGAGATGTGGTGTACTTTATCATATTCTTATTTATTTATTTATTTATTTATTTATTTATTTATTTATTTATTTTAACATTTGTGACTATTCATAGAATTAACTTTCCAATCTTCTAATGGGTTTGCTGGGCCAGGAATCTTCCTACAGTCCAGTCTAAGCTCATTTCTGGATCTATGAACTGCCTGAGACCTAACAAGTTCCTGGAGATCTGAGTTCAGGTTTTAATTGTAAGTCTTACAGAGAGACGCACCCAATTAGAGACTTTACACTAGGTATGGGGAGCATCATTGCTTCACAGTGGCTTTATAAAAGAAGCATGAACTATCTCAGTTCTCTGAACTGTGTTTTAGTTGCCATCATTGGCTCATGAGAGGTCTCAAGTCATACACAACTGAACCCCGTGCACGTAACCCATTAGGAAAACATACAACATACAAAAGGTGTGTTAACAATAGTATCAAACTTCCTTTAAATGAAGCTACTTAATACAATAGGTTTGTTCATTAAAAATATACCAATTAAGTCAACAAGAGTGCAAGTTATATATGGTGGGGCAAAATTTATGTCAAGTAGTAACTATGGGAAGTGTGGAGAAGCTTCAGGATGATATGGGAGCATGGTGACACCTTGGAGGCCTGAATGGAGTGTCTGATTTACTACCAATTCCCCACCACTGTGTTAGCCAAAAGTAAACGGTCAATGCGTCCTCGAGATGGCTAAATGAACAGATGATGAGTGGATTGGCAAATGGCTGAAGGATGAATAATAAAGTCAGATGGCTTGTACTCGTGGCTGGATGAGGAAGTGACTGGAATTAACGCTAGATTTGTAAGGACTTATTTGGGGGTAAAGAAAGGATGAGGCATGACGTCATTGATTTCAAGGCTCAGTTAAGTGGAGGAGGGGACATTCTCCCTCTGAAGTCTCATCTGGATGCTAAACCTTCCATCCTGCAGTTACACTGAGCAACAGGGACACCAGGCAGAGGAAAGGCATGCTGAGCTGAGGCTAGCTCTGTTACCCGCATGGAAATATCAGTCTTAGACATAAGCATTTGCAACAGATATTTAATGACAGGAATAAAGATGCAAATGTCTATAGCTAGACATGCTTCCACCTTAAGTGTGAGCTTTGAGTTCGGTTATGAGAAAGGCAACTGACAGATGCAGTCCACAAATATAGAGGATATAGGGCCAGTGGCCATCACATGACACAGGGACACAGACATGTGATTATGTTAGGATACCTCTCTGGGGTAGAAGTGCCAGCTCAGGTCAGATTACAGCAGGGGCCTTTGCATCGGAAAAGGGATGATATCTTATCTGACAAGGACCTTCTTTATACTCAATATGCTCTCTAACTTTTTTGTGGGGGAGGAGGGACTTTAAAATATGACATGCAGAGCCAGTTTTTGCAAACCTAGGATGCACCCTTCTGATTTCATCTGCTACTTTGATGGTGAGTAACTTAAAGTCATCACTTTCATCATGTGCACTTGGGGGAAGAAACCCTAGTAGCAGATGCGTAAGGATGGTGGTTTCTCCCAGCAGAGGTGCTAAAAGAAAGGTGCCGAAGGCCTGGCGGCGGTGTGCAGATACCGGATCCCATTTCCTGGCGGATCATACCACTCTTGAGTGCCCCAGTTTGCAGATCTGAGAAACAAGGCAGTTTGGACAGTTCGATAAGTTCATTAAGGCAAGGCACCTAGAAAAGGGTTTGGCTTACGGGAAGCACTCACTGAAGGGAACACACTATCATTCTGTGTATGTACGGTTGTACCAGAAACGTCCATGTCAGGAATCTTAGACTCCTCAGAAGACAGAGGAAGGTCTAGCAGTAGCAGAGACAGGGACAAAGTTTCGAGATTCTTGGTACCATCTTTCTTGCTAATATTGTAGCAGTGTCTTAGATGCAACTTAATTTGTCAATTAAAGGCCATGCCCATCACACTGTGACATGATGCTGCTTCCGCAACCATATGTTGTCTGTGTTTTCTTTAATTTTTTTGTTTCTTTATGTTTTTTATTTTGGGGAACAGGTTGGAAGGGCAGAGGGTGAATATGAGAAGGCAGGGAAAGGAGTGAAACTGGGGTGCATGGTGCAAAACTCACAAAGAAGCAATAAAAACTAAAACAGGGGGAGCCACATCCATATAGTGGAATATAATGTAAAAATCAACTTAACTGCATTTGCATTTAATTGATTTTAATGTAACAGGAGAGTGAAATTGGACTTTCTTTGGTTCTATCCTCACCCCCAGCCCCCACCTCCCCTAGCAGTCTGTCCAATGCCTGGCAATCTGAATTTAATCCCTGGAACGCACATGAATATAAAAGGAGACCAAGTACAAAGTTGTCCTCTGACCCCCCCATGTGTACCATAGCACATCCTCTACTCACCCACCACACACACACACACACACACACACACACACACACACACACACCAATAAAACATTATGATTTGTTAACATTAAGCAACACAAAATAAAACATTTCATTTGTCTCCTACAGTGTGGTGACAAGATATGTGAGGGACGCCTTGTTGACAAGGGACAGCCCATAGTGTCCCCTGCAAGGAATGGGCCCCTGGTCTCTTGAGACCAACTCAGAGGCTGACACTGCTAAAGGCAACAGGAAATTCCAGAGCTTGCTCTCTGGTTGCCAGATTCTTTTAGGCCCAAGGTTGCCTGTGGTCCTTTAGCCAGGTCTCATCCTCTGAGAAAGCAGTGGGTAGGAAGGAACAAGGGGGTGGAGATGTGTTTGTTAGAAAAATGAAAGGAGAAAAAGCAGCTCTCCTGGTGGCTTTGAGCTTCCTTAGAAAGGGAAACATGGCCTGTTCCAAGTGAGGGGAAGAGGGAAAGCTAAGATGGCTAAGAGCTGACTGGTCAGAAAAGAAGTAACTAGGCAAGAGGCACTGAACCTGGCCTCACTATTTAAAAACAAACAAACAAACAAACAAACAAAAAACAAAACAAAACAAACCAAGACCAGCCTTTTTTTTTTAAATAACAAAAGTAGCTTCAACACCTCAAACATCAGTCTGTGGGTTCCAGGGCCCTTTGAAGGATGGTGGTGAGCTCACTCAATGGTGCCAGGATTCATTCACCCCAGTAAACCTACAATACGTGAGAAGTTCTCTGGTCCCTAAGATACAGCATGGCTGAAATAAACGATATTCCTGTAGTCGGGGAACTTGTAGTTTCATGGAGAAGACAAATAGCAAACAAGAAGCCAGCCCTGCTCATAAGTAGGACACCAACACAATGTCCATAGATAGAAGAGAAGGGATGGGCACACATCATTGGTACAAAGGGCAGTTTAGAAATGCTCTCACCAAACAACAGGCCAGAGATACCGGGCTTGGGACTGGAGACATGGAGGGGACCTGAAAACACAGGATATTGGCCTGAAATTTGTGAGCAGCCAGAAGTAGCAATATTGAACAAGATCTTAAGAAGGGTAGGCAGGCAGGTTGGATAGACAGTGTTAGCATTCCTTCTAGGCTCCACACCACCTTTACCTGGTGACAGCCAGGTAAGTCTGACTCAGTACAAAAGGGCCTGCTAGCCTCCTTCTCACTTTCTTTTTCTCTCCTTGCCTCCCTCTTCTCCTCTCTCCCAATCCCTGCACCCATGTTCCTAGCTGGCCTTTCTTCTTCTTCTTCTTCTTCTTCTTCTTCTTCTTCTTCTTCTTCTTCTTCTTCCTCTTCCTTTTCCTCTTCCTCCTCCTCCTTCTCCTCCTCCTTTTCCTCCTCCTCCTCCTCTTCCTCTTCTTCTTGTTTTTGTTTTTCTTCTTCTTTCTCCTCCTCCTCCTCTTCCTCCTCCTTCTTCTCCCTCCCCCCTGTCTCTGCCTTTCTCTGCCTCTACTACCTCCTCAATTTTCCTCCC
This sequence comes from Rhabdomys pumilio, assembly GCA_030674055.1. Classification (NCBI taxonomy): domain Eukaryota; kingdom Metazoa; phylum Chordata; class Mammalia; order Rodentia; family Muridae; genus Rhabdomys; species Rhabdomys pumilio. The sequence goes on from JANHMN010000021.1 coordinate 5,904,523, forward strand.
CATGCTCTAAATAAAGTCTATTCTATACTTTATCTGTCCTATGGCTGGTCCCTCAGGGAAAAGGGATGCCTCAGCATGGGCCCGCAGAGGCACCCCTTCTACCTCACCATACAGTGCTTCTATCAAACAAATTCTTGGCTCTCTTTCTCTTTTATAAAACACAACAGGCAGATTTTGGAGTTCATTCTTAAAGGTCTTGGGAATCAATTCAGGTATCTACCTCTGTTTAACGAATATTTCTTCCTTACAAGAAAACATGCCAGTTGTACCTTCTAAATCATTTTAGATTGAACTGTTGTCATTCCAGACCACAGGCAGTCCCCAGGCTCTCAGAACCAGACATTTTATTTGGAAAGTAGCTAGGGGTAATAGCAAGCTCAAGGGTTCTTTTTTCTTAAGAGAGGTTCCCGACACCGGTCAACATCAAAGTCACTTTGTCAGGTGGGTGGCTGCCAGGGCCTCCTATAGCAGAGCATTGTAAACAGATGGAACGACTCGTCTTGAGCCTCATGTAGCAGAATATCAGGGAGAAATAGAGTCAAGACCACAAGAACTTTGCTGTCTGGTCCAGGTAGAAGTCCCTGGTCCTACAAGGTCCAACATGTTCTTTAGTTTTAAAAAATGCCAGTCACACCAAACATGGTATCCAAGGAGAATGACTTTTCCTTGGTTGATAAGGAGGAAGGGCTCAAAGCCTTCTTCTTCTGCTCCATTAGCAACCCAGGGCCTCTTCAGAAAGTAAAGCTTCCCGTCTGTTAATATTTACTCTGTCTGCTGCCCTCCACAGAATAAGGGGAAACTTCTCCCCCATCAAGCTAGTGTTTGCACAAAGAGTCTACTGGCTCTCTTGGGGTGATGGGAAATCCATTCCACTCAGTTAACCTGTGCCCTTAATGAGGTGGCAGCTTTCTCCTGCCATCAGGGATGACAGTGGCAAGAACTCAAACTTAAAATGATTTTCCCCAGAAACCTGGGGAAAAGACGAACAGATGCTCAAAGGATATAACCTAACCTCAGAGAGTGACATGTCTTTGACTTTAGGGGTGATGTACTGGAGACAGCACCTGGAACCCAATTAGAAGAGAGCTGGCAAGTATCAAGACATTTGTAGGGAGCCAGCACCCTTCAGACCACAGAACGCTTACCAGTCTATTATATTTGGTTCACAGTCAATCAGTAGCACACCTAGGGCTATTAGTTACTCAGAAAAACACATCAGATTCTTTGATTAAATTAAAAGAAATTGAGGTTCAATGTGCAAGGTTGAAGCATGGGCCAGAGGGCTGCATTCAGGAGAGGTGGGCATGGGTAATGAGACCCTGTTCTTAACCAAGTGAGAGCCAGTCTTCTGTTTGCCTTCAGATGAAGATGTAGAACTCTCAGTTCCTCCTGCACCATGCCTGTCTGGATGCTGTCTTGATGATAATGAACGGAACCTCTCAATCTATAAGCCAAGCCAATGTTGTTCCTCTTAAAGGCAATGAAAAATCTAACTAATACAGACTTCCTCCACAGGACTAGGGAAGGGCTGGGCTATTAGAGAATCTGTGACCAGATTGTAATTGATTGGTCTGATCAATCATCTGATTGATCATGCCTCCCAGCTCTTGTGTGTCGCGATAAAGGAGGCTCATGGGCTTGTCTGGCTGTCCAATGTCTCGGCACTAACCACTACCTCGATTTACTTTAATACATTTGGATCTTGTAGAATGACTTTGACATGTATCCAGTATCCATTCTGACCAACTCTGGAACAGATGGCTGCTACAGAACAGTACTCATCCAGGTGAAGTTGAGAGCAGACTATGACCAGCACTGGTACAGTCTGGGCTATGTGAGTCCCCTCAGAAGGCAGCCCTAGCCTGAGGGTTCATGAAAATTATGCTGACTTCCCATGTTTGGATACAAGGCTGAAAAGAAGGATGGAGGAGGGCTATGGGGAGGCATTGTTGTTGTACAGCAGATCCCTCCAAAGTCTGTGGCCTAAATCACAGAGTATTTAATCATCTCATGCAGCATTAAAGGTCAGGAGCCAGAGGCAGCTCAGAGATGACTCCACTTTAGGTCCTCACATCAGCTCCCTGCTACAGTGCCCATGCTTGTTCCCATGACTGCTATCCGGAGACCTCAGTTCCTGCCCTATGAGTTCCTCAAATGGCTGCCCATGGGACATGCAGCTGACCTTTTAGAAGGAGGAAAGAAAAGAGGATGAGAGTAGCCAACACTTTACTACATCTCCCAATTCCGGAAGCTAGAGACCAAGATGGCGACCCTTGGAGGCTGTTTTTGACACTGCAGAGGTGTCTTTGAGGCTCTGGCCTTGCTGGCAGCATGGCTGATTTAAACACATGACTGTGTCTGGCACAAATGTCCATGTGGGTCCAGGTTTCCTTTTCTTATAAAAATATCAGGCACAAAGGCTTAGAAACCACCTTAATGGTTTTACTTTATGTATCCCCTTATTTCCAGATACACTTCTTGAGGTAGCTGGGGTATGGATTTTGAGGGGACACAATTTAAGCCACAAAGAAAAACAACCCCAAGAAGGAAGAAGTCTTTTCGTCACACAGTCTTTGGGGTGTTACACGATCTCTGCAGAACTACCTTCTCTACAAGTGAGTCCCCAAGTCCAGCCCCTAAGTAAAAGGAGACAGTGAACTTCTGTCAGTTGTGGGATGCAGGGAAACAGGGCTGTTCTGTCCATCATGGAGTATGTATCAAGGAATAGTGAGCATTTAGAACACAGTTTACCAAAGAGGGAGCACAGAGCAGAGGATACACTGCTGAGCTGGCCTTGGTTAACTGTGGTTGTTGGACACTGGGGGACTCATTCTCTTCGAAATAAACTACATCTCAGAACTTTCCACGGTCAGGGGGAAGTGAGAGAATTTGCTCACCAGCTCCTGTCTTCAGGCACTCAGCAGGAAGTGGCAAGAAATTCCCTGGGGTCTGAGTGGCACCAGCAAAGCCCCAGTGAGGTCCCTTGGGGATAACAGAGAAGAGCAGGCAGGAGTGGTCCACAGGTGGGCACTGGATCAGGCCCCACGGCAGCTGCTTGGGGCGGATGGAGGAAGTGGCTCCTGAAGTTTTACAACACAAGTGAGCAGAGCATCTAAGGTGCAGACTCTTCCAACAACTGACTTCCATCACAATCTTACTGTGATAACTGTCTTGTCAACTGAACATCCATGTTGTGAGAATGTGGACCCCACAGCTTCTCAGCACCATCCACTCCAGCCAGCACTGGTCACTCTGGTGACTATCAGGACACGGCGTAAGGGGGAAGGAGGAGGGGGGAGGAAATGAAAAGGCTGTCCTTGAGTCAGATAACTGTCCTCCTGTTGACAGGACTTTGCTAAGTGAGGCTTATGTTGGCTCAAAGCTAAATGAGTTTGGTAAAGTCTGTTTGATCCGTAGAAGAAAATGGAAGGGTGAGTCCCATACTGTTCTCTGACACACTCTCTGTCTCTTCCCTCCTGCCTCCCCTCCTCCTTCTTTTTCCTCCTCCTCCGTCCTCCTTTCCTCCTCTCCTCCTCCCTCCTTTCCTCCTCTCTCCTCTCTTCTTTCCTCCTGCCCTCTCCTCCCCTCTTCCCTCCTCTGTTCCTCCCTCCTTTCCTCCTCCTCCCTCCTCTGCACTTTCCTCCTCTCCTCCCCTCTTCCCTCTTTCCTCCTCCCTCCTCTCCTCCTCCCTCCTCCTCTCTTCCTTCATCCTGCCATCGCTTCCCTCCCTCCTGTCTCCTCCCCATTTTCTCCTCTCCTCTTTCTTCATTTTCTTCTTCTCCTCTCTCCTCCTCCCTCCAACTCCCTACTGCTCTTCCCTCCTCCCTTTTCTTCTTCCTCTTCCCTCTTCTCTCCCTCCCTTTGCTTCTCACCTTGTGTCTTGATTGGATGGCTCAGTTACAGATGTTCTTCCTCATGACTTTAGAGGCCTTTAGTTCCTTTTTGAAGGGGCATTTATATTTCGATGGATCACTCTCACAAAAGCAAGGCAATCCAAAGAAAACTTTGTCTCTAAAGAAACAGGGCGTAAATGGGAAATGAATCTCTAAGCAACAAATATAATTTAATGTCGTTAAGTAATTTTATAAGTGCTAATATAGCAAATGGTTCTGCAGGCATTCCCATCTGAACTAACCTCTGTTTCCTGTCAGGCACAACAATTCTCACTCCATAAACATGCTATGACCGAAGAGGTAATTAATCTGCTGTTAAAGTGATCTAGCTCAATTGTTGCCTTTAAAATAGCTACATTCGCTGTGATTGTCTACAATGTTGCCTTTAAAATAGCTACATTCGCTGTGATTGTCTACAATAGCTCTTTATTTATTAACTGTTTGAAAGGTCCTGGAATTGTTTTGTATTTAACAATAACAAATTTTGTTGCTGCCATTAATTATCTCAGCATTCTCTAATGAAGGTTGTTCAGCCTGCAGAATTTCAATATATAACACACAGAAGAATCCTCAGGCTGAGCTGCACCTAACTTGCTATCTTCTAGTTGTAAATGCATGCTCAGGAATGGATGATAAATGTGAGTAGCATGCTCCAGCAGACCTGCCCTGCCCCTGGTTAATCATATCACCTGCAGGGCTGTGGAAACACAGATCTCCCCCGCCACCCCCCCCCACACACACACAGTTGCCTTTGCTGAAGCAGGCACTAGCTAACTAGCTAACATATCAGCCCTTCCAACAGTCTGCTCTGAAACCACTAGCAAACATCATGTAGATGCTGGATGCAGTTGCCCAGGGGAAATGGCACTTAAAGGTTCTACTGCAATTTTCTCCTTGATCATCTATGCTAGCTACAAAGTGTTAGCCTCGTGAAAGCCAAGCTTGTGGTCACGGCCTGAGCACAGGAACTGTCTGGCACATAGTTGGTGAAACAAAACTTACTTGTCCACCAGGGGTCTCCAAGGGGCTGTCAGAACTCTCAAACAGTACCAGCTTGGCATCACTTCTCTTCCTCAGATTGTCAGGTCTTGTGTGTACCTCAGTGCTAGGGCCCTGCCCTTGTCTTTGATGGGAAGCAAGGACTAACCATAGCATGTTCTTATCTGTGGTGTTTGACCCTCAAAGGCTCATCTTCCGGCTCTCCTGCTGGAGTATGGGAACTAACCCTTCACCAATCTCCAAGGAGTCCACAAACAGATGGAGAGGGAAGATGGGAGCTCCTATCTCACCTACAAGCATACAGAAGAGACACTGTGTACTGGTAATGCCACAAGGCTTTGACACTTAAGTCCACCTCTAAAGACAAACTTCCTCTAGCAAGACTACACCTCCTAAGCCTCCCCCAAACAGTGTCTCTAGCAAGTATTCAGATACATGAACCTATGACAGACAGTCTCATCCAAGCCAGTAAAGCAGCCAATAGGAACTCGTCTGTCTGACAGCCAGCTTGATGGTGTATTGTAAAATCTAGGTGATACAACACTCCAGACTTAAATGCCATTCTACAGCATTCTATGTAGTTTTACTAAGGTCAATGTTATAGACTTCATTAGTAACATGAGAGCAGTGATGTCCACCTAACCAGACTGTAAGGCTGTAGAAGAATATGAACAGATATCACAATCAGCACAGTGTTCCTGAGATTGTGGGTTCAGTATGAATGCCAGCTCTTCTGCTGACTGGCCTGTGATAACCAGGAAATCTTCTGGGCCTTGGTGTCCATATCTGGAGGATGGGGATGACAAGAACACGGGTGTCATTGGCTGCTGCACAGCTGAATGAGTGAAAGAAGCAGAGTGCTAAGAATAGGAGAGCCAGGAGCAGATGGAAACTCAATAAATATTAGCTAGGATCCCCCAGCAGGGCCATCTCCACCACCAGCCTATGCTTGGCACTCAGTGAATGGCAGCTACTGTTACTGAAGCGTGTGGTTGGTTAAGGGGATCAGAAACTCACTAAGAACAGTGGCAATAACTATACTCTGAGCAAAAGCTGCACTTTGTGACCAAGGAAATACTGCAGAACGGAAAAAAAGTCTATTCGCATGAGCATTAGTAATAAACATGAACTGAGCTCCTCAGTCTGGGGCCAGGGACAGATGGACAGAGCCTATCTCACGACAGGGAACACACAGCTAGAACATGAATTGTGAAGAACAAAGAATAGGATGGTCTCCTTGGTTCTGTCATGCATGTCCCCATTAACATGCCCCCAGGCTGAAAGACTGTGTCCCTGAATTCTGCAACAGCCTGGTAAAGCTGTATGCAGATGGCAGCTGTGGAAGAAGTCTGTTCTCTCCTATTCGTTTCTTAACCTGCCTTTGGTAACCCCGCACATCTTGCTTTTCATTCTTGAAATACCTTTTGTGCTCTTTATTTGAAGCTCCGGTCTTTTTGAAGTCGGCTTCCTTTGTATTTGTGGCCAGTCGGCTTCCTGCACCCTTTCATCTCTGCACAGTTTTGGAGCCAGTTGCAAGCAGTTTTATGTTCATCTTCTTCACCACTAAAGTTTTTGGCCAAGGAGCTGCCCATGCATGAAGCTTTCATTAGATGCTGTGCATGGTGGGTGTGTGCGTGTGTGTTCACCTCTGGGGAGGAGCAAGTAAGAGGATTGTAAGACAGAGGCCAGCTGGAAGTACATGGTGAGAGCCTGTCTTCCAACCACAATGAATAAAAAAGAGCCGGTACATAAGGTGAGACTGCTGCAGAGAGCATAACAGAGGGAGATGAGGAAGATTCTGGTTTGAGGCAGCTGCCCCATGCCAAACATGGATCATCTATACCTGGTTGATACTACGGAATAGCATCCAAAAACTTATAGAAAAATCTGCCATGACAGAGCATAGAGCCACCCAAAAACCAGTATCAATAAGTTCTCTGACAGTGAATTCTGTCTGCATTTCAAAGCCATAAATCCTAACTTCCTTAAATATAAATGAATGTATATTAATGCATTTATGCATTTATATTTATTATAAAATGTAAATGTTTGGAAAGCATCATTTATAATGATATTAGTCTATAATAGGAAAGTATTCCTATGTCCATGTTATATATTGCTTCTATAGGTATTTCATATAAAATGAAATGGGAATTAATATATATATAATATAATATATATTATATATTATATATATATATTATACTTATACATAAAGTATAAGGATATACATTATGTTATTTAATCACAAACTGGTTCAAGAAGTCCATTGAAGGTATTTCCATCAGTCCTCGTTAGAGATTCTGATTTCATATAGACTGATTCTCAACAAACACAGAGAGAATGTGGACACTAAGTAAACCCTTGGAAGCATTTGAGCGTATGTGAAGACGGCTCTTCTCTGAGTTACTTGAAGATCATTCTATAATGTTATTCACTTCCCGCAAGCCCTAAAGAAAGACTTTCCTGTTCAAAATGGACTTTTATCCAAGCTGATGCTTAACCTTATCACAGAGATCAGGCTTGTAGAGTGAAACTCTTGGCTGACACAGAGACCACAAGGTGCCTGGCTCTGTGCTAGGTACTCTATCCGCAGCACTGTGTGAGATCTTCCCACTTCCTCACGACCCAGTGTAACCAGGACTCCTTACTGAGTTAGAGAAAGCTATTTGGTTAGGTAGGGAACATGTAGTTGAAAAGGTATTGGAGCCCAGATGTTTTTGAGTTTTGAATCTGTGCTCTTTTAAACAACTTCCACACTGAATATTATAGACATTTCTATGGAGATCCCTGTCACCCACTCAGGGCACTTATATTCAGTGATCAGCTACAATGGTGGGATTATTCTAAGTGTCTAGAACATAGCAGTGATTGCCACGGAGAGACCCTCAAGGTATTTATTTCTCCAAGACAAGAATTGGTAGGAGACAGACAAATGCAAAAATAGCGAACACCTAAGTGTCTCATTACATAAGAAAAAATAAAGCCAGAACGATGGATAGGCAAAATGAATTGAAATAAGAGGTGGTCATCATTCATCTGCAGAGAAGTAGGCCCTGTTGAAAAAAAAAAACTTGGAAAAGGTGAGGAAATGAAGGCATCATGTGTCCTTCCCAAGGAAACTGCTCTTCATGCCAAGAGAGCATTTCACACGATAGTCTTCTAAGTCATTGTGTTTTCAGAGAGGTAAGGATGGATGGAACAAAGATGAGCAGATGAGGTTCTCCCAGCAGGGTCTTTGGACCAATAACATTAGCATCACCTGGGGACCAGTGGAAGATGTACATCATTCTTAAGTCTTATTGCACCTGAAGCCATGGAAGATGGAGGTGGAGTCAAGCTCAGTGTGTGTGTGTGTGTGTGTGTGTGTGTGTGAGAGAGAGAGAGAGAGAGAGAGAGACTTTTAATTTATTTTTAAGATTTTAAATGTTTTAAATTTTTTAAATTTTTTTAAATTTTTAAAATTTTTTATGTACATTTGGTGTTTTGCTGCATGTATGTCTGTGTACAGATGTCAGATTCTGGAGTCACAGGGAGTTGTGAGCTGTCATGTGGGTGCTGGGAATTGAACCCAGTTCCTTCTGAAGAGCAATCAGTGCTTTTAACCACTGAGCCATTTCTCCAGCCCTGAGAGTGAGTCTTTTGTTTTTAAAAAAAATTCCAGACCATTAGAAGTATTGTAAAGATAGTACAGAGATTTCTCTCAAATCATAGTACCCCAACGTTAGCCGTCTACCTAACCAAAATATATTTTTTCTTTACTCCTAGATTAGCTTTGACACGATACTACTAGCTAAACTGCAAACTACTCAGATTTCTCCAGAGTTAGTCATCTATGGGTGAACAAACCCCTCAGATGAGTTGATGTCCACTAAAAGTTAGGGAGCCCTAACTTGGGAGGTAGCACCCCGAGACGACATCAGGGATGGGGTGAATCTAGATCTTGTAAGCTTTAATAGGAAAACATGAGTCCTCTGGTTTTTACCTCTGAGTGTAACAGGTTGAGGCTCAAAAGACTTTTTCCAATGTCATGTAAGCTGACCACACTTTATTAATATTATAATGACTCTTCTCCAGCTCTGTTCCCAAGTCTTATACTCTGCTCCCCTCCCTCCCACGCTTTATGTTCACTCTGCATCTTGGCTTCTTTCTCTGTCTCTACTATCTTTATTATTCTCTGGTCCCTGTGCCAACCTGACAAAGGTTGGCATCTTGTGTGATTCCTGCTATATCCCCAGCACTTGGCATTGGGTGAGGACTCAGACAATATCTGTAGAAGGAGGGAGAGATCTAGATACAAAATAAAACTGGGAAGAGGTGAGCTGTTTTGACATGTATCATGAAACACTCACTGCCAAGGTTAGGGATAGAGAGGAAAGAGATGAAGTGGGCAGAAGCTGAGCTGGGAGGTTCCTACAGAGGTCCAGCAGAAACGAAGAGAGCATGCTTCTTCCCAGGGCAGCTGTGAGGCTTTATGTCTCACACATGTTGAATGAACAGACGCTAACATCCTGGGCATCTGAAAAATCCTCTGTTTAAGACGAACTCTGGAGAGGACCTTTTGAAGATAAATCAATTTCTTATTTTAAGAAGGAAAAATAAACTCCTAATATTTGGTTATTTTCAAGGAATTCCCTGTGCACGTGCAAAATGACCAGCTTTTATTCTCTATTAAGACATGCATAGTCTGTCATTACAGCCTTGATGTTTAACTTAGCATCAAAGGGAACAGGCCAAGGGGCCAGACCTCAAGTTCGAGAATGTTAAACACTGCTCACAATATGCCCAGACTTAAGATGTTTCATATAATACTGAACAGTGTGGTTCACACAGGACAGGCTCTGCTCCTTATTCCAGAAACACAGTGAAGAATTGGGGGCTGGCAAGCTAACATCTCAAATGTAACATGACACGTAAGGAGCAAAGAAATGTCACTGGGTCTGAAGTTCACAGCCTATTTTCTAACCCTAGGCTTAGACAAAGTTATTCGAACTGCCCTGGGTCTGGCTGTCATATCTTAGTCTCACACTAATCCTTCCTGGCACGCTGTGTGTTTATCAGAGGGGAGAACATCACAGTTTTCATTTTAGCAAAGGCGGTTGCTATCTAGTTGTCAATGGCCTCTATCTCTTAAAGGAATGATGGGAAGCCATGTTCTAAGAAATAATTTTGTTCTTGGAAAGAGTTTTTTAAAGCTCCTTTTGGTCATGTCGATGTAAAATGAGAAAGTCTCCATGACTCTGAAGAAAGGCTCAACAAGACAATTTCTTGGCTTAGAAAAGGCCACTCCTTCCAGTCTCTTCCAAATCTATGTAAGGGCAAAGAAGACTCCAGAAAAAAAGACTGGGGAGTCTGAAGCCACTTCCTGGGGATTTCACATAAACAAAACCTCTCAGGTAGACAGTGGTAGCCTCCACTGAGGGCAGCTGGCAGGAGAAGACCTTCCATGGACTACAAGAAACCATAAACATATCTATCCATTTCATAGCATAAAAGCCAGCCAATGCTGCCATTTGAACCTCTGTAGAGGTTACAAGGCTCCATTGTGTGTGCATTCTTCCACATGCACATGTACATACACACATAAACACACACACACATACACACACACATACACAAACAAACGAGCATACTACTGTTTGCCCAGAAAAAGGAATCCCTTGTCTACCACCTGCACCCCTCAGAAGTTCCTCTGGGATCCATCCAAAAGAGGTCCCAGAAGAAATCCAGCATCTCTGGTTGGATGCTAGACAATCAGTCTGTCAGCCTACCTGTCCCCCTTCATTTCCTTTCTGGATCTCAGTGTCTCAACTTTTGTCCCATTTTCTCCATGGCTTTTGCTACCCTGGTAGCTTCTTTGCTAGGACATCCATCTCTCCTCCATAAAGTGATACCCATCTATTCACATTATTCTAGAGACTCACATGCCAACTCACACTGACTCTCAGCATACACTGCCTCCCAAGCATATACTCCCCAAACTATAATCTGGGCATTTAATCTGACAAAGGATTGAGCCAAACTATTAACACCATACAATCCTATAGCAAGCCCAAATGTATTGCCCATAGCTCAGCTCTTGAAACTGCCCTGAACCATTTTCTTTCCTCTGTCCCTCACATCTCTGCATCACTGCCCTGTGTAAGTCAATCTACACAATGCACTTTCCAAAACATGGAGTATTTCCCTTGGTAGAAGCGGGTTTCCTCACATTCTTGTGTCTTAAGATGGTACCCACCCTATCCTTCAACTATAACCTGAGTAAAAAAAAATTATTTTTAGGATGCTTGGGAGAAAGCAGTAATAAGGCCATTTACTCTAACTCACAACTGAACCACTAGACCAAGGGTACGTGGCTGAATAAAAGGTCACTGAGTAGTCTGGGCAGAAGAAATGGCCTCAGGGGGAGAGAATCTGCCAAACAGCTGACCAGTGAAATCTAAATTGGCAGCAAGACCCAGTCCTCATTTCAAAGGGGAAATTAAAACCAGGCTTTCTGTGAGGGCAGGTCCTTGTCAGAAGGGAGGTGATGCCTGTAACCACGGCAACGTGCAAACACTAGCTTTTTCTCTCTCCTTTTTTCCTCCCCAGTGGCCTACTTCCAAACACCCCTCCTACACTCATATATTTTAGGGAGAAGTGTCATAAGAAGATGAAGACATCGGGTCAGTCCCTGTGAAAATCCAAAGGGATGGGGTGCTTCCACCAGAGAAAACACTGGAAAGAAAAGCCATTAGTGGATTCCATAAGCAGAGAGATTTATATAACAAATACAGAGGCAAGGTTAAGTCTTCCCAGACTGAAGGGATGTAGATTCTTCTAGAAGGACTGGGAATTCAAAATAAAGTTACATTAAAAAAAACAGTCAATGATGTCTTCCATTCTTGCAGAGGGCTGAGTTTGTTATGGTTTCACATACATCATCATGTGATAGTGACCACTGTCTCCATTTAACAGGGAATAAAATGAAGCCCAAGCCATTTTAGTGATATATTTTAGAGGTACAGAGCCTCAGTAGAGCCATCCTTCATCAGGGCTTACTGAATGAGTGAACACCCCGCATTCCTGTACTGATTGTGTAAGAGAAGGTTCCTGAGTCTCAGTTCTGGCTGTCCTGTTTCATCCAGATACACCATGTTCCTGTAGGAGCCTACGTCTTCCCATCATCAAACCTAGGTCCACCGAAGCTCTCTCTGCAAGACTTAGGAACCATGTGAATGGTTGAACCTGTTAGAGAGAAAGGCTTGGGTCTCGCAAAGTTCATCCTCAAAGTTAGAAGGTAAAGGTAGGAATTAGACCAGAAGGAGGAAACAAGTGTTCTGAAGATGTGGCAAGGTAGTGTTTTAAAACGGGGCTTTGTGGCAGCGACAGTAGTAAGCTACAGGACTTTGATCTGTTAGCCAGCATTTCTCATCACTGTAACTTTCAGATTAAGATGGCTTTTAGAAACTTAGCTTACTCTTTAAGCTAAGGCTGGGCAGAAACTTTAGATATTTACACTTTTTACCATTTTATTAAGCTCTGTGTCTGTTGGTTGTAAT
>JANHMN010000021.1:5925392-5952790 GCA_030674055.1 Rhabdomys pumilio
ACACACACACACACACACACACACACACACACACACACACACACACACACATGTACATGTGGCTAAAAATAAATCTTGGCAGAGAAAAGAAGAATGGAATGTTATCGTTAGGGTTCCTGCTGCTGCTGTACAACATCCTGACCAAAAGCAACTTGGAAAAGAAAAGATTGACTTCATCTTACAAATTCATCATTCATCACTGAGTGAAGTTGGGGCAGAAACTCAAGGCAAGAACCTGGAAGCAGGAACTGAAGAAGAGACAGAGGAAGGATGCTGTTTGTTACTTTACTTTCTATGGTTTTCTCAGTCTGCTCTCTTACGCCATTTAGTACCACAGCCTATGAACAGCATTGGGCACAGTGAGCTGGGCTCTCCTTCATAAACCAAGTAAAAAGTGCCTGCGTCCCATAGGCAGGTACTAGTAAAAGTCTGAATTAATTGCTTTAAAGATGGTATGAAGATATACTACAGAATACTTATATTCTAACATGGACTCCACTGGAATTTTGGGTTTAAATCCTGGTTTGACTTGCTGCCTGCTTATAAGCAGATATAAATAAAAATATAAATTAATTGTTTTAAAGATGGTATAATAAGGTCTGCAAAAAAACTAACTCATGTTCTCTGAACGTGGGCTTCATAGGAATTTTGGGTTAATTTCTTGGCATGACAGATTTTGAAAAGCCTAAGAATAGACACATACAGTATTTTAGTTTACTTATTTGTTTTGGGTTGTTTTAATTTTCAAAATGGGTATGATTTTGAGTTTTGTGTTTATATTATTCCTCTGGGAGAGAGGTCAAAATAAAGGTTTTTCTGGTCATTGGTTCAAGGATATGCGGATTTGGGAGACTTTGTCTTTCCTTTTTTTAGAAAAGGCCATCATTTTCTATACACCTTCCCAAGTAATATGGATCAGACGTCATAGAGGGAGACCCCCAGAGAACTAGATTCCAGAGAACCAAACAAAAAGGTTATCTTGATGATACTAAAATTTTGTTTTGAGATTTGTATATTACAGAATATATAGCATTGGTGAGTCTCATCGTCAGACATGCTGAACTGACTTGCTTGAAATCCTGATGTCTTGAACTTTCAGCCTAATCTAGTCAGGACACGAACATCAGAGACTAATACAACTGTTGGTGTGACCTTCTTAAGGCCACCCAACTCCCCCGTTTTCACTACCCTTCTCCCCGCTTCAAAGATATCTCTCAACTCCCACATTCATTGAGGTTATGAAGAGGTGTTGTCCCAGGTCCCTGGGCTTTGAGGATGGAGGTGGTTATTCTAAGGTTGCCTTTCTAGGAAATTTAGAAACGGTCATAATTGGAACAGTGAGGAAATATCTAGAGTTGATTGTGTAGTCATAATCTCATTTGGTAGAATTTTTTACAATAGTTACTAAGTTGAAGTCATAATTTCTTATTTTGGTAGAGAATTCATTTTGATGCAAAATCAGATTTTCACTGGTATAAATGTCTTCTATTGATACAAAAAATTTAAAAGTATAAGGCTTGGACACAGTCCTTCTATAAATGCCATTACAAACTTATCTGAGATGCTTAAGCCTGTGAGTTAAGGGCCAAATAGCAAATTGATGGCTCTGAGTTTATTGTTAAGGTGTTTTCAGATAATTTAATTAGAAATAGCTTACAGACAATAGTCCAGATTACTTTACACAGACAATTGGTTTTTAAAGCGTCAGAAATGCACAGAGTGTGAAATGTAATGTTATTTATCCTTTTGTTGTTGAGACAAATCTGCTTCCAGCAGTTCCCCATTTGTGGATTCAAAGAAGCAGCTGGGCATCTATACGTACAGGTGAGGTGGTGCATTATGTCTAGGTGGCCACCGGGCAGAAATTGCCTGTCTTTCCTGCAGTCCTGTATCACTCTTGAGAGGACACAAGTTACAGGTTAGGACAGCTTAGTTCTGCCACACAGAATAAGCTAGTCCTTAATAATTCCTGTTTTTCAAGGTCTGTCATATTATCCTGGGGCAGAGGTCTGAAGACTGATGCTCCAACTTCCTGACTTACTGGAGATGTGTAGGTAGGCAGCTGTTTCAACAACTTGTCTCAGTTCTGGAAACTGTGTTAGGCTTCCTATATTTTCAGATAATGTTGCTCATTCTTAGATTTCTGGCAGGGTTAAAAGACTACTTATAGTCTCATAGCCAACCCAGGCTATTTTGCATTGAGAAAAAATATTTGAGAAGATAGTTTTCAGATAGTATACAAGCTAAACCAGGACATAACAGATATGGATTTATAAGCCATTTTTTTAAAGTTAGGATAGATGACAGAGTGTTTTATTTATCAAAGATGATGGACTGGATATTCGGTGTATCTTAAACTTTACAATTTCCAAAATGGTAATAGTTGTGCTCATTTTATTTTTTATTCAATATTTTATTTATTTACATTTCAGATGCCATCCCACTTCCCCATTCCCCCCACCCATTAATCCCCTATCCCATCCCTCCTCCTCCTTTTTTGCCTTTATATTGTTTAAATTACATGCAAGTATTAAGGTCAGTTCTAGGTTGAGGAACTAGCAATACAATAGATGCAAATAGTCCAGGAACAAGGAAGACAATAAACCCAGATAATCAAAGAACATGCACAAGTCCAGTGATCACTCCTGTGATCACTATTTTCTAAGGGCTTATCAGGATGATCAAAATATCTGAGCCTAGTTCTCTGTCCTAGCCCAAAGTCATTTTCATGCCTGAAGCCTACTTCTTTGTTCTAGCCTAAGATTTAGATTTCTGCCTGAAATTACTTCTTTGTTCCAGCTCAATGTCATATTCCTGCCTGCAATCCATTTCCTTGTCCTTGTCCTTTGTCAGATTCCTTCCAAGCAGCCCATTTCCTTGTTCTTGGCCAATGAGAGTTTCCTGCCAAGAAGCCCCAAAAGCTCTCCCCCTTTTATTGCATAAACCAGACTGAGCCTCTCATAGGTCGTTCTGACAAGAAAGCCTTCCTTACCAGTTGTGGAATATGCATTATCATAAGCAATGAACTTCTGTCTTAGGTTGGTAACACTCTGTGCAGAATCTTACCAGTCCTTGGCTTGCCAGTCTGTTTTTTTTGGGGTGGGTGTCCATTATCAGTTTCAAGTCATGTAATTTTGCTGCTAGCCTGTGATGTAGGTAGAGACAAATTTAACACGATGGGCAGGAATAAAAGTACTCCCAGGACAAGAAAGACTAGCCTGATCAAGCTATATATGCCATTTCTGAGGTTTGACTAAAATGGAAATATTGACCTCAGGCCATGGATAATTTTATTGGCATTATCAGCAGCATCAAAGCTCAACAGAGCAGCATTTTTTAAATTCATAATCTTACTATGCAAAGTTAACATACTCAGAGAGGTGTTAGGATTATGCCAAATATCCTACAGGTATCTTAAACTTTTTTCTAATTATAATGACAATCACTGTAAATTTTTGAAGTAATACTACTCCAATGATATTTGTCATGACACTTGGAATGGCTCCTAACTCTTGAACCTTGAACCTCCTTCAGGTAATCCAAATAGGCTATAGAGCATCATCTGTTGTTCCAGATACCTATATAAATCCTTTTGTATACTCAATACATTAGTAACATTTTTTTGCTAGATGGTTAACGAAAATAGTTGTCTTAACTCCTTGTGTCAATGCTATTGCAGAAGCAGTAGTGCTAGCAATTAATTAAATTAAAGCTGTTATACCAGCAATAATCAAGCCCACTACTCTCTTGCTTCTGCTTAAAGCCTAACTCACTTCTTCCAGCACTGTCAAGATTTTTTCAGAGAATCAAGGTTTTCTGATACTCAGGGCAGTAAGACAAAAGCTGGTTGATAGACCCCGTAACAGACATGCCAGGTTTCAACACACTAACACAACTAGAAATTATACAGTCAGTGCAATTTACAATAAATACTGTAGAAGAGACAAAACCAATTTTAGCTTGACAATTGAAAGAGACTTAAAACATGCGCTAACTCTTGTTTGAAATCCAGATCCTGTCCCAACTTTATCTCTTGCTATCCGAACATCATAGTGAACTACAGCTAACTTCCAAATATGTCTCTGAAAATGTCCAGATCCAGCCTTCCAAGTGTAGACTGTTGTTTCCAATATTGGATTGATTTCTAGACCAGTACATGATTAAGTACTAATAGCTGGTCACCTTTAAAAAAAATACAAGAGACATTATAATTTCTCTTTTTGATTCTCTGTCCCACAAGGTCTAAAAGCTTGAGGCAAGGCAGCTTGTCCTATCTGGGATATAGGCAAGCAAATGTGGGTCAGGAACATATGTCCAATACAGCTCCCCAGTCACCCTGGTCAGGGCACTCAGCAAGCTCACAGGTCGGCATCATTCTTTGTCTCGCAACAGCGAGTCTCATCAATTTGTTTAAAGTTCCATGGGCCACTTCGACAATACCTTGTCCTTGAGGATTATACAGAATCCCCGTAATAGGTTGTTGACAAAAAGTCTGCTCAACTACAATTGCCAGCTCCATTATGGTTTTTTGTTGTTGTTTGTTTTTGTTTTGTTTTTGGTCAATTTATATTTGAGACAAAAGTTTTTTGTTTGGACAGAAAGGGTGAAATGTAGCAGAATTCCCCCCCCCCCAATAAATTTACATATTAATACAACAAGAAGCCTGTGATTGGACAGAAAATGAGTGGGCAGAGCTAAGTGTTTCAGGGACAAGGACAGGAAGAGCACAACCAGATTGTCTTAGTCACAGTTCTATTACTGTGAATAGACACCATAACCAAGGCAACTATTATAAAGGAAAACATTTAATTTGGGGCTTAAACAGTTTCAGGAGCTTAGTCCATTATCATCATAGCAGGCAGCATGGTGTCAGGTAGGTGTGGTGCTGGAGATGTAGCTAAAAGCTACATTCTGATCTATGGCCCAAAAAGATGCACTGGGCCTGACTTGGGCTTTTAAACCCTCAAAACACCTCCCAGTGACACACCTCCTCTAACAAGGCCACACTTCCTCATTCTTCTCAAATAGTGCCACTCTCTGGTGGCTAAGTATTCAAATAAATGAGCCTATGGAAGCAATTCTTATTCAAACCAGCATACCAAATAATCTATGTAATCTCTCATTGAGATTCTCTTCCCAGGTGGTTATAAGATGTGTTAAGTCAACAATTAAAACTATCATAGGAGCTAAACAAAGAAAATCTTCTGAAACAACATATTCCTTGTATCAGGAAATACTTCATGAGGGTCTCCTAACACTTACAACATGCCCATAATAACTTCCTTCTTTTTATATGTATATATGAGTGATTGTGGAATACATATGTATAATGTATACACAAGTGTGTGTGTATGGTTGTAGACATCCGTGTGTGTGTGTGTGTGTGTGTGTGTGTGTGTGTGTGTGTGTGTAGAGACAGAGGAGGATAATGGGTACCACCCACCCTGATCTAACACTCCCCTCTTTATTCCTTTGAGACATGGCCTCTCACTGAAACTGGAGCCAGGCTCATGGCAAGCTAGCCTCTTGAAATCTTGCCTCTGCTCTTACTGAAGTGCTGAGGTTACAGGTGTGTGTGTGTGTGTGTGTGTGTGTGTGTGTGTGTGTGTGTGTGGCAGGGAGGGGATGTGGTGGTTTGTATATGCTTGGCCCATGGGAAGTAGCACTATTAGGAGGTTTGGCTTTATTGGAATAAGTGGAGCCTTGTTGGAGGAAGTGCGTCACTGTGTAGATGGGCTTTGAGAGCTCCTAGTACTCAAGCTCCTCTCAGTGCTGAAGAGAGCCTCCTTCCGGCTGCCTTCAGATAAATATGTAGAACTCTCAGCTACTCCATCCCCACATCTGCCTGTACACTGCCATGCTTCAAGCCATGATGATAATGGACTAAAGTTCTGACACGGTTAAGCCAGCCCCAATTAAATGTTTGCCTTTATAAGAGTTGTTGTGGTCATGATTTCTTTTTACAGCAATGAAACCCAAACTAAGATAGTCGGGTATATTCAGCTTTTTGTGTGGAGATTTTAACTCAGATATACTTGTACAGCAAATTTTCTTAACTACTGAGCATCTCTCCAGCCCACAAACTCCCTTTTAAAATTCTACTGCATATTTATCTTTAAAATTTTTTATTATATTCATTGTATATATGCACACTGGTGCATATATATTCATATATATGTATGGATACACACATGGAGTTCAGAGGACAGTTGAGGAGAGTCATTTCTCCTTCCATCATGCTGAACCTAGAGCTATCAGGGAGTAGGTGCCTTTAGCCCTCCTTTAGGTATTTATAAGCCATGTGTTTATCCAGTTGTAGGCAGTGAGGGAACAGGGAAGGTTGGCTTTTCAGACTTTGAAATGGAAAGGTGACAAAGAAGAAAGGGTGAGTGAATGTCACATTTTCAACACAACTGGTCTACCACAACAGATTTGTGTTGTGAGAAACACTCAATTTTTCATGTTCTCTTACTTGTAAAAATAGATAGGTAGATAGATAGATAGATAGATAGATAGATAGATAGATAGATAGATAGATAGATTAGTGCATTACTTTCATTGGTAAACAAGACTAATTTTAAAAACTTACTGCAATAACTTGGTTGGGTTTAAAGTCACTTCTTCTAACATGATGTTCAAGAACATGTCCTTAGTTTATTATCTTCCTCCCGGTAGAGGTTGGCAAACTGTGCCTGAGGATCAAACTACTCCACCACTGGTTGTCGATAGAGTTTCGTTGAACCAGTGGTGCTCATTCACTCTTGCCTACTTTTGCTTTTACAAATATATGCTTGCTATCCTTAACACACTTACTTTATAGTCCTTTGTAAACAATGTTTGCCAACCTTCTGGTGGACAAGATATTCCCAAGGAGAAGGCATATCATCACCCCATGGAATACCAGGCTCCTGGCTGAGAATCAGGAGGATTCTTATATTCTTATACATGTAATATTCTTTTGTTTGTTTAGTTGGTTTTGTTTTGGTTTGGTTTGGTTTTTGGTTTTTCGAGACAGGGTTTCTCTGTGTATCCCTGGCTGTCCTGGAACTCACTCTGTAGACCAGGCTGGCCTTGAACTCAGAAATCCGCCTGCCTCTGTCTCCCAAGTGCTGGGATTAAAGGCGTGCTCCACCACTGCCCGGCTCTGTAATATTAATACAGACAACAATTCTATCTGGCCCTAATGACACTCACATTGGCAAACATGCAGTCTGACTGGGCCTCAGGTCTCCTGCTCTGGGTGAATCCCAGTCTTTCCTTGGCTTTAAATACACTCTATGATTTTCCATGAAAATGTATTCTATCTAAACGATCTACACAGAGAGGAGAGCCATGCAAAGGTACCCTGGTATTTGTTCTCACATAAGATTGAGCAGCTCTTGGCTTAATGTTGGGGTTACCATAATAGACTAAACAATAACAAATCTTACTTTCATTGATTTTGCATTTTTTTTTAAATCACATGGCTGGAAAGATGATGGCTCAGTAGTCAAGAGCATGTACTAGTCTCACCTGGGTTTGGCTCCCAGCACCCACACAGACTAGCTCACCACCTCCCTTAACTCCACCTGTACTTGTATGCACATTCTCTCCGCCCCCACAGACACACATGGATACATAACTTTTTAATTAAAGTAAAAATAACAACTAGCTTCTATTCGTAGCAGGTCAGATATATCCAATACACCACCTTCATCTCCTTTAAGAAAACAATGGTTTCTATGCTCCTTTCTTGGTACTAATTCTTCCTGGCAGCCTCTGGACTTAATGCAACATGTACCCTTCTCTAAAGACAGCTAATGTCTTTAATGTCAGCTGTAGGCCTTCTGAGAGTCTAGCCTTGGATAAAAGTCCAGCGTATCTGGCTGTGACTTTGCAGGATCATGGGGTCTTTGTCACCCACCCAAAGTAAAATTTTAGAGGAACCAAGATCTCTGCCTCTTCTTCAGCACCTTCTGCCTGTCCTGGTTCCTGATCTGTGACCACAGGGTAGGTTACACAGTAGGCCCATGCTTGTGGCCAGCTTGGCCTATGCTGCTGCTGACCAAATAAGCTATAATTAGAAAGTCTGAGGTTTTCCCCAATGTCTTTGGCTACCCATGAGTATGAGTTTAATTCCTAAAAATGACCCTAAAATGTGGATTTTTTTCCTTCTATTTTTGACCCTGGTTACCACCCTTGCTTCTAAGTAATATATACATGCACATCAAGACACAAACAATCTTAGACATCAAAGAGAAGGGAGACCTCTTGTTTTGTTCTTTATTTGTCAATGTGTTTGGTGTTTTCTAGTTTTTCTGTTGCCAACAGTAGTCATTGGCCTGCCAGCCTGTGTATTTAGTTAAGGAGGATGCTGGGGAGTTAAATGACTTGTCCAAGGTCTCAGAGTTAAGTGGCACAAGGTTTGGACCCAGGGCTAAATTTGAGTCAGACTCAGACGGCAAACAGACTCTCCAGCCTTGCTTTCTAGTTTGTTTAGTGGCAAAGGTACTCCTGAAGGGAGACTCAGTGGAAGGGCTTCTGCCTCAGCCACTGAAGATTATTCTAGACATCTCTCTCTGTGGGCCTCAGGCCTTCCAAACAGCAGGTGAGCCTAGACCCAAACTTCCCACCAACAGCTGTCCTGAATCCATGAGTCAGGATTAAAGAATGAAGAGTCACAATCGCCTGAAGCTACAACAGGCCAGGGAGACCTTAAAAGGACTCAGCACTCAGATCTCCGTGTATCTAAACCGTGATCTGTATTCAACTCTATTTTCTGAATCAGCTCTGACACATCCAATCCTTTGTTATCAACATCTTTGGAGTTACAAAGAAGACTGATAATTAAGTGGGTCAAGGAACAAGTCAGTTTGGCCACAGACACCTGCAGTAGACACACACTGTGGCTTGGACATGGATTGAGTATGTCCCTCAAGGGTTCCTGGACTGGAAGCTTGGTCCTCAATATATCGATACTGAGAGGTGGTGGAATGGTTAAGAGATAGAGACTAATGAGACACGCTTAGGGCGTTAGGAGTAACACCCTTCTGAAGGATTAATGTTGGTCTCTGTGGTGGTTTGAATAAAAATGGCCCCCATAGGCTCATAGAGACTTACACTATTAGGAAGTATAGCCTTGTTGGAGTAGGTGTGGCCTTGTTGGAGTAGGTGTGGCCTTGTTGGAGTAGGTGTGGCCTTGTTGGAGTAGGTGTGGCCTTGTTGGAGGAGGTGTGTCAGCAGCAGGTGGGCTTTGAGGTTTCAGATGCTCAAGCTAGACCTAGTGTGGCATTCACTTCATGCTGCCTGCGGGTCCAGAAGTAGAACTCTCAGATCCTTCTCCAGTACCGTGTCTGTCTGCACATTGCCATGCTTCCTGCCATGATGATAATGGACTAAACTTCTGTAAGCCAGTTATAATTAAGTGTTTTCCTTTAAAAGAGTTGCTGTGATCATGGTGTCTTTTTATATCAATGAAACTTAACTATGGCAGTCATTCTCCCAAGAGTAATTTTGGTAAGAGAGGATAATGTCTATGTATATATGAATATGATCAAAACATGTTATATGCATGCATGAAAACTTCACAGTAAACCCACAGTGCTGTATAATTAATGTGATAGATACAGATAGGAATGAATTATTATGAAACACCCTGATTTTTACCTTCATGCCACTGTGAAACCACTGTCCTGAATCCCTCACCAGAGACCAAGTCAGTGAGGCCTGTTGACCTTGTACTTTCAGCTTCTACAACTCCAAAGTGTGTGTGTGTGTTTATGATATATATGTATATGATGTGTATGTATATATACATATATGTTATATATGTAGATATTTGTGTATATTTATGTATGTATATGTATGTATGCTTATATATACAAATCTTTTCTTCATGTATTACCCAGCCTTCGGTGTTTTGTTCTAGCAACATTAAACAAACAAGCACCCATGTTCAGGCATGAATTATTTTGGTTTGTGGAATCTACCACCAAGCTTCAGTATAGTTGGCCTCGAACTGCTTTTATCTACAGCCTCTTTGGAGGAAATCTCAGAGTTTAAATCCTCCCAAAGCAGTCTATTATAGGCAGTGACTGACTGAGGTTATCCTGGGGAAGTCAAGCTCCCATGTTTCAAGGTGGGACAAATCTCCAAGGTGTTATTCACATTCTGAGTTCCCTGCAGGCTCAGGCTCAAAACAGATTTGCCAACAAGTGCATATTTGATGAGTATCTCTCCATCCTTCTTTCTTCTCTCCTGTATCATTTCTCCCCAGAGCCTGGAGTCCCCACCTCTCTTCCTGTTCATGTGATGGTACCATCATCTAGCTTTCCTCTTGAGTCCCTGACTCTGCCCCCTCCGCTTCTGTTCTCTTGTCTTTCTCTTTGTGTTTATCTCTTCTTTTGGATCTGATTAAAGTATTGAGACTCCAACCCAGCTCTGTCTGACTGTAAATTCACCTTCTCACTCATTGTAATCCACTGGTAGAGATCAGCGAAATATACAAGGTAGGGGCTTCTGGGACCCATGTTCTAGAATAACTCCACTGGGGCGACCCCCTGAAGTTTCCAGTTTGGGGTCTCCTAAGCCTTTCAGTTTCTGGCTTTTGACCACTAAAAACACAATACCTATTCTTGCTTGTCTCATCTAGTGTCCTAGGGGAGACCCTTGCAACTTTGAACTGTATTCATTCAAACACACAGTGTAGATGATACTCCTTCTGTATCATCCTTCTGATGACACTACCTTCTCTATACTGGCTTCTATTTGAAATGCTGGAGATAGATAATTAATTGAGTGATGAAAGATGAGGAAATTATTAAAGAGTTTTTCTCTTTTCTGGTTTTAAAATTGTTAACTTTGCCAAAAGTTAAAAACAGAATGGCATGACAACAATGAGCTTTGCCTTTGCCTCTATAAGAATTGCCTTGGTCATGGTGTTTCTTCACAGCAATGAAATTGAAACTAAGGCAGATAGATAGATAGATAGATAGATAGATAGATAGATAGATAGATAAATACAATGTTCCAAGCAAAACACTCAGTGTAGCATTGGCTAGATTCTACCATCCTAGTTCTCACCCTGAACACAGTAGGAGACATTTGATGACTACAGACATTGTTTGTTTTTCATAACTGGGGATGAGGTCAGGGTGTTGTCAAACATCAATGTTGTATGGAATAGACCCTGTAGCACAAGCTGTGAGGCTCAAAGTATCAGTGGTGTTGACACTGGGGAACTACCTTGTAATAATTCCAAGCCTACAAGGTGGTTGGAGAAACAAAGGGAGCCCAGAAGGCTTCAGAACACTCGGCCCCCACTAAATCTAGGTAAGCCTTTGCTTCTAGCTTCTATGGTAGTAAGTACCAATATATTCTCACACTTGGGATTTAGTGGGGAGACATGGGGCTGGTCCAACTCACTTCCACTCTCCCAAAGTAATAGCCTTAATTCACAGGGCAAGCTTCCTCATTGCAAAGGAATAGTCTAACCTCTGTGCAGTGACAGGGATTGAATAGGTGCTTGTCATCCTAGCTTTTGGTGAGCTGAGGCCTTTTGTCTTGTTTTAAGACTATGGAAGCCACAAAAGAAAAGAAATCATACAGCAAACCTAATGATAACCAGATTCCCTGCGCCCATGCTTTACTGTGAGGGTTTAGTAGCTGTTGAAGTCTGGCTGGCTTGTGTGGAAAGTGACATCAGGATAGAGCCCAGATATGCTGGCCTGAAGGAGGGCTCTGGAGCTCAGTCCAACATACTTGTTCCTAAAGCTGGTTCACTCTTAGCAAACTTTGCTTACTGTTTCATAAAGAATCGTTAGAACCTGCTTAGACTAGAAAAGTCTAGGCATAGACTGGCTATTCCTAATTAGCATCCCAACTACTCAACACTTACACTGTCCAAAATTCAAGTGAAATGTTTAAATCATTTTCTATTTAGCATCTCAGTCACATTAACCCCACCTCAAGCACTCAGGAGCCTTGTGTAGCTAAGGACTGCTGTATCAGACAATGTGAATTTAGTGACTAGTACTATCATGCCAAAAAAAAAAAAAAAAAAAGCTTTTTGAGAAGCAGTGAATTAGTGGTACAGGATGGAATATTTCATTTCTTTGAATCTTCTTTATTTTCCCTCAGCCTTAAATGGGAACCGTGTTTCTTGACTTGTCTCCTTAGAAGAAGCGTGGGGCAGGTGACCCGAGCAGGGCTTTATAAAACATAAAACAGTGTACAAATGTCAGAATTGCGAAAAATACCCAAGTCATTGCTTTTACCTAAGACGATGTGCCCTGCTGTGTTGCCAAAAAACACAGGAATGCTTCTGTCTAGACTGCTTTTTTTTTTTCTTCTTATGGGTTGATAAATTACTGCTTCGGGTGAATTATCTTAAGACTAGGAAGTTTTATGGATGCCCTCTTCCCTCTCACCCATCATTAAAAGCATTTTGCAGGTCCCCCCCATACCTACACACAAGCTTTGCTTTCTCAGATAGAAGTTCTCCTAGTTACTTTGCATTTTTCTTTCAAAAAAAAAAATCAACCCAGCTCCTCAACTCTAATGGACATTTAAGCACATTCAGTCTCTGATCTCAAGAGTCTTTGGATTTGTCTTATTTAGGATCAACAGAGCCATCCAAAGCAAATAGAAGGAATGATTGCTGTTAAGACCCCAGTAGCCTTTGGTGTTACTCTGCTGTCAGCTTGGACACATTCCACTGACAGACCAGATCTTTGTTTTTACTTAGGCTTGTCCTGATCCGTGGTAAGCAGGAACTCGATGAAAGCATTATAAGGCAATAAGAGGGTGCATGTCAAGGAACTGGTTGGACTATAGCTGAATGATCAGAGCATTCCATTGGACAGCTCAAGCAGTTGGTCCAGAAGATGCCACTGGGTCTTGGATGACTGTACCACTCCTGGATCTCCTTGAGGGCCTTGTGCTTTCCTAATGGGAATAATAAGTCTTGGCATTTGCATGACATTCTTCAGGGTAAAGATAACCTGTTGAGTAACATCACTAATTAACCCTTATGTAGCAAACACTATAGACCAGAGCTGGAGTCCCAACACCAAGAGGGCCAAGAGAAAAGCGTGAATGTTTGTCTTGTTGCTTTCTATTGATATCCAGAGTATCACTGTGGACAAAGCAGATGGAAACCCTTTCCTCGGATAAGCTTGTGGCTGAGAGAGGTGGAAAGGAAGAGAGATGGTAAGACATGAGAAATGAGCAGCACAATGAACATCCCCGAGTGACAACTCAATAGAAGCTGGAAGGAAATGAGGAGGCAAGCCCTGAGGGAATGGCCACTGGACGGAAAGACAGACAGACAGACAGACAGACAGACAGACAGACAGACAGAGAAAGAGATAGAGACAGAGGTAGACACACACAGAGAGAGGCAGACACAGAGAGAGAAACAGAGAGAGACAGAGACAGAGGCAAACAGACAGAAAGAGACAAAGACAGAGGTAGACAGAGACAGAGAAAGGCAGACAGACAGAGAGAAAGAGAGAGAGACACAGAAAGAGACAGAGAGAGGGGGAGAGAGAAAGAGGCAGACACACAGAGAGACAAAAGACAGACAGACAGACAGACAGACAGACAGACAGACAGACAGAGACAGAGAGGAAAAGACAAAGAGTTAGACAGAAACACAGAGAGACAGAAATAAACAAGAGAGATGCATACAGAGAGAGACAGACAGACAGATTGAGATACACAGAGAGGTGGGGGAGAGGGAGAGACAGAGACAGAGATAGAGACAGAGAAAGAGAGACACAGAGAGAGAGAGAACCATATCAGACTAGCTGAGGCAAAGTGAATGCAGAGAGAAATAGAGGAGGGAAGGTTGCCGGGTGATGTGAGACAGGAATTCTGGGTGTTTTTAGCAGAGCACTAATAACTTGACCTAAATTAGAAAAGATTCTTCCTGGACAAAACTGATGGTAGATCAGAGGAGGAGATGTTATATCAAATAAAAATGCATCATGAACAAAAATCCTCACATGTCTTCCACTGAGCCACAGTCTCCATCACTATCCCAGCACCCTGCCTCTGGCACCTGTAAGTGTTCATGTGAAATCTATGCTGTCCTCCCCAGGGCTGTCTCACCAATTGCAGTGAACTACTGAACTACGGGATGCTTTTTCATCTACACAGTTCACTCATAGCCCAGACTCTTAAAAAAAATACATATCAGGATTGAGTGGTTGCTTTTCTTCACTGTAAAATCTACCACATATCCAGAACAGTTTAAACAATAATAAAGTGAGTACTACATGCTCCCATGTAGGCTAATCACAAGAACATTAATAGTCCCTTACACACCCAAGAGTCTGCCACGGGCACATGCACTCGCTCCCATCAGGTCTTCACCTCTGCTCACATTGGTGTATGTGTCTTCTACACATAAGATCTAAGCAATGCTCTGTTTAGGGAAGTAGTGGAAATCCATGGGTGCTTTAGCTACTTAGAGGCTTCTAAGATGTCTGAATTGAGATTTAGGACAGAGGCTGGGGTTGGTTTTTTTGAGGATTTCCAAGAGCTCTTCAGGGAGAACCACTAGGCCGGGTCATAAGCGTCTCCTCCAAACCATAGGAGGCATGTCTGAGCCACACAGTTTATCTGACCAGACTACAAAGTAGGACATGAACCAGATGTACGGACAGAATATAGGCAGGGTGAGTGTGGCACTCGGCAGCTACATAGTGGAGTCTGGAGATTAAGTCAGGGCAGGACATTTCTGTGGGCTCAGTGAGTGTCCTCCAGGCAGCAGGACATGGAGGAGAGAGCAGACACTGCTTCAGACAAGCAGCTGTAGTCCAGAATACAGAGCAGGTCCTTCAGAACATCCTGTCTTCAGGTTAGCTTGGAATGTGTTGACAGCCCTCAGTGGGTCTGGTTCTGCTCAGATCTGGTGGGCTTTGCTTTTCATGTGTAGATACAGCTGCCATCCTGGGTTAACCCTTTACCACCCTCCTGAGAATATTTCTCTTTCTTCTCCGACACTAGATATGCTTTGAGCAGGGGCATGTGCACCCCATACCTTCATTTTGGCTCGAGTCTTACATTTTGTTGTGCCTTTCTTTCTAGCTTTCATTCTTTCTTTTAGTTTTGTTTATTTTGTTTTGTTTTTGTTTTTGTTTTTTATTTTGATTTTGAGACAGTGTTGCGTGGGGTGCAGGCTGACTTGGAAATTACTCTGTTAGCTGAGATGTCCTTGAGTGTCCTGCCCCTTGCCTGCATCTACTCCTCAAGCGCTGGGATTACACACATGTGTCAACAACATTCTTGGCACACGAAGATTTTTTAAACAAATCTGAGACCCTGAATATTGGCAAGTAGTAACATTCTATGCAAAACCATGGTTAGTATTTTTGGCTAAATATATAATTGTTAATTGTATGCTATTTAACTACAGAAGTTTTAATATGCAGCATTTTTTTAAATACTTAAGTAGATTCCTTTTCTTTTTTTTTTCTTTTAAAAAATTATTCTTTTATCAGACAATATATTCCGACCACAGCCTCCACTCTGTCCACTACTCTCAGTACCCATCCTCCCACACACCTCCCCTCTCCTCCAAATCCACTCTTCCTCCAGTTCCCTTCAGAAAAGACCTGGCCTTCTAAGGAGATCAACTGAACATAGCATAACAAAACACAATAAGACTAAGCACAAACCCTCATATCAAGGCTGACCAAGGCAACCCGATAGGAAGAGAAGGGTCCCATGAGCAGTCAAAAGAGACACAGACACTCACTTATAGGAGTCTCACAAAGCTCCAAGCTAAACAACCATATCATGTACGTGGAGGCCCTAGCACAGATCCTCGCAGGATCCATGATTTGTGCTTCAGTCTCTGTGAGCTCCTGTGAGTCCTGCTTAGTTGATTCTGTGGGTTGTGTTCTCCTGGTGTCCTCGACCCTTCTGCTCCTACAGTCCTTCTTCCTCCTTCTCTTCCACAGGGTTCCCCAACGCAGAGCGCACACCGCAGCCAAATACTGAGCCTTTCTAGAAGTTGGCCTCGACGTGTGTCATCTCTACCCTGGCAAAAGAAACAAGCACAAAACAAACCCTCACGGAATCTTTTTTTCATCCAATATTCAGAAATTACACGACACTCTTTCACGTGGACAGTTTAATCCAACTATCGGGCGTGATAGAAGAACTCTTTTGATCATCCTTTGAGCATATGACTTTTTAAAAATCAACTTTGGATGATACTTCTTCCAATTTATCTTCCAATCTTTTTTTTTATTTTATTATTATTATTATTATTATTTTTTTTTTTTTTTTTTTTTTTTTTTTTTTTTTTTTTTTTTTTTTTGGTTTTTCGAGACAGGGTTTCTCTGTGTAGCCCTGGCTGTCCTGGAACTCACTCTGTAGACCAGGCTGGCCTCAAACTCAGAAATCCACCTGCCTCTGCCTCCCAAGTGCTGGAATTAAAGGCATGCGCCACCACTGCCCTGCTCTTCCAATCTTTCTACCAAGATTTTTTTTTTCTATCCAGATGTTTTGGGATTTTTTTGTGTGTGAAAAAAAAATTATTTTGATCATATTTTTTTCTAATCCCAGCTCCTCCAGCTCTACTCTACTCACCTAAATATATATTCTTTCACTCTCCCTCTTCTTTTCAACAAATGGCAAAAATCAAAGAAACAGAAACAAAAACCCGAGAAACACATGCATGCACATAAAACCCCACAAAAACAAAAATCAAAATGAAGATGAGATTTTTTTTAAAAAATGCCAACAAAAACAAAATGAAATAAAAATCTACAAAAATACTATTAAGTTTGTTTTGTGTTGGCCATGTTGGCATAGGGTGTGCCCTGAGTGTGGCACCCAATATCACTCCATTCATTTCCGTTCTAGCAGGTATTAACTTCAGATGGCTTCTCGGTTAGAGTCTCCATGTCCTCTTCCCCTCTCAGCACTGGGACCCATCTGACTTGAATCTATGTAGGTCTTGTGTTTACTGCCACAGTCTATGACTTCATATGTGCATAAGTCCTGATAAGTCTGAAAGACACTGTTTTCTCAAAGCCATCCATCACCTTTTGTTCTTACAATCTTTCTGCTTCCTCTTCTGCATTGATTCTCAAGTGCTGAATGATGGGTTTGCCAAAGACATCCCATTTGGAACTCAGTGCTCCACTCTCTGCACACTGTCCAGCTGTGGGTCTCTGTGTTAATTCCAATCTGTTATATGACGCTTCTCTGATGTTGGTTGAGTGAGGTACTGATCTATGGGTACAGTGACATGTCATTAAGAGTCATTGTATTGTTATGTTCATTTAGCATAATAATAGCGTTAGGTTTCCCCTTTAGGCCCATGACCTATCTAGTCTCAGGTTCTTGGTCACTTTAGCAGTGTCAGGTATGAGTTCCATCTCATGGAGTGGTCCTTATGTACAATAAAAGGTGTTTGGTTAAGCCACGACATGAGTGTCACTACTGTACCAGTATATCTTACAGGCAGGTCATTATTATGTGCAGAGTACCATCTAGTATCATGAATGCTAGGCATCACCTAAACTTTTCCATGTTCTATGGCATAAGGAAGTGTTGGCTTCAGCAAGAGGACCTTACCATCAAGTCATGGAGAGCAACCAATATCTCGGCAGTAGCCTGTGATATTTGATGTTTCCATGGGGGCCCTCTCAGCCAGTGACTCTACAAAATGCAACCCATTCTGGGCACTGGAGGTTTGACTTGGTGTGGTAACTTGTCTAGTTGGGGCATTGTCTCCTCTATTATTTGGTGACCCCATTTAGATTTCTTTCATGTGTGACTATATTTTAGGAAGCTTCTACATTTATAGGCTTCCTTGTGTGTTTTTCAAATGGCAGTTGGTGTTAGTTGTCCCTCTCCATATTCTCTCCTTTACTTTGCTCTCCCATCCCCCCTACTTAATCATATTCCAGTTTCCCTTTTGTTTCCCCATAACACCATATTCTATGTTCCCTTCCCAGAAAGATTCTCTTGCTCCACTTCCCATCCCTTGCTACCTAACCTCTCTTCTTGTGTTTTCAATTATCCAAATTTTCTCATCTTTCTTTATTTTAAAGAATCCTTTCCTAATTTTATTCATCTACCCTTATCTCTTTTAAGAAGATTAATGAAAGCTGTTTCAACAATTCCTTACTTTCTTGTTTCCTCTAAGTTGCATTCCTTCTGTGTGTTTGTGGTCTCTGTATGTCATGTTAGAACCTTTCCACATGTCTGGTAATCCATATTGCTTGTTATTAATAAAAATGAGGAAACAGAAAGCTCATTGGAAGCTTTCAACTTAGCAGTGGAGCTGGTTACAATCGGCTCCATCAGATCACGCATTACCAGACCCCCATTGTCTTTTCATCTTTCTTTCTTTCTTTCTTTCTTTCTTTCTTTCTTTCTTTCTTTTCTTTTTTTTTGGCTAGAGTTTAGAGTCTTCAGAGAAGATGCTTCCCATCTCTTGCATGGAAGATAAGGATCTTGAGAGCATTCTGTGGTTGCAGTTAGAGAAGAGGGCTGGAAATCTCACCAAGTGTGTGCTATAAACAAATTCACCAAGTCCTCTGATTCTGATTTGAGTGTCTGCACTCAATACCAATGCCTCTCCTCAAAACAAACCTACAGACTTACCAGCAGAATGATCATATTAAGGAGATAATTTGAACTGCATCTCAATGGCTTAACTACCAACTTAGATCTGCATCCTGTGAAATCTCATATGGATGTGTTTCCATAGCACATGGTTTCCTGAGGGATTATTCAGGGATCGGGTTTCTTTACATAGTTTGATTCTATCAAGACTAAGTGGATTATGGTATGAAGATGAAAAAAATCAGGAGAGAGCTTTGTGTGTGAAGCTTTCATGGATCAATCTAGAAAGCAGCATTGAGAACTCCCTTTACTCCCTAATTCAGAACTGTTACATAGCTGTATGTGATGGATAATCCTGGTTGTCAGCTTGAGTACATCTGGAATGAGCTACAATCCAGAAATGGAAGGCACACCTGTGATCCAGATCTTGAGGCTGAAAGACAGGATTCTGACATGGATCTTGGCATGGAGATCTAGAAGCATAGTGGCCATGAAAATCTTCGGCTCAGGCAAGGTAGTACACACTTTTAATTCCAGGAGACTGAGTCAAGCAGATCTCAGAGTTCAAGGTCAGCCTGGGACAAAGCAAGTTTTAGATCCAGGCGTGGTGGTCCACACCTTTAATCTGAGCCACACCATCTGTTGGAGGTCTACTCAGGACTTTGGAAGAAGGAAGACTCACTCTGACTGCTTGCACTTACTTGCCAGCATGTCTGTTGGAACCTACTTCAGGATTCCAGCTTATACAGAAGACCAGGTGAAACTACTAGCCTTGTGGGCCCGAGCAAGTACTAGATTCTTAGACTTCCCATTCACAGCTGCCCATTGTTGGATTAGCTAGACTGCAGACTGTAAGTCATTCCAATAAATCCCCTTGATTCTATAAGTTCTGTGACTCTAGAGAACCCTAAGACCATCCCTAACTGCAAAAGAAGTCAGGAAAACACAACAACCTGTGTCTCCAGAAGGAAAATGGAATGGGGTTGGAGAACATACCCATCCCCCACTTTAAGGTACTATCTCCACAACGTATAAAATGACAAAGCTGGAACAAGGCTGCTGTGTTTAGATGAGGACAAGATTAGCAGAATGCTTAGTCAAATGCCAGGTACACAAAAATCCAGAGAGTCACTGTCAGTGATGTTATATTTTTTCTTAATCCTTCATTTAGTTTGTTTTACTAAAACTAGATACTCACTAAAAATCCAATCAGTGGACAGCTAACAGTACCCAGAAGTAGAAGGAACAAGAAAGTAGGAGGAAGAGGCCTCCACATTGACCACCACACAGATGTTCAGACAAGAAACCTTTGTCTTAAAGGTCCAAAGATAACCGGATAAATAAGGTAAATCCCCCCACACTTGAGTTTACTGAAATCTGGCTACAAATCAAAAAGCTAAAGTTAGTCATTTTTTGGATATTTTGGACTATTTTTCAATGGGAAGTTGAGAGCCATTCCAAAGGATAAAGTGGACTGAAGTGATTGTCCGTTTCAGTGGTCAGATAAGGGATTAGGGAAGGTTGTCAGTCACCTCCACGTTGTCTGATCCAGTGCTTCAGTCTCAGCCAGGATCAGGCTGACCTGCAGCAGATGGAGGGGTCATGCTTGAAAGAGCAGCTCCATAGCTTCCAGGTGCACACGCATCCTGGCTTTGCTTCTCCCCCATTGGCTGTTCCTCCTTGGAGTCTTGGGTCAGTGCTCTTTCACTCCAATTCTTCTTAACGGTGGCATGACCCAGGGTTCAGTCACCATAGCTGAGTCACTATGCCACTTCTCTGAGCAATCACAACTTAAGTCATAGCTCCTAATACTGGCTAGAAGCGGGAGGCTCAAAAAATTGTATATCATACCAGCCTTCACTTGAATTTCAGTTTCATAAACTCAACTGCTTTCTCAGCTTCTGCCTTGGAATCCCATCATCTGAGCTTCTGATCATGTAGCCCTTGAGCCCTTTACCCTATATCCAATGCATTGTCTCCTGGCTAAACTGTCACTGTATATCCAGAACTCAAATCTTCCTTATTATTTGTACTTCCAAAGCTTAGTTCAATAACCCTCACCTCCTTCTTGGAATCGTTCGTCTGCATATTGTTTGTCTCTTGGCTTTTACTCTAACACCCTTTTTACCATGTATCATATTTATAAGAATACATACCCAGACAAGGAGAGAGAGAAGATAGATAGATAGATAGATAGATAGATAGATAGATAGATAGATAGATGACAGATATGTAACTAGAATGTAAAGGAAACATTCATCAATCATGTTCATGGTAGCTAGAATGGGCCCCAATAGCTAGAACACTGCTATTTTATAGGCATGTGGGGTGGTTTAAATGAAAATGGTCCCCATATGCTCATAGGGAGTGATACTATTAGGAGGTGTGGCCTTGTTGGAGAAAGTATGTCACTGGGGACAGGCTTTGAGGTTTCAGATCCTCAAGCCAGACCCAGTAGCTCCAGTCGCTCTTGCTGCTTGCTGCCTGCCAATATGGATCTAGAACTCTCAGCTACCTCTCCAGCACTCTGTCTGCCTGCATGCTGCCATGCTTTCCCGACATGATGATAATGGGCTAAACCTCTAAACCATAAGCCAGTCCCAATTAAATGCTATTCTTTGTAAGAGTTGCTGTGGTCATGGTGTCAGTTCATAGCAGTAAAACCCTACCTAAGACAGCACTGAAAAAAATGCAATCTTGGAATGTAGTTTCTCAGCTTCCCCTAAGCAACAGAAGAGTTTTTCCAAGAATACCTTCTTACCCAGGGTCAGAATTCTCATAGCCCAGGCTGGACTTCTCATTTGTTTGGAAATGTCTTTCCCTATTTCATACCCAGTGTGTATGCCTCCCTTCTGCTGATACATGTAAATGAGTTGACACCCAGACAATCCTACTGCTATATCTGTCCCCTCTGAGGCAGGAGCCAAATCCTGCTGTGCTACCAGATGGGTGCCTATAGCTTCTCATCCTTCATCTGCTTCTGGGAGGAATCTGCCAGCTATGAAGGACCAGTACTCTCTACCGAAGCCAACTGCGCTCACTCTTTGGCTTCTTTCTGTGAGTAAGGCCTTGTTCTGTCCAATTCTTTATTGTGATGTTTTCCTTGGCAACTCCAAAGGCAAGATGCAGCGGGCAGAAGTTTTTGAACTTCTGCTCCTGATAATAGACAACAGATGTTCTTGCTCAACACTAGATACTCAATATATTTTAAGTACATGAAGGAAAGAATGTGGGTGCTGTCTAGAGACCCAGTATATTTGGAATAAATGGAGAAAAGCATGTGGACATTCTTCAGAGGACCTGGTGAAGTGGAGACAAGCCATTTCCTTCCTAATAGAGCCCAAGGAACAAATTTAATTGTGTATCTGCATCTTTTATTTCTTGTAAGTGTGATCACAATTGTTGGAGCATGAGCTGGGATTGGTCTCCAAGAAGGTAAGACCTCAGAGGAGTACAGGTTGAGTTTTTGTGCTCAGTAGAAATGGCACAAAAAAGTCCACCAGTCCAATGGTTTGTGCTCCTCCAGAAGATCTGCTTTCTTCCCCTACAAAGAATATTGACAGCCCTCTCTTCTAAGGACTTCTTGATTTCCATTTACTGAACTTAGAATATGTTGTGGTCTTTAGCTGACAATGTTATTTGCTTTAACATTCCTTCCACCTAGCTAGACTGACTAACTCATCCAGGTTTTCTATGGGTTTTCCCAGTTTTAAAGTTGAGAGACACACACCTGGGGAACACCACCACCACCATTCCTGGGCAAAACAAAAGATATCTGGTTATTCTATAAGTAGTCTAGCCTCCTCCACTTGATCCATGACTCACTGTGTTACACCGTATGCCTACAGATCCAGTCCATTCAAATGCCTGACAGATGGCATTCTTTTTCTTTTGCTATTACTAAGTACCTGGCTGTGGGAAATTTCTAAATAAGTTTGGTTCTTTTAGAGGTATGGATGCTATGAACTTCATGATATTGTCACTAGCATGCTCAGTTGGGTTTCCTACTGTAACCTAACACAGTAGAGACCGTCACAAGATGAAGCAGAGCAAGTGTGCTGTTGCAGGTCTCTCTTGATCTTCTTACAAAGCCACTAATGCTGTTATAGAGTCTCCATCTCTATGACATCAGAGGATTCACTTTCCAAATACCATTAGCACCATATGGGGGTAAACTACGTATGAGCATGTGAACTTCAGGTAGATACTTCAAACCACAGCAGCTCTGGCTCCCTATAATATCAAGATGACAGGCCATTGCTACAGTCAGTGCTGTTGGGTGCCCCAGATCTTTTCTGATATAGTTATCATCCTTGGAGATAACAGTTGAAAGTTATATTCATTTTAAAGAAACTTGTCATTAGTCTATGGGAAGCTGATTTCCTGAGGTTTTCATGGAGACTTTGTTCTTTTTTTTTTCCTAAGGTCAAAAACCATGTGGTGGTGGTGGCACAAACCTTGTCTCCTCTCTTGCAGGTGGGACAGCCCTGTATCATTTATATTTTAGGACTCTCCATGGAGCCCAAGTATAGTTAGAATTCAGTTGCACCGTATTTTTGCAGTGCGTCTATCACTGACTCACAGATTTCTACTAAGAGACCTTCCTGAATACATCACTTGCAATGTGGTTCCCATCTTAGACGGTGCCTCTAATCATCCAAACATGAAATGGCCAGGACTGCACATGATCTCAGGAAGCTACATGCCTGTGTTGGCTCATCCATCTCCTTACTGTTGGCAATGAGGACTCCTATCTCTTTGTTGGCCATTGACTTGCTTAGCTAGATGACTGCTAAGATATTTTCTGAACTTGGATAGAACACCACATCAAGAGATGTGCTGGCCTGAGTAATATCCTGCTATTGAAAGAGAAGGGAAATAGTAATGTTAAAGACTGAAACTTGATAGTTTTGCTGAGTGCTTGGGATGCATGGAGGAAAGAGGACCTGACAAGTTCAGATTGGTCGCTCAGCAATACAAAATGAAGCATGGAGTTCAGTGGGTTCCCTGACAATGTTTAAAGAGCCTTTCTCTTCTCGGGTATCCAGAGAGCCCCTAGAACCAAAATCCAGCTAAAATAAAACCGGATGCTAAGAGTGGTAGAACTCTCAAGAGAGTTCAATTCTAAGTCTTAGAAAGGCTTCCGATGATGAGGCTTTGATGGCTTCATCCAGGTAGATGGACCTGTAAACACTGAATGTCCAATTTTCTTTAAACAGGTGAAGCCCACAGATGTGAAATATACCTCTTTATTAAATGAAAGAGCTTCCTATTTTCAGCCAGCCTTGGATACTAACAAAAGTCACAAAAGAATGGATGGTAGAAGAAGGCAGTGCCTACAGTCTTCCTCTCCTCAGCCCTAGTTCCATCATCAATGCCAAGTCTCAGCTTGACTTCTTCACTAAGGTAGCTCTGGGCGTGAAGTGAAAGACCAGACCTTAGAGCAATAAAACACACCAGCATGGATGTGCTAGACAGAACTGGGTCAGAATCCCAGAAATAGACCGTGATGGTAGTGAATCAAGAGGAACAACATACAGCATTATATAAGGAAGAGTTTTTGGTAACAGGGAACCCTGTGACTCATGTGCCCAATAATATAAAATGTACTAGTCGACGCTAAAATAACTGACCTAGTAGCTTGCGTGATACACTGCTAGGATAAAACTTAGATGCTTGAAAAAAGTGACTGTCTACAGTAAATGAAGTAGATACTAAAACAGCAATGGGAAATTTTGGAGGAAAGGACCAAATGTCTTTTTGAAAAGTAAGTATTTTATTGTGGATCTATTGATCAAGGGCAGGAAATTTATTAGCCCTCTGTTCTACTTTGCTTTTTCTGGAGCTGTGATAAACATCACCACCAAAAGCAGCTTGGGGAGGAAAGGGTTTATTTCATCCTATAGCTTGGTTATAGTCCATCATAAAGAGAAGCCAAGGCAGGAATTCAAGGCTGCTTCCTGGCTCACTCCCAGGCTCATGTTGAACTACATTTCTTGTTCAGCCAGGACCACCTGCCTATGGAGGGTACCACCCACAGTGGTCTAGATCCTCCTATACTAATTAGCAATCAAAGAAGTAGTCCAGTAGACATGCCTACAGGCCAGTCTAATAAAGCTAATTCCTTAACCGAGGTTCCTGATTGCCAGGCATGTCAAGTTGCCACCAAGATTAACTATCATACCACTAGTATCTCAGACTCATGATGTCTCAGAGCACTCTGTTTGCTTAAGCATTAGGAAAACAGTCAATCATCTGTATCCAAGGGTTCTACCCACATGCCGTTCACAGGAAGGTAAAAAATATTCATTAAAAAGTTCATTACACCTATGTTAAATCTATGCAGATTGCCCCCAATCTGTCTTATTTCCTAAATAATACTGTTTAAGAGCTATTTCCAGAGTACTTGCATTGGAATGGGTATGATGAATGATCTAATGATAAAGTACACAGCAGACGAATTGTATAGGTTACACAGAAGCACCACCATATCATTTTACCTAAGAATCTGAAACCATGCTACTGGGGATCCTCAGCACAATCCATAGCTATACTGGGGAATGACTGTATGCTGGTGGAGACACACCAGCCTTGTTCATAAAAGTAATCAATGGTTTCCTCTGTGTGCTGAAAATAGGAGTTTCCTAGTAGCAACAGCATTGCAGATGTCAGGAGATGGTGATTTCCGCCACACACCGTTCAAGAGTAGCTATGTGAAGCAGTTAGCGAGGGTGAGATGGTTATCAGGAAGGACTGACCTTCAAGAATGTAGAGAAAGATAATAGAATACATTATGTCTAGTGGCATGCTAAAGTCTTCAGCAAGGTTCTTTTTATTTTGAGACAGAGTCTAATGGTAGTCCAGGCTGGCCTTGAACTTTTTATGTAGTCTAAAATGAAATTCTAATCGATTTTCTGCCGTCTTCCAGTTACTGGGTTTACACAGTACGGTGTTCAAACATGGACTCTTGTGTGTTCTAGGCAACTGATCTACCACCTGGGCTCTATCTTCAGCCCTTCTACCAAAACTCACACACACAAAAAAAGAAAAACCTACCGTGGACTGTAGGCATTTGAAGCAGAGCTATATAGCAGAGGGCTACGCAGTTTGGAGGTGGCTCTTGACAAAATACTGGGCCCTCAGAGAGAAAGGGTCCCTGATCCTGGGACATCAAGTGGCATGGAACAAAGATACTTTTCAGGAGCAGGGCAATGACAAATCCACTAAGATGTATGCATCTAGTAGCTACCCATTGTTAAGATGGAAACATGCTATGTAGTGTTGGACTATGGAATAGAATCTGTAATGGGAGATCCAACAGACAGATGGAAAATTGTACTGCTCTGGTGCTTGGCGGCCGCTGTAATTTCCTCATACTAGAGAAGGACACTTTTCTAATTTGGGCTTATGAATAGATGAGCTTGGAAAATTGAGGCAAATAACAAGATGCTGTTTCTGTGCTGTCCCACCACTGAGGAATGACCCTAGAAGGTGATGGTGGGAGTTGAATTTGTCCATTTAGTCGTTAATTTTTCTATGGAAGGAAAAGTGGTCCAAAATTGGGATATATACAGACATACGAGAAGTAGGAAATGTCCTATCTGATCTGTCAGATGGATAAAACGAGATGAAGGATTGGAGTTAGAGAAGTCTATAAAAGGTAGATTTAAACATATTTATAAGAGAGACCAAAAACTGAAGGAATCATTCTATCATGATGTATAATGGAGAAGTTGTGCCATTAAAGAGACATATAACTTAGTTTGCAGATGCCAGCTAACCTCTAGCCTCTACCACTCCAGAGACTATGTAATTAAGTCATAGTAGATTAGTCTTGAGGATAGAGATGAAAGCTGTACACACAGATGTTCAAAGGCACAGGCCCCTGCTTCCAAAGAAATATCTAACTACTACCAGCTGGAGGTCAAATGTGCCACTGACAGCATGCAGAAGAACTGGTCCTCAGAGGCCATGGACAACCAATTTACACTCCTGCTTGTAGTTCTCAGAGTAACTATAGACCAAAACAAGAGTACAATGTCTTGAAATAAGGAGGAACTGTCTGGAGAAGCCCGAGTCGTGTCCTCACTCCAGCTAGAGCACGGAACTCTGCAGTGCTTGCACTATGTAGCACCAGCTGCTCCCAGGGCATAAGATCTTCAGTGGACTGTCTTTGGACTTCCTCGCCCCACAAAACATGTGCAGACAGCTTCATCTGCCCTGGGATGCTTTCTGGAGCCTTTCTTAGAATCATTGCAGATTCTAAGTTTCTGTTTATCTTTGATGGCTAACTGTGAGTCACTCACAGATCTGTGTCACCTGACTTGTTAGACAAGTGTTCTGGACTCCTGCAGGTGATTAAGAATCTTTGCAGATACTAACATAAAGCCCTTGACATAGTATCATCCATGGAGACAAACCAGCTTACTGGTGATAAAATGATTACATTACAACTCTTCTATCATAGGAAATATAATTATCTGTACTGGCATTGACACATAGTTTAGGTATAGGGTCGCCTTTCTTCCAGCAGAGCCTTAGTCAACATCACTACTCAAAGCTCAAAAATCACCTGCCTTACTGACATGGGACCCTGGGTTAACCCTACTTCAGAATAAAGAGCTTCTTAATAGCAAAAGAGGCTTGCTAAGAAGAACACAGCTTGGGATATGTTTCAACCACATGCCCAAAGCTTCTAGTTCAACGAAGTGGTAGAGCAAAGTCATAAAGATGTGGGTAAGATGAAGGTCTCGCATGGGTGGCATGCAGTGTAAAGCAGAAGCCAAGACACACACACACACACACACACACACACACACACACACACA